>CM057001.1:7313491-7913491 GCA_029891345.1 Dryococelus australis
TTGAAAGTTATTGGACTTTATTTTCTGTCGCGAGTCGCTGGCAGTTGGTTAATTGAGAAAGCGGAAGTTTACGCCAAAGTGAATTTAGTTTAAATCGGTTTATTAAAATTTCATACACATGACTGGAGAGGTTGAGGAATAGAGGTCCTTACTTAATCATGATAATATGTTAATAAGTTAGTTTTATTGTAGTAGCTACTGAAAAGGTTGAATTGCTATACTAGAATATTTCCGTAAAATGTTACTGAAATTGACTGGTACTTGTTAATCGTGACTTGAAAAAAATGTTGACTTAATTAATTTTAAAAGTCATTAGTTTTATATGTTAAGAAATGAACTATATGTGCCACGCTGGTCTCGTCATGGTCTTTTAACCTAGTGCACACGGGCAACTTTGTTGAGCCTTAGTGCTGTAAAGTGGTTAGACTTTTTGCCTCACACCTCGTCCATCCGGGTACGATCTCCGGCGGGGCAGTTCCTCGATTTTCTCAAGTGGGAATCGTGCCGGACTGTGCCGCTGGCCGAAGGGTTTTATCTCGGTGATCACCTCCCCCCCCCCCCCCCCCTTGCTATTACAATCCGGCGCTGCTTCTTACTCACCACACTTCGCCCTCATTGGCTCTCAAGACCTCGGCGTTAAGAGCCGTCCAGATGTATCTCCATTCTCTCCAATGACGTTCATAACAGCAGTCGTTCAAGAAACTGTGTAGACTAAACTCATGATGTGCGATCATCTGGTTGCTTTGTAAAGGAACAATTATTATAATCCTATTAATATTTATTTTCTATGCGAGTTAAAATTTCAATAATTTGCTCACGTCAGCCGAACACTTCAGCAAACAGAACAAGAGAATGTCTAAGTCCACTTGCCGCGATGGAAGTTCCCGCTATGCAAGCCTGCATCGCCGCTGGCGTGGATTGTTCCGTTGACGATTTAACCGACCGCTGGCCATTTTCATCGACGTTTGCGTGATTGGTCGTGTGCAATTTCCCGTGGAACAGTTCCTACAAAGTCGAACATTTATTCAGTTAGTGAGACGACCTCATATATACTCCAGACATACAAATTAAAATTTCTCATGCTTGAGACTTAGAGAACTATTATACTGGATGCGGCAGTGTAAGACATTTGAAATAATGACTATAGACCGACTGAACATATGTAAATAATGCGTGTAAATTAAGTAACTATAACCAACATAGGGAGATTAGGAAGGACTCTCATTAAAATTTCGATGGACATTAAATATTGTGATCACTGAAAATAACAAGAGCAATAGTGGAGATATAGAGTAATGTTGTAAATAATATAATTGCGAATAAATTGGAAATCAAATGTAGTTATTTTATTTTTATTAAGACCTCCATCGCTCACGAACTCGGATACGCGCCTCAGGCGTCTTGTAACAATACGTTAAAATCAAAATATTGTATCTGTAGAGCAGTGACGTCTCGTTAGGGAAATCAGTGCAATCAGCGCTTGCCCACACAGTTTCCTGACAATGTTATATTTATAATAAATATTAAATTCTAACTTATATTTACTATAAGGTAACTTTTCACTCATGCGGTACACATTCTACTCGGGAAACAATACTGTACATTATAAGAAAACAACTCATTGGCTACCAAAACCAAGATGTTTGGAAGTGCTGTAAGTAATGCTCAGCAGGTAGCCGGTCGCAATGTTTTCCCGGTCGACGGAGGGTGGCAGGGTACGAGGACCTACCGGGGAGGGGCGGGGGTTTATGGCTGCATCAACCTGTGTTAGAAGCTACGGTGGTAGTGCTTTCTTCACCGAACTGAAGCGGACATGGCCGAAGCTGGCCTAGCCGCAGGCAGTTGGCGTCGTGTAGTTTACAGTAACTAGATCGATGCGTGGGCAAGTTCGTGCGCACAACACGTATCTTATTGTTTTTATTTAATTTTGTTTTGTTCTGAGAACGTTATACATACTCGTGCGCGATATATAACCTACATAAAAATTATAAAATTACCGTGTGAGACTGAGAACCGAGTAGATAGAATGAGTGCAACAGTAACATGTGGATGTAAGTGTGGCGTGTGTGGATTACGAGTGAAGCATTTTTCCAGCCGTGCTTTCACTTTTCAGGAAATATGTGACATCATAAAAGAGGGTAGGCCGACACCTGAACTTACAATCACTACAACACGTGAGAAAAGTAATTTTGTACGTTATTTCCAAGAAAACAATGATTAGAAACTCTCGTGGTTAGCTGGATGTAACAGCCTAACTAAATTGTTTTGCTGGCCTTGTTTATTGTTTTCAAAGGATGTTAACACGGGTTTTTACTTTAAAACATCAATTTACTGTATATTAATTGTGACGGATGTGAATGTTTGCAGATGTAGTTATAAGTGTAGTATGTGCTCAGTTATCATAAATGTTAGTACAATGCTATAATATGTTATCTAACTCCGTTATGGTTGCAGTCATGAGTTGCAGCTATTTTAATCAAGTCGTTTTCTAATACGATTATTGCATGTGCTATATCTGTACAATCAATGACCTCGGGCACTGTTCAGACCAAACCACCGTTACATTCCAACGTGTGCCGATCTGGAAGTCCTTCACATGCATCATACTTCCCTCGCCGGCCCTCAGATGTTCTGCTGTCTCTAGCGGATGTATGACAGCTGGAGTGAAAACATCAATATGCGAGCAGTGCGGGAGTGCGTGCGTGTACATTCTATATGCGCGAAGAGCATAAATTAACGTACGTATTGTAATATTTCCGTTGATAAAATTAACAGTTGGAACAATGACAAGGTAAAGTTGTGCACAGTGAATGCAGGGAAGTAATATTAATGTGCTGAAGTCAGTGACCAATGAATCAGAGGAAGACATTCAAATACCACTTTCTGAGGTAGTGAGAGGAGCCAGTGCAGCGATAGTTGTCCCGCCCGCAGTTGTTCACGTAATAAAACAGGAAGTAGGGTTTAACGATGGCACATTAAAATCTTTTTTTACCCCACACATACATCGAGCGAAACGACAAATGAAGACTAACATTGACGATTTTGACATTCAAGTAGTAAGGTGGACAGTAAATAACTCCCACGTGATTGATAAGTGTCGACCGATTGTTGGGGCGGCCGGCAGTGCATTTGTGAGATTATGATTAGTACTCATACAACGTCGATTCAGAAGATGAACGGTACTGGAAAAACGCGGGTACACATTAGTTTGCATGCGCATTTCAAAGTTGATGTGGCCTGTGGCATGTGTGTGTTGTCTAATCTAGGCGTATTACGTCTGTATCGGGTTGCGAGACAACCTTCGTGGCGCGAACTATCGCTCTGGGTGATAATGTTCTGTGTCGGTGCGCGAATTACACTGATTAGCAATTCAAGGACTTTAGGGTATCGTAAACACCCTTTACACCCGCGGACTGTCTTCGCGCGCACACTGCATGATCTGCTCATATGTCCCTATAGCTTCGCTACTTTGCTGCAGCTGGTTGGAATATAATCAGAGGTATATTTTTTGGTGAAAGACAGCTGCATGGTACGAAAGGTAAAACCCACACGGGCACAATGATAATGGTAGATATGTTTTCAGCTCGGCTGTTATGACTTTGGCTACCCTCCCTCTCGTGTTCCCTCCCCCATGTAGGCTATCACTGGACACCTCCCCTTCTGTGCTTCGACCACTTACGGTGTGCGAGAAGCATCTTCTGTTTTGATGCGCACTCTACCTGCTTCGTTTTTTCCTGCCTCCTGCTCGTTCGCGTTGACAGCTTTCCATCTTTACACATACAAATAATAATTTATTCCTGTCTACACTTCTCTACAAACAAAATTGCTCCGTATGTAAATACCTCCCTGTCGACGGGTATTCAAATAATATTGATTTTGAGTGAACAAAGTTCCGGGTTTGATGAAGGTATCTTTGTAATATTTTTCACTCGGGCAAATTTTATGTTAAAAAATATTAATATTTTTACAAGCAGTGTATTTAACATTTAGGTACGAAAAAATGTTTAAATGGCACCATTTTTCACCTTGAAATCCAAATTTTCCCGTGGGAGGGCTCCCTTTATTGGGGAGATCAACGCCATTACTGCCCCCTGCCAACACCATGCACGCAGTAGCTTGCCCATTCAATTATAGCACGCATCGCCACTGCTGTAGAGAGGGATAAGATGAAGGGCTGTTCTGGCATTTTCTAATCCTCTTTTTTGAAAGCTTACATCATCACGAGCTCACATGATACAGTATGACGTGTGTTCAGCGACGTTTATTCCGTAGACGCAAGGTAAACAATGCTTGCCCTATACATATTGGAAATGTTTAACCCTTTACAGTTTACGCCTTAACTTTAAAATTAAAAATATTTAAATCTGAGTTTCCCCGTTTCCGACTCGAGAAACAGAGTTTTCGTAACTCCCGTACTGTACACGCATAGTGCTGCTCTCTAGTATGTATTTCTTCAAACGGGAGCGACTAGCGATGAACAGAACTCGCAAGCGAGTTACCCTGCCGCGTTCCTTCGGCAGGGTAAACATCGTTCTGTTTGATTCCTCCAGTCCTACATTTTTCCTTGGAAAATGGATGAAAGTGCTTGGGAAAACGGTAGTTTTCTTATAATTTGTGATATGCCCTCTAAATAATATTCAGTTTAATTATTATTACATTCATTTCGTTTTCGTTTTTATTTTATAACTTATGTTACGTAATATAAAACGGTAAATACATGTGGAGGGTAAGAAAGGCTGGAGGTTGCGTTTGCCACAGCCCGGCGCTAGTAAATGTTATCTAAAACACTCAAATATGTGGGGCTATAATACTGCTTAGCCTGTAAAAGAACTCAGTACACGCCACTGCGTGTGATGAGGAATATCACGCTACGTATGGAGATGCGGTAGTGAGCGAAGTGAAGTGGAATGGAAGAGATCTTGAGCGGCGCCAGAAGCAGGAAGCAGCGTCTGCTGGCTGGCTGATGCCAGGTCGCGCTGGTGTGGCGACCGGGGAATGCCACTGGGGACCAAGTTTGTTTGCGGAATGTTGGTTACTGGCGTCGGGATTGTTGGCGGGGTGGGGTTGGCTCCAGTTGGAGAGGTCTGGCTGAAACAAACGATCAGCCGTGCAGGGGGATGCGAAAATTTGCGGGACAAATGTGAAATTCGCCTACAACTTCGCACGTACAAGTCGTGGCATCTCTCGTGTACAAGTCTACTGTCGCCCCTAGAGGATTATCAAACATTTAGTCTCCGTTTTACCTATACACTCTTAATGGTTATTTGAGCATTTTTGAAATCAACATTTGAAAAATATCACTGCCATTACTTACATACATTGTAACGGACACGCTGATTGGCGTACGCCCAATCAAGTTGGTAGCAACGGAGGGAAAGCAACTCCATGTTTTAGCGTTCAATTAAAAGCGTTGTGAGTACGAGAATTAATTATTTTACTTTCAAATTTTCTTAATGTATAAAATAGGAAGAATTTGAATTTTTGTAATATATCTACTTTCCTAACAATTTCAGTTTCACTTGACCGGCGCATGAATAAAGTGACCAGGTCCACTGCAATGTAAAATTTACATACAGTATGGTGGAAGGATACGAAATGTGCGTACAAGTAGATCTTGAGCAAGGCTTTCAAAAGAGCTCAGTTTACCATGAACAAGATATAAATGTTTTGCATTAGTCGTTTCAGTTACGGCGTTTCGTAGAAAACAGTTTAACCTGGAAGTATCTTTTTTTTACTTTACGCCGTTTTCCAAGAAAAGGTTTAGCATAAAGTGTTACGATTTACGGAAGTTTTTCTAAACGCGTTTTAACATAAAATGTTATCAACTTGAACATTTTTTTCCAAACGATTTGATATCAATCTAACACCGCCTAGTGGCGTTTTACTTGAAATAGTTTGGCCTGCATGGTGCCAAATTGTTAAATGTTTTGACATTCATGTGGTATTTTTGTGCTGTCCAATCCACCGGTGTGATGAGCTATTTTCTTGTTTCATTTCACTCGCAATACTTCTCAAAGATATTGAACTCTTATTGCATACACAGGTACTGGGCGTACAAAAGACTTGAGATGTGTACCTACGCATACGCAACTAAATAACCAGCTTAATATGTTTTTTTTTGTATTTATTACTCCACACTTAGTATGTTATAAATACCTTACCATATCTACGTAAGCTTGACAAAACAGATGTCAGTTATTCACAAGCATGTATACTCCAGAACTCTCAACGTATACTACTGTCTCACTCACTTCGCCACTTTGGGGCATTAGTGAAATATCTGACTATTATAAAATAAATGGTTCTAATTAAGGTTGATTGTATTGACATAATTATCTGAGGAAAACATAACTCTCTTTATCTGTCGCTAAATCTTAATTTAATAAACGAAATATGTCCTCATATAGACATAATATTTTAGCAACATAAAATATTAAAAAATTTATTTATACATACATACTTTAGTCTGAATATATTTATGCTCCTAACGCAGGTTCATTTGGCAGACTATCTTTCGCCGCAATTAACTTACAAATTAACAAATAGGAAAAGCACGACAGAAATTCGCCATTAACTGGGAAATATTAACCTACATAAACTGTTATATAAAATTAAAAATTCTTGGGTTTCCTCATTAGTTCCCAAAACTGTATACAGAATGTGTCGTTAATTTGTACGCACTCTTAACGCAACGAACCTGAAGTGACGAGTTTGCTCGGTCTCCGTGATGAATATTGTGCTTAAATCAGCAGATCTAGACGAGACGTTGAGTCGTTTGGCACCGCAATCAACAGATCTAGACGAGACGTTGAGTCGTTTGGCACCGCAATCAGCAGATCTAGACGAGACGTTGAGTCGTTTGGCACCGCAATCAGCGCAGTAGAACATCCGCAGTCGTGAGGTGTGTTGCTCGGAGGTATGCAGGCAGTCGTCGCGGTCCCCCCCCCCCCCCTTACCACCAGAGGATCAAGCCTCGAGCGGGTGCGGCGCCAAGTTCTGTTCGCATTGTATAATCCATTCTCTGTTACTCCACGCTGTTCTGAAGCCCTGTTAAAGTTCTACTTCCAGGATATCCCTCCGCCTTGTGCCAGCTAAGCTTAACTAAGCCTCGAGAATTACAACGAAGGACAACGCACCAATTTGTGAGCACTCAGTTGTAATAATATTTTCCATGTGAACTATTTCTTACTAGGCGCTACCAACACACATGTTTTCACATCGTTTTTATGCATATCAATACGACTAAATAGAACAGAAGTGTCTGTCTGTGATTTTCATATTTTCCACTTTTTATTTTATTTTTTTTCATATAGTAGACTACATATCTAACGTTAATTTTTTTCGTGTGTCTGTCCGACCGGATTTAACTCAAAAACCACTTAATGTATTTAAATTAAAATTTACGCATTACATATATATATAAAATAACCCCAGGATCAACTTAGTCTTTGTTTCATCGAGATATCTCAAACGGTTCCGAAAATGATGATCAGAGATGAACATCGGTACTCGACTAACCTTTTCTTAGGATTACAGCATAAAAAAGAGCATTATTAACACAACGTTCCTTCATTTCTCCTTTCTTTTTTGTCTATGGGCTGTCCTCCTTTCTTCCCCAAGAGGGATTCCAATTCCTAAATATCATGCGTACGAAGTAGCACAGGAAAGCTAGTTTAATATAAATGAAATATTATAATTTATGACAAAAATATAGGAAAAACTTCAATTTAACGAATAATTAGATACCTTTATGTTAACGGAGCTATAAATAGCTTGCGATACGTAGTATATTTAGGAAAAATGTAAACACGTCATACATGGGATGATTTTTGAAAGTTTTTATTCAAAGAGTGTGAAGAAACCCAGAATAGACTTAGTCGTATAATCGTCTGAATGAGACTGGATTGGATAGGTCTTATTAATGTCCCCCCTGTGTCATGCCTGAAGGCCTGCCAGCGGACGGCTTACAAACTAACTTATGACCTAACTTAAACTAACACCCATGCCTTACGTATGATTCGAACCCAGAACCTCCCGCATCCCAGAGAGGCGACTCACCAACCAACTGCTCCACGGGGGATCGGCTTGGACGAGACCACATTAATTTCAATCGTGTTATTAGTGACGAAGTTATAATGTCAGACAAAATCACCTTGCATACGTGACATCGCCGTTTCCATCCTGGTATAGGCTATTCATCGTAAAATGAGCGCGTTTTAAGGCCTTTTGAATGTTTTCTTCTTGACAATTTCTATCTTTCCGCCACTTTTTAATATCAAAATTGCCATGTGGCTTAAAAAAAAAAAAAAAAAAAAAAAAAAAAGGCATGTACTTTCACCACTCTCAAAAGTGAACGTCTGAGGCTGTTATAAAACACATTTACTAGTGGTTAATATGTGTTGGGAGGGCCTTATAGCCACGAAGCCTCACACGTCATGTTGAATTATTAGTTCTAGCTTATTTCAGTTGTACCTATACCTACATTTATTACGAAACTGCTGCCATACAATCATGATAATATACGTTACGCTGAAGTACAAACATAAATTCTGAAAATTCGTTAAGTAGTCATGCTGCATTTTTTCGAGAATTATGAACAGATTAATGCCATTTTGCAATCACCATATCACATGTGGATGAAGTTTGATGACTAAATTTGAAGGGGATTGTTAATTGTGATAATGCTATAGTAACACATATTTGGTTATTTAACTGAACTGGAAGTTGTTATGACGTATGAATGGAAAATTCAACATGGCGGGTGAGGCCGAGTCTTAAACATAGCTCACTTTACCGTCAATAGCCTATTCCGCACGTGTCGGTTTGACTTTGAAGACGTATTCGCATCAGAAGAGTGGGTGCAAGCGCACTTGGGTCACAGTGTTGGCTACTCGCTCTGCAGTCACGGCGCAGACGCTCCATAGACTCTCGTCGCAGATAAGGGGCCGAGGTGTCACAGCTGGTAAAGCTCTTTCCCTTCACCAAGGCGAGCCGGGTTAGATTCCCGACGGGGTCGCTCCAGGGTTTTCGCGCGTGGGAGTCGTCCCGCTGCTCGTAGAGTTTCCTCCGGGATCTCCTGTTTCCTCCCGCACTCGCATTCCGGCACTTCTCCATACTCACCTCGCTTCACTCTCATCGGCTCTCGAGATCCCGACGCCAATGGCCGCCCGAACTTCTCCGGCAAAATATTTGTTTGTATATACGCAAATATATATTAAGTTGCCCTAACAAAACATATTGCTGAGCAAACAAAATTTGAAAAGCAACTAAATTACTTTTGTTCGTCTAACAAAATATATTTTTGAATAAACCAAGCCTCTGTGTTGGGGCAAATAAAATTAGACTGCCGACTAGATATTTTGTTGAATCAACTGTACATATTTGTTTGGCCACTCGTTTGGCTGACTTCGTTCGAATATACAGCTCGAGAGTTTGCCCTTCTCAAAGGGCGTGGCGCCAATGCAAGTTAACAAAATATTTAAAAAACAAATGTATAAGACAGAGCCACGTAGTGTAAGGATATCTGGTAAAAACACACATGAATTCTCTTATGACATTTCAATATTTATTTAGTATAAAATACTAATTGATTCATTTGAATGACATTCAGGAGAAAATACAACAATTCGGGGTATTGGCATGTTAATGCCTATTCGTATTATATTGGGCAAACAACGTGACCTTGCATAACATATTTTATATTTTATAAATTACAATGTTTCAGAAAAGTAGATATTTTAACCATTATAAACATTCCAAATTTTATGGGATAAGTAAATATATTATAACATATATTATATATATATTGTTTATGTGATTAAACTTTCAGGCTAAATACCTTTACTAAGAAAGCTAACTTTCTCATGAAAGTTTCTATCATTCTAAAATTCTCACAAAAGGTTTCAACTACAAAGATTTAGACATTTCGATTATTATCACAATGTTAGATTTCGTTCAGAAGTGAATTTTCTAAACGAGTGTTCCACAATATATAGGTCTTCCTTAATCTATTCAGATTCATTTTCCTAACCTTCCTATTATTTTACTAGCAAAGTGGACTACACCTTTTAAAAACATTGCTGCATTTCAGCATTAAAATAGTCATCTAAAATTATTTAGTTCTATTCCACAAATGTCTGAGTTACTAAATCAATCTTTTGAATTTCCATAAATCGTGTTTGATCACAAAATGGCTGTTACTTCCAACATTAAAAGCTTGTACAGAATTTCTAACAGCCAATTACCAAGAAATTGTATCTTTAAATAAATTTAAAAACGCCCTGACTTTAAGGACGGGAATAGCCGCCATCTTACCAGTTTTCAGACCTGAAGGGTCAAAGTTACATTTCAGGTGAAATACTTAACTAGTGGAGAAGTCCAGGAGGAAAGTAGGTCTCTGAGGCTACCAACCACCTCGCAATGTTTTATATACTCTGTAAGATCGGGCCGTTACCCCTACTCGACAACACCATATTATAAATCCGGCCAGTCACTGCCCAAGAGAACATTCGATAATGGTCTTGGGACGTGAAAAAACTTCTTGGTTGGTGCCGACTTCCGTCCACGTGGCCTCACTTCCGGCGACCACGTCACCAGTGGCGCCACAGTTTCGCATGGCTGCCGCTCAAAGCTCCACCGTCCACGAGCTCGCCATTGTAACCTTGGAGCTGGCCACGGCCGGATGCTATGTTGTGTCGTGGAGTGAAGAGTTGTCAGGTGTAAAGTCCCTGATTGTCACAAGGGTAAATACAACAGATCGTTCAGCAGATGCACATACAAGGTTGGTGTTACATTTGCGTGTAGGGATGTAGTTTTAAGTTTTAATAATAAAACTGTCTTTCATGTTTAAGAACGCATTTTCTGTTGGGTAGTAGAACACAGTATTTTTCCGTTGCCTCGTAGTCAAGCGATATGTTGAGCGGACAGTCAAAGGCGGACATGAAGACACTTGTATCAAGTTTGTTTCTATTTTTGTGACAATTAGGATTTTTACAGTGCTTGTTAGTGCATCTATTTATGCTTAATAATCGTATAAACACATTAATAAAACAATTCAATAGGAGATTTAAAAGTAAAGCTGTTAAACTTGAAATATTTGTTTGGACACGTTGCCTGGAATTCGCAGCATATCTATTAAAAAAATTCCTAGCTGTTCAGTTGTCACATTAGCCGAGTTTATTAAGGGGTAGCGCATGGACGCAGGTGATTTAGGTTCGAAACTCGGTCGAACTTGTGAAGTTTTTTATATATCAGCCCCAACTGTTTGCTGTGCGTAGAGCGAAACAAATCTTTAGTTACACCAACCAAATCTTTGTCTGGGGGCAACCAAATGAGAGCAACAAAATAATTTGGTTTCAGAAACAAAATATTTCACTACCCCTATACAAATAAATAATTTGGGTACACCAAACAAATCTTGTTTGATTCAACAAAACCTTTTTCTCAGTGTACAGAGCAGCGTGGTTAGCATGGCAGCTTGCACGCAAGGCCTATACTGCAGGTTACGCGAGTGTGAGAATTTAATTGTTCCTGTAATTAGCGCACATCCTTTTTATTTACCGCGAAAAATAAAATATATCGTCATAAATCACGGGGCACTGTCTCTGCACCCTAGGCTTTGCTGGCGCTGGATAAAAGGCGTGCGGTGATCGTAGGATGATAAATGGTCTTCATAACTCCTTTCTGCCCATCAGGAATCAGTAATGACATTAAATTAGCCCGGTGGAATGGGCCGGCGTAGCTTCCACGCTCAATACTGGCCAGGCCCCGTACCCAACCCACATGAAAGTGGAGCGTCTATACCAGGGCATATTTCCCTCGGCTACTCTCCTACTTAAATCACACGTGATGGAAACGCGTTACCTCCTCCTGCAATATGCAGATACACTATCTACCAAAAAGTAATTGGGCACCGTGAAGATAGGTAATTCAGTACGTCAGTTGACTTGTGTTTCACGGCCTTCGGCGTAGGACCGCTGGTGCTTGTCCGTGGTAGCATGAACACAGAGGCCTATTGTAACATTCTGGATAGTGAAATACAGCCAACATTGTGGCGTTTTTACGGAATGGACCCGTGTTACCTCCAGGATGACAATGCCAGGTGCCATGTTTCAAGGGCTACTATGCAGTGGTACGCCGACAACAATGTTCGCCGATTGGACTGGCCCGCCCAGAGCCCGACCTCAACCCTATAGAACATCTTTGAGACGAATTGGATCGTTGGATGAGGGCTCGTAAGGCGCGGCCAAAATCCATTGGTCAACTCATGGGATGTTTGTGTGTTTATATATATATATGTGTGTGTGTGTATATATATATGTACACACACATACACACTAAAATTGTTTAAATAATAAAATTAATTTTTGGAATAAATGACTGTTGTGTCCACGTGTTTGTCTGTGTGCGCCTCGGCCCTCGAGAACTCGATGTTAAGAGCCGCCCAAATCTATCCACTCTTCACCGACTCTATGTGGACCTGCCTTAAATGGTTTTGAACGGTGACACTGATACACTGACTCAGACTACAATTGCTACACTTCTCTACCATCTTCTCGAGGCATGCTTGCTAAATGTTCGCTTCGTTACACTTTATAGTTCGGGTATTATGACTTTTCTTCCTGTAAATATGTCACTATGAGTGTGGTTTGATTATTAATGACGGTAAAATCAAACTGCGAAGGAAAACTTTACTAACTGAGAAATGATCAAATTATCCTACACCGAAGAGTAAAAGGCAATCAGAAACAAACCTAGTCATAACAAAGACAACGGGTTTAGTATTTGAAATTTGGTAACTTTCATAAGTAAAATCCTGAGGTCATAGTAAACCGCCGCAACGGCTGCTAATTTCCGTTTTAGGTTTTTGGCAGTTAATGCAACACTTTTGGAACAATTCTTTGAAATATTTACACTGCTTGTAACGACGTGAGTTTCAAAGTAAACAATGATTAGAATTTTCTTAGTGAATTTGGCAGTGAATTGGAACAAGAAGTTCCATATTTTGACGTCTTATTAACAGTGTGCTAAATTTATTGTTTGCCCTTATTTTGACTTAATTTCGTTCTATACAAATTTTTGCAAACATTGAAATAATTTGAACATATTTGCGTCTAAAAATATTAAATATTTTCTTTAGTGATGCTTTGTTTCTGTGCATAACAGTTCTTTTTTTGCAAGTGGAATAAGAATGCAAAATGTTTGCGAACATCGTATAATTTTATAGCCTACGTTAACTTGAGAATTCTTCTTTCGTTGGAACGTGTATTGCATATTGCAGACTGTTGCCATGCAGTTTATCAGTACTGCCAAATGTCTCTTCACATGCTGGTTCGCCTGTATTTACTGCAAGTATACTTTTCTCTAAACACTCGACAGCAGCTATGCAGTTATATATATATATATATATATATATATATATATATATATATATATATATATATATATATATATATATATATATATATATATATATATATATATATATATATCTGTGTGTGTGTGTGTTTGTGTGTATATGTATATATATATATATATATATTTATATATTGGCCGTTCACGGTCAAGTGAGGGTGTATTGGTCGTTCACGATAAAGTGAGCACTTTTTGAAGCAGTTTCATCAGCCATTATAACTTATAAATACATTAATTGTGGCCTCGGACTTCTGGTTTTGGGTATAGTGAATGTAAACACTGTGTTTATTAATTACATGGAATGTTTTACATTAACAAGTGGTGGAAGGATATAAAATTGGCTGGATGAAAAAAAGTAGCTAGGGCTTCAAAAATTCTCACTTTACCTTGAACGGCCTATTTATACATAGGCTATATACGTTTACATACACACGGCATGTGTGTTACCCTTTAAAAAGGAAAACAATAAAGGTTTTAATGAGTTTTTCCCCCTCGTAATTTTCGCTATCAACCGCTGCTTATTCAGGCCTCCATTCCCTAAATGTAGCTACCTGGAGAGAACATTATTACCGCGAACATCCTAGTTCAAATGTACAAACGAGCGTACATTCCACGAGGCACCCTCGTGTGTTCATTTCATTGCCCCCACAACCGGCAGTCGAACATTCTAATAAGAGTTCCCTCCCTGCCTAAGTGTCAGGGTACGTTAATATGTGTACGAAAATTATCTGAACAAATTTATACTAGTAAAATGAAATATTATTCATATAAAAGTTAATGATTCACGTTTACAATGCTTTATGAACACCAAGAGGATAATAGTATTATTTTATTTTATCTCGTATTTATTAATATTATAAACGTTATGCTTGAAAATCCTTTAAACCAAATTTAAAATTTTCAATTTTTTTTTTTTTCAATAAAGCTCGTCTTATGCGAACCCCCCCCCCTCCCCCTTATCATAAAAGTGTTTATTATTCTCTTGAGCCTAAATTAAGTGAATACAAAAATATTGTTTTCTAATGCTGTAAAAGTTAATTTTCACGCCACACCACTGTCCATAAAAGTCTAAAATCTGGAGGCACCTCCGCCGGTTTAGTGGGTGTCGATAGAGTCTGTTAATGATTCAATGTTTACAAATTAATTTATGCCCGGAAGAAGGGTGCAAATTACCAATAAATAATATTGCTCGTAATTGCGCTAGGCAGAGTGCATTTTAATGTTTCCCGACTTGTAATTGCATATGAGCTAAAGTTTCCTGCTATACGGATATTAATTTGCTTACTCTCACAGAATATTTTATATTATCTGATTTCAAAACATTTTGAATAGCATATAACGTTTCTTAGAAATTTAGACATGAAATTCGTCTGGCCAGGTATTTCTCACACCTTGCAGCTAGCAGGCGAAAACATGGTGAATGTCATTGATTGGATGCCTTCAGAGGGAAAAGAGATGCTGCATAGATGTAAGTTAGTACTGCCAGCAGAGCTGGAGGTTCTGTTGAATAAATCATAGATTAAAGATGAGGTAGACCGCTTATTCATCTTCTGCGCATGTACCCAAAATTGACAACTGTCAAAGTCACATGGTTAACAATGATGAACGTGTTTGTTTATATATTAATTTTTTAAATGACAAGCACTGTTATATTAATAAAATATTATTGCCAGTTTTAATTTGATCAAAAAGCATTACAAATTGTTTAGAGAAAGTTTAAAAAATCTCAAAAAAATTTGTTTTCTAAGCAGTGTTCTAACCTGAAACCCAATCCACGCCATTTTTGCTAGCTCTATTGGTGGAAAAGCAGTTCATTGTTGGGACACGGAGATTGGTTGTGCGCAGCCAGCGAGATCAGTCTACCTTAGTTTTAATCTCTGGAATAAACTGCTCCAACCTAGCGGCCATATTTTTTAAAAGGATGATGTTTGTTTAGTTCCTGCTGTGTGATTTTGAGGTAGTGAAAATAATTTTTAATGCATCCAGAAGTGAATTTCACATCTAAAATAATAATCGCACGAGTTGGTATCAACGTAGAAATGTCGCCATATTTCGTGCGCCTTCTTCATCCTGCTGTGGGAATACCTAATTTCCGATAGCAAAGTAGGCCTATGTAACTCTATCACTAGCACAATATTTACATATTTTTAAAACCATCTTTGCATTTCATCTTATGTCTGTCGTCTACTATAAAGCTGTGGAGATGCAAGTATTTCTCCACTGCTTGATCTCTGCATTGCAGCAAAGCGGTTTAAGAGTTCAATGGAGCTGCGCGTCTAAGGTTAAGAAGCTAGGGAGCGATACGGCGACACTAACACACACTTCTAGCGCCTCATCGCTCCTACGTGCAAAGCGTGCAATGTTCCCGTCGTAACGTTGTACTGTTTGCTCCTTATAACCTTCCTTGTTACTCCGCACAGTTTGTTTACAAACAAAATACAGCAGTATTAAATTTAACTTGATTATTAGTTTAAATAAGATACAGAAGTTAACAGTTAGAAAATAACGAGGTAATCACGTTGTAACACCAATGCATAATATATAAACCTCTGATAAACCACACTTTATTGTAATTTTTTTCCATTCAACTTACTGAATTAATTTGCTAGTTACTATACGGTTAAGGTTAAGAGAAGCGCCAGTCGTACATTTGCGGAATGGTTGTATTTTGACGGGTGCAGAATCGTAATAAATTACTGTTATTTAGCCACAAATACGAAAACTTGCTGTCCAAAGTGAGTGTACAGAGTAAAAAAAAATAACTGTTTCTTATCCTGAAAACTATCTTTTAAACATTGTTTGAGAAACATAGGTATTGATTACATAATTTCGTTAATTAAATGCCAAATCTTATAGTTCATATTTTATAACTATAATTTGAAAGCCTTTTTTTCTTTTAGTTGCACGTAACATTTTACAACAAGATATCGAGACAACTGAGCAAGCAAGTGCTCACAGAGCTTTCAAAAGTTGGCTGTCGCAGGTATCTATCAAAAAAAGTAAGATGTCAGAATGGGCTTACTGCTCGGTATTCAGAAAGCAAGATCTGGTCAATAGTTTGGTTAAACGAGAGCACCGAGTAAAGGGAAATTCATCCAGTTTAGACCAAGCATTTTAGTCTTATATATACTCGTATATGTGTATTTTTTCCTTATTTTCGCAACAAAGCAAATTTGTAGTAACTTCAAGGTATGGTGTGAAATGTGGAGAGTGCAGAAAAATATGTAATTTGTGTAAAAAAAAACAAACATGTGTATGTATATATGTATGTGTGTGTGAGCGTGTGTGTGTGTGGACATGATTTTGAAGAATTTTTAGTTTTCGGAAATAATTTTATACTTTATAAATGTAAAACGTGTGAGAAAATCAAATATTTATAGTACAATAATTAAACCATGCTTGTGTTGTAATTACTGACAGGATGCAATGATTACTCCGCATTTTAAAATCATTATAAAAATAATAGAAAATTATTTTTCCTTTTGAAAAAAAATACACATTTCTATGCACAATACTATAAGATATATAGCAAAGAAAGATGTGTAGAGGTATAAACTGACCTAAATAAGCATTATCTCGCCATTAAACTTATGGTGTGCATATTTCTGGAAGTGATGTCGAAATTCACTAACCAATATTTTCAATGTAATATACTATAAATAATTGTTACGTCAGTCTTCACTTGACGGAATAAATAACCTGTATCATTAAATGACATTGTGTGTTCAACACGAAGGAGTGACGATCGTACACGATAATGCACACACGGTATAGCAGCCTGTAGTTAGCAGGTGCGTGGCCACAATGAATAAAAGTAATTACGGCTGGTAATTACATAGAGGTTCTGTGCGCGGGCCTATCTTCACGGCATATTGAGCGAGGCCACATTGTACAATGGCGAACAGAGCGAGCTAATTTAATGGCGAGGGAAACCATCTACTGGCAAAATTAATCGCCTGGAAGTTAAAAGTGCTAACTGCGAACGACGTTAATTCGCTGCTGCGCTCGTGTTTGAATAATTTATAGCGTTTCTCACGAGGAGTTAACACCTGTTGTCATTATGGCTGGGCCCTCTACCAGGACTTGCTAATAAATTACACGAACTATCAAATAAATGCAGAAACCATACCGATAATATAGTAGTGACTGGCATTGGAATATCTGTCGAAAATTACCTCATTCATTTCTATAGTCAGAATGTTTTATGCTTTCGCGAATATTTGTTTTAAAAATTATTATCGATAAAAATCCGCTAATTCGTAATTTGTTTTCTAATATTTCACGTATAAATTCTGACGTATTTCAGTACAGATTTAAATTTGTTTTAGAAAATTGATTAAATAATATTAACACTGGAAGTTTGAAAGTCAATCTTGCGGTTCGATTGGAGGAATTCAAGTTTAGAATGTTGGTAGGTGGTTTCCCGACAAATGTAAACCAATACAATTTTCCTGGATGTCATTTATCATAATCGTCATCCCATCATTCAGCCAACAGCGGCGCACAGAGGGGAAAATGTTCTCGTGATCATATAGACTACTATTGAATATTTTGGTTATGTTGTGGTTTTTTTTAAGGCTTTTCAAGTGCCAAAAAACCATTTCCGATATCTTCAGGATATTTTGTAATTCTGTTTTATTACATCAAATAGTGCGCTGATAAAAAGTATATAAATAATAGCGAATTAATTTACAAAACTTAATGACGGGAAATACTGTAATTTGTAATTTATATGTATTGGCATACAAATTTAAGGATTTTGCACAATTATCATATTTGACTACATTTCAAATTAATTGTTAATGTCATTAGAATAATATTATGAAATTTCGTGGAATTCGTTCCAGAGATATGGCCATAATTTAATTTGAACTTTTACAATAAAATTGAAACCCAAAATAGCCCGGCGTGCAACCCTTATCGCAGGCGAACAAAATGGCGCCACACTTCAAAGAAATTCCTTCGTGGCGCTCCTAAATATTTAAAAACACTTTAGCTGATATCGAACTCTGTTCTCCTATATTTTTTTTGCAATTGGTTTGGTACAAATTTCAAGTTTAAAATGCTGAGAATTCAGCCAAAAAGTATGGGAGAGTGTATTTTTTTATTAATTTATTTGACATTTTGATCAAATAGCTAGTGGTATTGTATCGGAAAATAATTTTGGGCACTTGAAAAGCCTTAACGCTACTACGTAATGCGAGTGGGCGTATCAGAAAGCGGCTTGCAAACGAGCCTAACAATAACAGCAAACGCAGTTATACTTAACGTGGGATTCTAACGCAGCACTCTTCACTAATTAAGCTGTCTTAAAAAAACTACGCGTGTGTAGTCGCCAGGGATAATAAACTACACAACAAATCTGAGTGCGACACTCACTTACATGTGTCTATACACAAATGTACAAAACTTAAGCCAATATATGCATCCATCTTCCTAATAACAGAAAAAAGTCATAATTTTATGCATCAAAATACGTCTAAAATATCCAGATAGCAGTGCTATTTCATAACGAAGCATTAAAATAGTTTACTTTCTTCGTTAATTTATATTAGAAACTTAATACTCTCAGCCTTCCCTTGGACAGACAAAAGTAGTACACAGAATAAAGAACATTTTATCATTTGGGAGTTTGGATGCAGTGAGTATTTGGGTAACGGGTGTGTTTGTGAATGATATTATATTTCGTAAAGTGTATTTGCATAACACGTAGCATACTTGTGGCGAAAACTGTGCGAGAAACGATGCAAATATAATTTTGTAGTCATATATCTCGTTACTTTTTGTAATATTTCTAAACAATAGTTCAGTTTCAAAGAGTTTTGATTTAAACAGCCCATTTAAGACTAGAAATATTTTAATACCGACTGGTGGCTTTGAAACACATTTCGAAAAACTGTACCAAATAATAATACATTTGTGGATACGGTATAAGAATGTACGCCGCACAAATAATGCGATTAACGACCGAACTCTGCTGAGGTCGAACTCGTTACAAAATGAGGAAGGTGTGTGGAACGATCTTCTATGTCCTCTTCGTTCATGATTTGCACAGAATAGCGCCCTTCCTTTCTCCGGGTTATCCGGGCGAGAGGTAAAGAGAATATTACTCTTTGAACGTAATTTTACAGGACAAAGCCAGACCGGAATAGCAGGAACACGAATACGACCGAAAATTGTCACCAAAATGTGAACTAGAATATTTCAGTCTAAATTAACAACAAAAAATCGAAATATGCAAGAAAGAATCCACAAATCTGACCACAGTTTACGAAACACTAAAATTTTGTGAAATAAAACCAGGAGTCCATATTTAAAATAAAATTAATTCTTCCTAAATTTTGTTTGATAAAAAACCAAAACACGGCCTCAACAGCAAGCCCTTGAAAAAGCTGACTAAAGGCTGTTCACGATAATGTGAGCACTTTTGAAACCAACCTTAGAAAAAAGTCACTGCTGCTATTTGCATGTACGGGCGCACTGAGTAACATCAGACCAGTCACGCTGGTAACAGTGGTGGGAACGTATTTCCACATATTAACGTCGATTAGAATTTGTTATGTAACCATTTGTGATAACTTAAATTATTTCTTTCGCTTTCTGTATTTTTAATGCATCGAAGTGTGGAAATGAACAGATTTGGCAAATATTTATTTTACACAGTTCCACTCGACCAGCGCATTGATAAAGTGATAAAGGCCCATATCAGTGCTAATTTTACATAACGCGGAAAAATACCCAACGTGCAAACAAGTAGATCTTGAGTATAACTTTCAAAAGTGCTCATTTTACCGTGAACAACCTATAAATGAGATCGAAGCTAATATGTGCACGATTATTGAAGCGTACTAGATTAGGAGCAATGTGCATTTACCTGCATTCTAAGATGGAGCTCTGGAAAAAAAAAATCACATATATTCGGAAATGTAAATATCAACTATTGCAGATTATTTAATATCAAAATTACCAAGCACGATTTTCAAATCTTTATTTAAAAACCAAATTTTTATGAAAAATTGACACTCATGGTATTAAAGAAAAAAACTACAAATTTAGGTGAACGCCATCCTTAAAAACGTGTATTTATGAACAGCTTCTAAGCTTTGCAGGGCGCGTGCCGCTTCTAACATTGGGTATCGGATATCTTTGTGATATCTGAAGAATGCTCTGATGTTTACTGCCCTAGTTTCTCTCACCACGACTCGGGGTGCGTTGAACATTCCAGAAGGTCAGGGAGACTGATATATAAGTGCGATGGCCATCCGAGCCGCGAGTTTACATGAGAGTCTGGAGTCTAGGCGACTGTGCGACGACGAACCAGAAGAACAACGAATAACTTCACAAGTGACGAGCAGGAGGAAGATCTGCGATTGCGAGCATCAGAGTAGTGAAGAGTGCGACTGGCAGGCTGGACTATTGGACTGAATGCGTGAGTGAAAGATATTACAAATGATGTCAACAGACAGACTTAACGTGTGTTTATGATGATTATGGCGTTAATTAGAGTTAAAATATACATTAAATATTGCAATTAAATGAAAAATAAAAATATTAATAGTGGATATAGATAATCTAATGCTGTAAGAAATAGCTGTGTGAACAAAAACAAATCAGATTTAGTTCCTGTAATTTTTTTACTAAGCTCTCCATCACTCACGAACTCACGCGCCCCTCAGGGGTCTTGTAATATCATCTTGAAAACTATCTCCAAAAAATATGACTAAAAATAGGAATTAAAATTTATTGCAAATAACGTTTCATCTTTTTGTGCAGTAAGAAAATAATAAAAGTGACTTCGGTTGAAATTTACGTAAAACCACTATGTCTGAAGGCGTGAGAGTAAAGTACACCGACCGGCCCCTTGATAGTGACAGGTGCCTAACACCTACTTCAAGAAGCGTTCCTGTTGATGAACTACGGTGGCCAATACGGGGTCGTGGTGGTACAGCGGCTAGAGAGATCGCCTCGAAACAAGGTGAACGGGGTAACATTCTCGGCGGGGTCAAATACGGTTTTTTGCAAGCGGCAAATATGGTGGGCGTTGCCGTCGGCAGGTGGTGTTTCCTCGGAGTTCTCCCGTTTCCCATCGACAATGTATTCCGCCGCTCCTCCATCTTCATCTCGCCTCACTCTAGCGCTTCCACGAGGCCTGGGGAAGAAAAAAGGAGTAAATTTCCCACGCCAGCTCCTCAAAAGCTGGCATGGCTACGATGGTATATGATGTACTTCACGGGCAATGTTGGCTCGAATTCAGTGATGCGTTAGTGGCAAACGTGTTGAACATTGCGACAAAAACTGAGGCAATTACAAAACACTAAAAATTATTAGTAAAAATAACATCTACAGTACTTATAAATTCGTTATAATATTAGAAAATGTGTGGAGGGGTGAGTAAAATTTACCTTCCCTGATATTCCTACAAAAAGTATTTAACTTTATATAAAACATTTAGTTCTGTAAAATTTTAACTTATACTTTTGGTATGCTTATTTTGACATTTCATATATAAAACAATTATACTGAAAAGAATTATAGTGATTTCAAAATTTTGCAACATATCAATATTATACGAATATGTTCAGGATTTATTTAAAACTTTTTTGAAAGAAGATATGGTAAGTTGAATTAATTTACTGTCTTATCCATTAAGTCACTTTGGACGCTGACAAAGGTGGAATGTTTTATACACCCATGCCATACAATCACTCAATCAATGGGCAAGGGAGTGGAGGTAAAAATGTAGGCCCAGCTTGCTGTGAAGTTCTCTCTGCCTCTCCCCTCAACTTCTTCACAGGAGAAACACTGATGATTGATTGGCAACTGGAGTTTGGAGGGAGGTTAGAAGGGCAAGTCTTCGACCACACTTCGCCTGTAGCCTGTCGGACACAGCCGCTATACAGTAAAATGCAGTCCGCGCAACTGCTAAGTATTTCGTGGCGTCGAGCAGTTCTCAAGAGGATGGTAAGACCTGGAAAAGGAGCTGGGGAGCTGTCACCTCCAGATGAGAGATGCTGCAACGCTCTGAGGTCGGTAGATATTTGTTGCCACTGGACGGAAGCTGGAAGCGAGTCGTTTGATTCCACCGCAGAAGTAACTGTACTAATTTTTTCTATTTGACCAGAATCGCAAACGACAAACACTTCACTTCCTACACTCAAACAAATCGGTACCTTCTTACTACCTAGCCCTCGCCAATGATGTAACATATAGGTACCTTCTTACTACCCAGTCCTCGCCAATGATGCAACATATAGGTACCTTCTTACTACCCAGCCCTCGCCAATGATGTAACATATAGGTACCTTCTTACTACCCAGCCCTCGCCAAACCTTCTTACTACCCAGCCCTCGCCAATGATGTAACATATAGGTACCTTCTTACTACCCAGCCCTCGCCAATGATGTAACATATAGGTGCCTTCTTACTACCCAGCCCTCGCCAATGATGTAACATATAACTACCTTCTTACTACCCAGCCCTCGCCAATGATGTAACATATAACTACCTTCTTACTACCCAACCCTCGCCAATAATGTAACTTATTACAGTCTATTCGCGGTTTCTTCCCACTTTTTTAATTAAATGTATGACATTTTTTGACAATGTATGACATTTTTGGTTGTTTCCTCATTATGTTATGTAGCGCGAATGATCTATACTTGTGTTAACATTAAAGCACCATAATTGTGGTGAAATTGCCATTTAATTTTTTTCATCTGAAAAATATATTTAATTATTAATTGTTATGAGTTTAAACAGAGAGATAATAGGTGTGTTGATAATGCCTTGTAATAAATAGTTCTTGTGCAAAACATTATTACACTGAGTGCGCACGAATGCAGTACATTGTCTTTTGGTGTAATTTTATAGTTTCGGATAAGCTTTGTTTGCATGAGGAGGGGAATATCCTGAAAGTAAAGCTTATAAGGGCTTCGCTAATGTTGGAAGTAACTGTGAATGGACTATAACTGATTGATTATTTGAACATTGTTAATTGAACTAAAGTAATTAAAATATATTTATTTGTGCACTTTACGAGAATTATACTTTTACGTATGAAATTGTATTTTCATGATCTGTAGTATTCTTACAGGATAATTAAAAACACTATTGAAACATTGGTGATTTTCCAGTTTCCAGTTTTCAAGGTCAAAAAGTGTTTTTAGTATAGTATCTCGTACTACTCTTAGACGTATAACGAAATATATATAACCTACAATTTTTTTTATTGCAAGGTTTTTTTTTAATGTCGGTATATTCTCGTGTGTTGCCTTATGATGCAGAAATCACGCATCAAAAATAACATTTCATCACGTAAATATTAAGAATTTGTAGCTTGACGTGAAGATTTATTAAAAACTTAAAAGATCATTACACAGTCCTGTTGGTTCTTCAGTGATGAAGTGGGTTTAGGAAATAATATACCTTGTACGACACCTTGGTGTTAGGTGCTAAAAAAATTAAATATAGACATGCCACTATGGTAACATAACTTCTCTCATAACGGGCATAAGACTAATGTTTATAGACATTCTCTCGGCTAATAATTAATACAACTGCGATCTGTTGAGTAACACCAGTGTTCAATACGTCTCTTCTAGTATTGGCAGGAGTGCTGCCAGTTGACTTACTGGTAAAAGTGGGAGCATGGCAGAGAGAGCACGATATTGAAGACTAAGTAAGGAAGAGAAACAAGACCTTCTGACTGAAGTAACAAGGGATTGGCAAGATCAGAAAAAGTAAGAGTTACCATCGAATTGCTACCAGATGTGCAGGAAAGAATAAAGTCCCAGTGACTTACCATGAACAACTATAGTGCATAACTATTTACGGGACATGGCAACTTTATGGCAAAATTTCATGGCTTCCGAGTGGTGCAATCTCCGCTGTGTGACATTTGTGGTGTTACTGACACCATGGATCATGTCATCACAAATTGTCTGAAGACAGAAGATATAAGGGAATGGCTCAAAGAGATTGCAAAATGGAAGGGCCTAGATGTGATATTAGAGAATGTTATGAAAGTGAAAGATCTTCACAAGTTAAGGCGAGATTTCGCTGCAAGAACTGTCAAAAGACTTGAAGATTTCAAGTGGCAAGAATAGCTATCCGATGACCCATGAAGAAGTGTTCGAGTAAAGGTTAAATTATATCTGAGTCAGAATACTTCTGATTGGTGAGGATGACAGATTTAACTGAAAAAAAAATGGGGTGTGTCTGTGTTGGGGATACTGCTGTTTGTTTTGCGTGAATACATCTACGTTGACGTGCTCGGACGCCTTGATGTTTATTTTACATTCCCGGCACCGCTTCACTCGATCGTATGGGGTTTTATGGGTATCACTGCATTGTTTTTGAGATGCTCTTTCCAACCATATACGATTTCCGTATTTCGACTTGGTTTTTTGATGAGTATAACCCCTAAATTGTGTCAAGTTTTCTTAATTTTTTACACTAAATGCATACAATTTCGCCATAACCACACCACACAAATGTTTTTATACACGCAATCGATCGATCTTGATGAGAGCTGTGGACTCCGCCGAACACACACATTCATCCGGCAATTTTTTGTTTCTATAGCTTGTTCACTGTAAAGTGAGCACTTTTTAAGGCCCTTATAAATTTTTCCTTTCATCCTATTTCCATCTCCCTGCTGCTTTTTAATATAAACATTGCAATGTGACCAATGAACACAGTGTATACATTTCACCACAATCAAAATTTAATGCCTGAGGCTACAATAAGATATATTTATTAGCGGTTAATGCCTGTTGGTAGGGCCTTAAAAAGTGCTCACTTTATAGTGAACAACCTATATGGTGAGACGACATTTTTCCCGCCACAGAATTTCATAGTTTGGGTTAACTTGAAACATTTGCTATGGTACATGTTGGTATCGTAATCGTCTACTAGGAGCATTGCTATAGCTCCGATATTTTTTTTTAGTTCAAGGTTCGTCCACCAGGAGCACTGCACAAATACAGGCTGTATTGTTTTTGGCTCAAGTCCTGTACAGGCGAACCCGAACCTCGTCGACATCACGGTTCAAACTTTTCAGATTGATACCGATGTCTTTAACCATTCGGCTACCGCTATGCCTGGGAGTGGGGCTTAAAATTTTTTTAATTTGTAAGTTAAAATCCGCATATAACTTTTGTACCCTATGATATGCAGCACTAAATATAGGGAACAGTGTATGGTGGAAAGTGTTGTGGTGTGACGAGTTGTGTTGACGTGTGTGCGTTTGTTGCAGTGGCGTCTATCGACTGCTTCAAGTGCGTGTCGCTAAACGGCGACTACCCTGCGTGCGACGACCCATTCCACAACAACTTCACAGCCGGGATCTACGAGGCACCCTGCATGGGTGGACGCAAGGGTCGCAACGGTCTCTTTCCTGCCACTGCATGCATCAAGCTCACCGGCACCTACGGTGAGTGTCTGCATGGTGATAGTTATTTCAGATGACCAAGATATTGTTCGTGATTACTTTACTAGAGGAATACATGAAAATATAGATGTATTTTATTTAGCTCAAACTTATTCAATAATACAAAAATTAAAGCATATTTACTACGACTTTGTTGGTGGGGACATGTCTTACAAGAAATTAAAAGATATTTGCTCAAAATGGTGGGATAGTAGATTATGGCTTCATTACATTAGGTTTGAGTAGAATAATTAACGATGGGAAGTACAGAAATAAAATTAAAAACTAAATTAAATATTAGATATTTTTTAAAAACTTGTTTACTTTAAAACAAATGTTAAAATTAATGTTGACCCGAACATTAAAATGATGAGCATTGCATTTTTGCATTTGAAATGAAAAAAAAAATCACAAAACAGCTGTTTTTTTTTTATCCATGAGTTATGTGTGTTATCAAAACCTAACCATTTTACATCAATGTTTTTGCCTTTAGTTTTTAAGACTTTTTCGACCAAATATTGATTGGGATAGTCTGTTTAAATAATTTAATGTTCATAAAGAGTATCCATTATTTCTCCTCCTTTAGTATCTTTTAATTGATAAGTTGGCACACCATAATTTTGAACTTTACAAATAGTAAACAATTCTGTCGACCAATTAGCAGTATAACCATTCTCGAAAATTTTCTTTAGTTTGCTTACACGAACTACATCGCCAACTTTGTATTTATCTGGCAGTTTTTCTTTAGTAAACACATATGGCGATATTAAAGTTTTTTCATTGTTTTTTTCAACTTCAATTGGCTTCATGCCAATAGTGCTATGTTTTGTATTGTTATATTCTTTCACTAATTCATGTAATATATTGACCCACTTATAATTTACATTCAAAGCAAATCTCTTCTGCATGTTATTTTTCACTGTGCGATTAAATCTTTCAACACCACTTGCTTTCAATTCGCTAAAGGAAGAATAATGATTGATATTATATTTTTGCATAAGTTCATTAAATATTTTTTTATAAAATTCGGACCCTTATGGCTTTAAATATTATGTGGTTTTCTTTTAATTGATATAGATTATACAGCAATTGCTACATTTTTAGCTTTTTTATCTTTAATTGGTACAGCAAATTAAAATTTTGTAGAAACAAATAATTGCCATAATATACTTGTATCCATTGTCTATATGTGGTATTACTTTCAAATTGCCAGTATTCATTTCTACAAGATCAGTTTGCCATAAATCATCAATATCATATTAAATTACTTGTATTCTTTGAAAAAAATTTGGTGCAGGTTTATATAATTTATTAATTATTCCCTCTCTCACAGTGGGTAACAATTTTTTTAATATTAATTTATTAGAATTACATGTTGAACATATACTTTTCAGAACTAATCTGCCATTTTTAGTATTTTTGGTTTTTATATTATTATTTTTTGTAATTTTCTTGCACATCAGGCAGCAAGTGTTCTTCATTTAATAAGAATAAAAAGTAATTAACATTTATATTTTATGAATACTCCTATTGTAGTCAAAAAGCCATCATTATATTCAGATATTTTGTTTTTATTTTTTTATTTTAAAAGGTATAATATCACCTATGTTAACATCAAAAGGCTTACTGTAATCTTTTTTTTTTGAGATCCCTTAATAACAGTCACAGTATCATCAGGTAAATTGGGATTAACACTAATTATTTTATAAACACCACAATCCATCAAAAAGGTAAAGAAATTTGTATTATTATCTAAGTGAAAATTATTATTACTTTTATTCCACTTTGCAGGCAAATAAAATATATGTTTTTTCTTCCTTACATTTTTTAATTTTCGAGTTAACATGTGTATCACAATGATTCAAAACTAATTGGTTTAAATTTTGTAATTTAACACCTATTTCTTTATTATTGTATCTCGAATCTACTTCCAATTTTAGTGCCTACTTTGTATAATTTATTAATTTTATATCATCAGCAACAGTATTACTGAATTGTAAATTTATATCTTCTTTTAAAGCATAATCAGCTATTTTTTTATTTAAAAATCTTTTATTGGTCGCATCTTTATCGTGTCTAGGATCATCTATATTAACAACTCAATGTCCTAGAAAAGAAACATAAGATTTTGTATAATCAAAGCAAGTGCTTAGTTTACTTTGTAAAGTAGAAACACCTGAATGGTTTTGTGAATCTACATGTGTTTTTAAAGCATAAGCGCTAGTTACAGAAATTTTATTTAAAGATTTGATTAATGGTTTCCTAAATATATCCATGATTTAATACCAGTGGAATTATATCGTTAAACTTAAAAACCTTAGCAAAAAGGTGTAAAACAATTAAACATAGTTGTCCACAGATCACTGAATAAAAATTCTGAATTCGATCATCATTGTAACAACCATTGCAATTTTTGTAACAATTCATTAAATTACTAGGAACATTACCTCCAAATTAATCAAAATAGTAAACATTGTTGTTTTCTTTGAAATAGCAAACCCAGTGAGTACCTGGATTAGATGATATGTCGAACTTAACAACAGCACATTCATTTTTGTGCATTATTTTTCGTATTTCATCAGTCATATGAACATTTCTGAAATATTTAATATTTTATAATTTTGTAAATTTTTCAATATCGATATTAGATAGTTGGTACATATTCAAATTTTTTTGGCCATCCTCTTTTTCATCTGCTTCCAGATTTATTTTCCATTGCTAAATTATGTCTATTTTGTTCTTCTAATTTTTTTTTATTCTAAATTGTTCAACAAAATTATAAATTGCACTATCTCCTCCAGCTAAACCACCAATTGTACCTAAAGCAGCCAATATAATTGGTTACATTCCTCCACGATTTAAGCAACTGCCAGTTTTTTCTTTGGCCATATTTTTAACTGTTGGCAATGATAAAGTTAATTTGAAACTTTTGCCTTCTTTCAATTTTTTTTTCTCGCAATTAGATCATTTGTTCAAAATTGATCTATACATATATATTTTTATTCCTCAAAGGGAATATCGAAAGTTATATTTGTTATCTTGGTTTATAAGTAAAAAAAACTATATTCAATAAAACATTTTTATTTCCCAACATAATTTTCATTTGTAAACATAGTTGAAGCAATGCCCGCAGAAGCAATTTTTCCTCCAATTGGAGTATTTTTATCTAACATTATTTCTTTTGCTTCTTTTTGTAAAATTTCGTCAGAATCATGTCTAGATTCTAAATTTTTATGATCTTTATAGACAATATCGTGATATTTGCTTGCTTCATCTCATTTATTTATTCCTCTATCTCCTATTTCTAATCTTTCATTTCATTTTGTAAATGGTTCACAATAATTATAACCAGGCAAATGCATTTCGGGTATATTTAAATGATTTAATGCACAAATTTATAATGCCTTTACCATGATTTCAGAATTCCAAAATTAGTGTCGAGTTACATGTAAAACTCTTATAAGATAAGGAATTCCTTTTGGATTATTAATAACAAGATCAGAAAATTTATTGTTTAACATATTACATATTCATTGGCATTGTAATAATTATTTCCAGCATTTTCTTCGCCATGAATAATTAACAATCTATCGATTAATTTTCTAACATCGTCCATCGAAATATGTTATTTTGGCAAACTATTGTATTTTTTTATGCCATCACCAGTTCTAGGAGCTCTTGGTGAAATTCTTTTTTCTGGTGTGTTTGGTACCGATTTTTTAAATATAGTTATGATAAATTGGTCCAATTATATTTTCGTATTTCCAACCTCCACTCTAAACTACCTTTTTATTAGGATTATATTGTTGTAAAGTAGCATTGGTTACTTTAACAATTTCTGCATAATTTTTATAGTCATTAGCAATGTATTTAGCCTCAAGGGCTTCTTGTGAATTTTCTGTTAACGAATTACGAAGTCCTGGTGTTAATTTATATTCTTTATCCTTAACAAATAGTGTATCATTATTCATCTTTACTTTTGTATCACCAATGTAAACATTTTGCCCAACTCCACATAAACCCAATTTT
Source organism: Dryococelus australis (assembly GCA_029891345.1). NCBI lineage: Eukaryota > Metazoa > Arthropoda > Insecta > Phasmatodea > Phasmatidae > Dryococelus > Dryococelus australis. The sequence continues at coordinate 7,343,364 of CM057001.1, forward strand.
TCATCAATAACATTAATTATTTTTGCAATTTCTGTCGAGATTTATAGTAGATTCAGACGCTGCATGTGGTACATTTTTCAATGATACAGTTCCCATTTGCTCTTCCAAATTAGGATATTCTTGTTCTGCAAATAATTATCTTTCAAACGATGCTTCTTCTGGTGTTCATGAATAATCTGAATTTTTTACCGCAACATGAACTAGTGTTGTTATTAAATTTTTATTTTCTTCACTTATTTTTTCTACTTTTTTACCAATATTTCGTAATTCGACGATTAATGGTTGCTCTTTCTTCTTATTTTTTTCGTGTTCTTTTTTGTGTCGCTTTTTAAATTTTTTTTAAATCTTTCATTGAGTAATTTAACTCAAGAAACTCCCTTCGATTCTGCCATATATATATGTATGTATACATTTTTTAACTTATAAACGAGTTATTGAAAGTTTTAATAGGCAGTCTTTTCCTCCAACTGATCAAGCTAGGGGGAATTTAAATGTTTACAATACTAGAATCAAATTTGATAATGCTATAGAAGATGGCTTTTCTTTTCCAAATAATACTTATGTTTATGAGTTATTTAGTATACTAAAGAGAGATAGGATTAGAGCTGATGCAAAATACGATGCAGAAGACAATATTGATGTTTGTTCTAACTTTTTCCTTTTCAATTTTCTACAGTAGAAATCTCAAAACATGGAAATATTATTGAAGCTGTTGATAATCCAGGTATAACATCAACAATGATGAATGCTTTATTAAGATCACAAAGTGAACTAAATAATTTATAAATTAATGGTATTGATAATCTATATCGAGATAAATGTTTCTAGTAATATAACAAAAGCGGTTAAAACTGTTTCTAGTAATAAAACAAATGAAATAATGTATCCTCTTAGATATCTGTTTGGTTTTATTCGTGATAACAATTAATTTTATCGGAAAGGTGGCTATAAAATTAATTTTTTTCGTAATTCATCTAATAACTACTATTTATCTCTTTATGAAACTTTAGATAAAGATTATAAAGTTACGAAACATTGGCCTGATCCTTGTAAAATTGATGTTCAAAAATTAGAAATGATGTGGCCTATTGTTGAAAATGAATCGAACACGGCCTTTGCAATTAAAGAAAAAATTTATAAAGAACCTAAAATACCTATTAGTTTTGATTATTGGCAATTTTTAGAAAAATTTCCTATAGGAACAAATCTTTTTAACTTTGATATAAAAAATCAGTTTAAAAATTTACAATTTGATATGCCTGATTTTGTAATTGCAGGCTTTCAATTTAATAGAAAAAATCGTGCTGAACTGCATAAACACGCTGCTATGTTTGATCATTGTAATGTGAGAAACATTTATGTTAAAAACGTAGAAATTGAATTTTTCCTAAAGAAAACTGGAATCTAGGCATTGAAAATGGTGTTTATCTTAAACAATTTCTTGCTCATAATGATTTTAGAAAATCAAAAATCAAACTAGACACCGACTATAGAAATAATGAACTTTATTATAAACCAACTGTAAACTTTGATGGTGATATTAATTACTATTAATTTTTAGGTCGAAGGCCTTTTTTTATATGTTATTGATTGTTCATACAGAAAAACAACCGTACTTAAGGAAAGAACAAATACAAAAATTTGTCTTGATTTTATTTAAAAAATCTGAAGAAGCAGGTACCATTTCTAATGTTGTTTTAATTAGTCGAAGGAATCTTACATACGATTATTTGAAATTAATTACTGAAGATTTATAAATTTCTAATAATATTAAATTGAGCAATCAACAGATTTTTCCGATAGTTCAATAGAATATCTTAGGCTTATAGTTGGGTGGTGCTTTACGATTTTTTAGAAATATGGAAGAATTATTTGATCGAATAAAAAATCGTAATTCTAATTAAAATTTTCTCATAGTAGCACTTTTTATAAAACATACATAAATTTTCAATATTATAAATGGATCAAACTATAGATCTTTTAGAACTTTAGGATATTGGATATGGAATTATAAAAACAGCAACTTCCATTGATAAAGAATTGGAAATTGTTCATTTCAAAATTGTTTTAAAAATAAATAAAAATAATTTATGATCAAATAAATTTTCTAATTTTAAAGAAGATGTTTATGATTTGGATTGTTGTGATGGATGGGATTATAGAAACAGTAATGGCTGTGCTTCAGATTTTTCTTTATTTTTATAATTGAAAAAGTCTTATTTGCATTTTACTTTTGCTGAATGGATTTATAATTTTTTTTTTAGTTTGTATCTTTTTATTTGATTTTTAGCTTAATGTGCTTGATTTTGATTGCTCTCTTGTAAAATTGACATTTCCAAAAAAAAAAACGTGAAAAATTGCTTGAAAAGCGAGAAATTTGCATAATTTTTGCTTAAATTTTGATCTTTTTAAGTAGCACAAATTGACACGGTATTTTTGGCAAAATTGGACATTTTACTTGATTTTGGCTTAAATATACATGATTTTCGAGGAATATTGCTTGTTTTGGAGATGCCCTGTTTAAAAAATTTTAGAGCCTAAATTTAGCCTCAAAAACCTTGATTTTGGAGAAAAAACCTCGAAATTTCGATGAAAATAAGGGGTGGTTCAGCGCTCTCATTATATATCTACTTATTTTCAGGTGAATACGTCTTTAAAATGAGAGCAACATGTAATGTTACCAGGATGGAAACCGCGATGTGACGTTTGCAAAGTGGTCCATTCCTACACTGTAAGTTTGTGACTAATAAACACAATTAAAATAAATTTGATCTCATTACATCGGGTATAAGGCTGCGATTCAAGCATGGCCTTGAGTTAGTGCCGCGCATGTGCAAGGGCCGGGTGGGGTCCCACGGCGATATTGTCAAGATCTACCCATTGAAGTTATGAAAGCCAAGTAACTTATCTATTTAGTTTATTTCGTTTCAATTCCATATCACAATGGAAATAGTCCCAGCTAACGCAGACATATTTACATAAAACCCACTGCTGTGTTTCGATCAGGCCATATCAGGGTTTTTTTTTCCTTAAAAAACTTATACATATTATGGAAAATATATCATACACGGCTGCAAGTATAGAAATACTACTATAACCTTTTCACGGTAAACTGAGCACTTCTGAAATCCCTGCTTAAGATCTAATTGTATGTATGTTGTGTATTCTTCCATCTTATGTAAAATTAACATTTCCAAGGACGTCATCTCTTTAGTTATGCGTAGGTCAAGCGAAACTGTGAACTTATTAGTAAAGTAAATATTTTACAAATCTACCCATTTTTACACATCGATGCATTAAAAAAACACAAAGTTAAAGATATGATCGAACTTATCACAAATGGTTACCTGACACTTTTTGTTCGATGTTAAGATTTGGAACTACTTTCCCACCATAGTAACCAACTTACTGGGCGCATATTAATCACTGCGCCCGTTAAAATATATGCAGGTACGAGCAGTGGTATTTTCTCAGATTGATATCGAAAGTGCTTACTTTTTCGCGAAAAGTCTTTATACATATGTGGTTACCTCGCTATGCCTTCGACTGTTTCCTTAAGTGTGCTTTCTAGTGTGAGATTTATGCGACCGGGTAAAGTTTTACATGTTAATTATTTTAGGCGTCCCTCAGCTACCTGTCACAATATCGTTTTAAAACAAAAAATCACTTTGTGCCCACTGCACAGAAGGACCACGGCACAAGATCGCAAGTAGGGTAACATTAACAAGACGTATGTTCATCTTAATTAACCCGTAATTTTCAGGGTATTGTGACGTGAAACCAAATGGGACGTCACTTTCTTTAAGTCGTTATAGGAGTTTTATTTTCAAAATGTATGTCCCGGACACTTTATACCTCGTACTTGAGCTGTATTCTATGGGAGGTATAAAATTTGTTTTCTCGTGGTTTGCAGCGAGTTTTTAGTAGGACTTTGGTTTTTAGGAAAAATATCGTTCTCGTAATGGCTGAAATATCGGAGAATTCTTTTGAGTTTATTTCACGTAAGTGATTTACCATCATTCAATTAATACACCAAATTTTAAGTCATTATAAGATTCTCACATTATTACTCAACTAGAAATTTCTTGTTAGTCGCTATATCTCAGAAGTTCAGTAATTAAGTTCCACATTTTACTGTTTAAAGATGTTGACATTAATTATTATTACTGTGATATTCTAGCTACAGTGAAAATATAGTGGCGCCCACATTAAAGCCATTGAGACTGGAGCTGGAATTTAGGAATATCACAGTGTTAAGAATTGTACAACGACTTTTTGTAGTAACGTGGCCCAGGCGAAGATGTGCATATATTGTGTTTTGTTTGAAAGCGGTACTGTGAAAGATGGACGAGACACGACAAAATCCATTGGACATACAAAACCCCGACATTTCTCTCCGCTGACCCCGCACTCTAGTCTCTTCGCTGTTTCTTCACATTATTTATTTTATCAAACCTTTGAAAAATCACCCTATGTATGGCGTGTTTAGTTATTTTCTATATATGCCACGTATAATAAGCGTTTTATACTTCTGTTAATGCCTTACTTTTCATTAAATTGAAGGATTGTCTATATTTTATTTATAAATTATAATATTTCGCTTATAATAGATACGAATAAAATCGGTGAGAGTACATGTGTGTTGGTAGCACCTAGTAATAAATAGTTTTTAATTTAAAAAGGGCTTTTCAACGTCCCCCTGTTTTATGCTTGAAATTATCAGGGGATGGCGTACAGACTAACTTATAACCTAGTTTGCATTAAAACTCATGCCTTACCCGGGATTCGAACCCAGAGCTTCCCGCAGCCCAGATCGATAGCGCACCAACCGACTGCGCCACGGGAGGTCGGCAATAAATTCTTCTCATGCAAAATATTAATACAACTGAGTGCTCGCGTATTCGGCGCTCTGTCCTTTGGTGTAATTTTCTTGATTTTTTAAAGCTTGGTTTACACGAGCCGGAGGAATATCCTGGAAGTGGAACTTTAGCAGGGCTTTAGAAAAGTGTGAAGAAACTGTTGACAAATTTAGGAAAGATACCATACGTGCATAGGGTAAAATGTACGGTATATGATGCCGCGGTAAATTCGCGTAACGTTTCTTAGACCGGACTACAAAAATTCACCACGCGCCACTGGATGAGCTAGAAACATCGCCAGAGGCGCCGCCAGGTTCGCAGTTCGAGAGGGGTTGAAGGGGAAGCAAGGGAAGTGTTAACCGCGGCATAAATCGCGCTGGCCGGCCCGAGGAGGGTAAATATTTGGCCGCGGGGGGCCGAGTTTTATGATCTGCGGCGGCGAGAGAGAGAGAGAGAGAGAGAGAGAGAGAGAGAGATAGATAGATAGAGAGAGCGAGAGAACGGAGCTGGCCAACCGCGATACACGCCTGCTGAAGAAAACTATCGACGTATCTGGATATTCTCTCGCTGCTGAACCAGTCCAGAGGGTGTTGGCTGGACCCTGGCCCGTCATCCGTTAGCTCCGCAGTCAAGTAAACGGGACACGTCGACATAATATACAGCCAAAGTAATGGTTTTGACATGAATACGTCTTTCAATTTGCGACCATAGTGGGAGGCAATCCAGGAAATCAGATGATAACAAAATCGGGGGATTCAGTTTGGCATTGCAGCTCCGAATCTATAGTCTACATTCAAAATTCAATTACACCACCCGATTGCCAAAGGATCGAAGAATATGTTACGTTGAATGATGACTGCGAAGTATAGCGGGGGAAGGGAGGGGGTCCGCAATTTTGAGTTCGTTTCGCCGCGTCTCATAGTTTCCGCGTAGTATAACTTTTGACTAGGAGAAGCTACGACGCTCGTTTGAGTTTCAATCGACAGCTCTCGTCAAGATCAATCAATTGCGTGTGTAAAAACATTCGTGTGGCGTGGTTATGGTGAAATTGTATGAGTTTAACGTAAAAAAATTAAGGAAACTTAACACAATGCTGGCCTATACTCGTCAAAAAGTCAAGTCGAAATACAGAAATCGTATACGGTTGGAAATAGCATCTCAAAGGCAATCCAGTGATGCCCATAAAACCCCATATGATCGAATGACGCGGTGCCGGGAACGTAAAATAAAACATCAAGGCGTCCGAGCGCGTCAACGTAGACGTATTCACGCAAAACAAACGGCTGTCCCAAACACAGCCAAGCCTTTTTTTTTTTCTTAATTCACTTTGTTATGTATTGAAGACTTTATCTATACATTATAGCGCGGCAGTTTATAACAATTTCATGGCATGAGCTACCTGAGCCTAGCTAGCGGGTGGACTGCGTTGCAGTGTGTTTGAAATACACATTTCCCCACGAAACTGTTAAACGGCCATCGAATGTGCATTTCTGCGAAAGAACACATTTCAGACGAGGGTTGTTGAGTACTTTCAAGACGTCACGTACTTTCCAAACACAGTTGCGGATTACTCCAAAACTGTTCTGTATCTCAAAATATACGAACCTATACATAGTATAAAACTAAGTCGCCCGGCCGCGTGTGTCCGTGTATTCGGCTAAGGCTTCTAAGCTACTTGATGGATTTCCATGCGGTTTTCTCCATCATTTAGAGAATTCCTCGAGGAAGTTTTAGGTATATAAAACATGAATATTTAATATGCAGGATAGAAGAAAATTGTCGACGTTTTACAATTAAGTAGGGAAAAGCCACTTTTCGGGCTCTTACGTAGCTTATACTGACTAAACCATAAGAGATACACCAAACTTATGTACTACAGAATAGTAGATCTCAAAAAGGTCTATAAAAATTCCGCGACAGCATATGTTTATCTATTAAGGATGACCTACCGTAACCATTTTTGCTACTTACGGAGACTTTGGAAACAACACAGTATTAATCCTATGTTAGTTACCTTAAGTATTTGTAAATCGCACTCGAGCGAGGCCGGCGTGGGTTGCTAGTACAAAACTACTTAAGGGTCCTCCACTGATCCTGCCTACAGACTTTCCACCAATACAATCATAGGGTCGCCGTTGAAAGTCTCGCAGGTACACGCAGGGTGGCTAGAACACAACACGCCAGTTCTAAGACATGCGCTTAGCGGCGACAGCACACTAGATGTGCGTGGCAGTCTCGCCCTTATCGCTGCCGTGCTTCTCGGCCTCTAACCCAGGAAAAGGCTCCATGAGGCAAGCGACTTAAGTTAGTTTATTTATAGCGTGTTCAAGATTAATTAAGCATTTTAGAAATCCACTTTAGAAAAAATGTATCTGCCCCTATCTGCGTATATTTAAACGGGCTCACTGAATAGCATGCGCCCAGTTAGGTTGGTGATAAGAGAGAGGAAGTAATCCTATGACTTGACGTTGAATTCAACATGTTGGTAAACATTTATGAATACAATACTGGAATTATTTCTTACCCACTGATAAGTAGAGCTAAAGCAACGTTTTTAAAACTGCTCAGATTACCGTGAACGAGGTTAATATAGAAAAACTATAATTTTAAATCTATAATATTTACAGAGGGTTTAATTGAGGGACTATTATGTTAAATGTTATCTAACCTACATCATATTTCATAGATAACCCATGCCATATCAAATGTACATTATTTTCTGGAGATAACAAATGAGCATTGTTATGTCTCAAATATATAGGTAATAGTGATTTTTTGTGTACCAATACCTTTAAGGAGCTTGGCCATGGCGCAGCAGAAACAGTTTCGCCGCGGCGAGCAGTTCCAACTCACGGGCTACTGTGACAAAACAGGAGACAAAGATTCGGGGAGCGGTTGAGAGAGGGAGAGAGGAGAGAGAGAGAGAGAGAGAGAGAGAGAGAGAGAGAGAGAGAGAGAGAGAGTTTTAATTGGTTCGATTCTGCGCCTACATACATACATAGGAGACATAGTCCTGTAACCGATATTGGCGCCCAGCCAGGCTCGGCTAAGTAATTGCTCACTCGCCGACGACCTGATTACTAATCACTGTTACTGTGTCGCCAGATCGTAGCTGATGTCTGTGTTTTTTTCTCTTATCCGAACGCACGTTTTGATTTCTGTGCGGAATTAGATTAAACTGTATCCAAATATTTGCGATCATTTCGCTGGGCAAGGTGGAATTTGAAGCTTCTGTCTGTACTTAGCTATTTTACTGGCTGTGCTAACATGCCCGGGAACACGGTCAGTGGTTATTTTGTTTTCCCAGTTATTTGACATGAATAGGCGAATTTTAATACAACTCTTGAGTTTTTTTTTTAAGTAAAATGCTACCCGAAGTACAGTAGTTCGTGAAATAGCGTTGATAGCTGACCACAAATAGAGTGAACTAGTCTATATACATGGACACATATCAACTTCTGAGACAAAAATAAATATATAGAGGAATTTCATTAGAAAATATACGAATGTTCATAATGGTACTGTGAAACACAGCTGAATAGAAAAACGTTAAATCTTAAGGTGTGATTTGAAGTTGTGTAATATTTAACATAAGCGAGCGATGCGAAGATAGCATTCATTGGGTGCGGAATGAAGGCTGTAAAATTGTAACATTCCCCAATTATAAAAAAACCATACTAAATAGGCGTTGTATCAAAGACGTAAAATAATCATTCTTAGTGGAATCGGCTCACATTCATAACATTCGCGCATTAACTGCGGATGTGAAGACAAAACTAGAGATTGTTTAAAGTAAAAGAAGGATAGCAAAGAAATGAATTATAATGAAGCTAGCTTCAGGAAACTGATCTTCCAGAGAAATTCTGGACATAATTGTAAGTCTTTGGTAATGAAACCAAATACAATCAAATAAAATGTAACTAATTCAAATAATAACATAATTATCAAGAGCAGAAATTAAGAGCTTGCAGTACTCGTAGGATGATGAAAGATTAATGCATTCTACAAGAAAAAGAGGGCAAGGATGAAAGAGACAGAAAATGAGGACAAGACAGAATATGTGGGACAAGGACTTGAGCTACGAACTAACCAGAGAAATGGCTGTAAATACTGAAGGGAGAGTGTAAAAGTAAACAATGCTTCTAAAAAGAGACTTTTTTAATACTATTAAAGACAAAAGGCTGCAATGAAAAGGTCTATACACCCGTACAGCAGAATCGTGCACAACAGGGCACTTGTCAGAATATTTAGTAAAACTGTGGAGTTTCTTCGGCCAAAAATTTTAAGGCCATATTTAATATGATAACTGTCAAATTAATTGTGTAGCAAGTTACAATCATGTACAAAATATGACGCAAAACTATCAACGTGTTTTAACATTCGCTCTAGAATTGCATTAAGTGAAATATTCACTTGTTTCAAAGCGATGCGGTGTTTGTTTACACTAGCTTTAGTCCCAAGCCCACGCTTTTACAAAAAATAGTGACTTTTTGTGTAACTTGATTATACAGTATTTGCATTAGAACTTAGTAAAAATTAACGTACCAGCGCATAAAAACAATTGAACGTTAGGACAGGGAGATGGCTACTCGGAAATTGTCATGCGCATCAACCCCTTACTCCTTCTTTTGTAGCTCATGCATCAATCGTTCTTTCTTTTAGTGAGAATTTGGAAACACGGAGACAAAGAGTAGTGAAACTGGAATAAGAACAGTTTGGTTTTAGCGCAAGAAATGGGAACTACGGATCCCAAAATATGAGAAAAAAAATGTTAACTGGTACAAAACTGGGACTGAAAAGTTGTATGTATGTGTGCAGTATTGAAGTGGAGTGGAAATACAGGCATTTCATCAAGCAGCTCTGTACAAGACGGAGAGTATCGTCGAGAATCGAGGGAAATTAAATGGAAGACAAGTGAATAGGGATAGAAGCTGCTCGGTGTGTGTAAATGTTGGCTACAGCTCAGAGAGACAATATTATATGGGAATTCTTACCAGGACCTGGTGCAATAATATTGGGCGAGTAAAAAATGAGAACTATCGATGTGTGAACAGAAATGGCAGAGATCGAATAGAAACTACTAAAATGAATTAAGTGTAACACATCTAAAAATAATGGAGCACGTGGGTAGACGATTAAACATGGAACATTAGAACTTGGTAAATATTACAGATGAGTAAACAAACCAAGGTGTGGGTAGAAGAGATAGAGTGGAGAAGAGTATGTGCGACTTGTCATAACATAGAGTAACTGTGCACGACATTAAAGCAACAAAACAGTGTACGAGATAGTATATACTTTAGAATCTTCTAACAGCGAGAAACATCAGTTTAAAACTGCGGAAGGTACGAGCGGAGAGCACATATGTGAGTATAGTTTATTCTGAGGCACGAAGACTTGGACAATAAGAAAGAGATATTTGAAAATTATTGGAGGGACAAAGACCCAATTTGAAGAAGGCGCAATCTTGGAGGCAATTAGTTATTGGTAACATAGTTGCGTAAGAGAATGAGAAGAAGAATAAAAATAATTAATCCTGTAAGATTTGGAAGATGTATACTAAATGCAGATAATGTATGTGCTAGAGAGCCTGTCTCTGGAAAGTTACTGGAAGTGTGTGATAGCTTGCCCTGTTCGAACGTCACTCGATTTACCTTGGGCTCATTGCATTTGAAATATAAGAAATGTTATTATGTGCTATATAGCAAAGGATTTTTTTTTTCAGGAGTTCTTGAGCAGCACCGATTAATTTGTCACGAGAGAAAGGAAGAATTCGATTGAGGCTTTCATTCATTGAGGAAAACAACACTTTGCAGTGAAATGTTACCACGTCCGCCATCAGGATGTATGAAATATAGTATATTCGTAGTATCTACACGCTTTTTGGAATTAAACCTTTTAAAAAATCGTTCCATGTATGGCGCGTTTGGTACTTTCCTAAATTAGCCGCGTATCACAAGCGTTTTATATTTCTGTTTGGGTAAAAGTATCTTATATTTGGTTAAATTGAACTTTTAAGACTACTTACATTTTATCTATAAATTTTAATATTTCATTTATAAATAATATGAAGTAAAACAGAGAAAGAAGCGTTTTGGTAAATGCCTAGTAAGAAATAGTTTTTTAAACTCGGTTACGCTTTGTTTGCACGAGGCAGAGGGATAGCCTGAAAGTAGGACTTCAGCAGGACTTCAAAAAAGTTGGAAGTAATCACGAATATAACATAATAATATTTGTACAGCGGAAAGAAACGCTTCGTTCATGTCACTAATTTAATTACTACACTTTCTACCAATATTTTGAAAGCGTTCAAGCTCCAAAATGTATTTTTGAGTTTAAAAGCAATTTTAAGCTTGTTTTATATGATGGCAACAGTAATTCAATACAAAATAAAACAATTGAAAGATATTTTATGAGGGTTTTTTTGCGTAATTTTAAAGACTTTGGCATTTAAATCGTTTTAAATGAAATTCTAAAAGTGAGTTGCACACTATTGCTTGACTAAGTTATAATGTTCGTTGTAATAATGCCAAGCGATTTTTTCAAAGTGCTAATCTTGGTTTACTTACACTACTTAAACTTTTAGTTTAATTACAGTGAAGTTTATCGTAAAACTATACAAGTGAATTTATAAACGTATCACATTATAGTTTCCTAAGAACAATTTTGATGGCGTTCTGGCCACAAAATTTGTTTCGATCTGCAGGTAAATATTTTACACGATTTTGTCATCTGTTTGATGCAAGGAATAAAACCAACATTTTTGAAATTACGTTAGTTCCAGTTGTCAAAATTCACTTATGTTGGACCGGCATTTGATATCATATCACAAAAATTCCATACTTGCTGTAAATTTTTAAAATAATTTTTTGACTGTTTAACAGCCCCACGGCATGAAACCAGTTTCACTCATTCACTTCCAACAACAAAGCTAGCTCTGTTGTGATTTTGTTAAAATAAAGTCGTATACGGGCAAGTATTTGTACAAGGGTTAGTGGAGAAGGTTTCGAGTAAACTCTGTACCAATTACAGTAGAAATAGCTGCAAGGGAAATGAGCGAGCATAATTGCCCGTGACTTTTTCAATCATAACTTGGTACGTTTTCACAATCCTGCCACTTCCCCGGGGTCAGACTCCGGTATTTACCGTAATGTCCTCGGAGAAACTTTGCTCCAGCTCCGTGGACGGCTATCCAGGGGCTATCAGTAGAGACACTGGGTTGGAAATGATAACCCCCCACCCCCCCGCCACCACCTTCCGTATACGTTGCAAGTTTCACAGTACCCGCGCTCAGTATACTCAGCGATCGTTCCCTGGCCAACCAAATGGCACGCAGCGGAACCATTACCTGTCCGCCACACTCGCCGGACTTGACGTCACTGCACTCTAGCAGCGTGAAACAGGATAGACGCAGGTCCTTGTGACATTACTCCCTCAGTGTGGAGAGGGGAAGACACAAGCCCTTGTGACACTACTCCCTCTATGTGGAGCGGTATAGACTCAGGGTCTGTGACGCTACTTCCTCAGCTTGAAGTGGGGTAGACACAGGCCCATGTAAGCCTACTCCCTCATCAAGGAGCGGGATTAACAAAGGCCCTTGTGACGTTACTCCCTCAGCGTGGAGCAGGATAGACGCAACCCCTTCTGTCGCCACTCGATCAGCGTGGATCAGGCAACACGCTTGCCCTTGTGACGCTAATCCATCAGCGTGGAGCGGGGTAGACTCATGCCGTTGTGACGATACTCCCTCAGCATTTAGTAGTGTAGACACAGGCCCTTGTGACGCTACTCCATCAGTGTGGATCGGGGTAGACCAAGGCCATTGTAATGCTACTCCCTCAGCATGGAGCAGGGTAGACAAATGCCCTTGTGATGCTACTCCCTCAACATGGAGCAGGGTAGACGCAGGCCTTTGTGACGCTACTCCCTCAGCGTGGAGCGGTGTAGACGCAGGCCCTCGTGACGCCCCTCTTTTAGCATGGTGGAGGGTAGACACAGACCATTGGAACGCTACTTCCTCAGTGAGGAGAAGGGTACACACAGGCCCTTGTAACGCTACTCCCTCAGCACGGAGATGGTAGACCCAGGCCCATGTGATGCTACTCACTCAGCGTGGAGCGGGGTTGACTCAGGCCCTTGTGACGCTACTCCGTCAGCATGGAGCATGCTAGACACAAGAACTTGTGACGCCACTCCCTCAGCACGGTGCAGGTTAGACACAGGCCCCTGTTGCGCTACTCTCTCAGGGTGAAGCGGGGTAGACACAGGCACTTGTGACGCTACTCCCTCAGCATAAAGCGTGGTAGACACAAATCCTTGTGACGCTACTCCCTCAATGTGGAGCGGGGTAGACACAGGCCCTTGTGACGTTACTCTCTGTTTGGAGCAGGATAGAGACAGGCCCTTGAGACGTTTTTCCCTCAGCGAGTAACTGGGTAGACGCAAGCCCTTTTGCGATACACCCTCAGTGTGGATCGGTGTAGACCCAGGCATTTATGACACTACTCCCTCAGCGAGGAACTGGGTAGGCGTAGGCTCTTGTGACGCTACTCCCTCAGCATTTAATTGGGTAGACACAGTCCCTTGTGAAGATAATCCCTCAGCATAGAGCGGGGTGGACCCAGGCCGTTGTGACGTTACTCCCTCAGCGAGTAACTGGGTAGACCCAGGCCCTTATGACGCTACTCCCTCAATTAGGATCTGGGTTAATGCAGGCCCTTGTGCGATACTCCCTCAGAGTGGAGCGGGATAGACCCAGGCCTTTGTGACGCTACTCCCTCAGCGAGGAACTTGGTAAGCGAAGGCTCTTGTGACGCTATTCCCTCAGTGTGTAATAGGGTGGACACAGTCCCTTGTGATGCTACTCCCTCAGCATAGAGTGGGGTAAACCTAGGCCCTTGTGATGCTACTCCCTCAGCGTGGAGTGGAGTAGGCATAGGCAATTGTAATGCTACTCCCTCAGCGAGAAGCGGGGTAGACCCAGGCCGTTGTGATGCTATTCCCTCGGTGTGAAGTGGGGTAGTAACAGGCCCTTTTGACGCTACTCCTTCAGCGTGGAGATGGTAGACCTAGGCCCTTGTGAAGCACTCCCTCAGCATGGAGGAGGGTAGACATAGGCCCTTGTGATGTTACTCCCTCAGCATGAGGCGGGGTAGACCTAGGCCGTTGTGACGCTACTCCCTCAGTATGAAGCCAGGTAGACAAAGGCGTTTGTGTTTCTACTCCCTCAGCATGGAGCGGGGTAGACATAACCAATTATAATGATACTCCCTCAGCGAGAATAGGGGTAGACCCATGCCATTTTGACGCTACTCCTTTACCGTGGAGCATTGTAGGCATTTGCCTTTGTGTTTCTACTCCCGCAGCGATGAGTGGGGTAGACGAAGGCCCTTGTGACGTTACTCCCTCAGCTTGGAGCGGGGTAGACACAGGTCCTTACGATGCTACTCCCTCAGAGAGGAGCGTGGTTTACACAGACCTTGTGACGCTACTCCCTCAGCATGGAGCAGGGTAGACATATCCAATTGTATCTCTACTCTAAGCGAGAAAAGGGTTAGGCCCAGGTCATTGTGATGCTACTCCCTCAGTGTGGAGCGGGGAAGCACAGGCCCTCGTGTCGCTACTCCCTCAACATGGGGCATGGTAGACAAAGGCACTTGGGATGTTACTCCCTCAGCGTGGAGCGGGGAAGACATAGAATATTGTATATCTACTCTCAGTGGGAAGAGGAGTAGACCCAGGTCATTCTGATTATACTCCCTCAGTCAGGAGCGGGGTATCACAGGCCCTTGTGTCGCTACTCCCTCATTGAGGAACTGGGTAGACATAGGCCATTGTGATGCAACTCCCTCGGCATGGACTGGGGTAGACACAGTCCATTGTAATTCTACTCCCTCAGTGTGGAGCGGGGTAGACACAGGCCCTTGGGACGCTACTCCCTCAGAGTGGAACAGGGTAGCCACAGGCCCTTGTGATACTACTCCCTCAACGTGGTGCAGTGTAGTCGCAGACGATTGTGACGATACAAACTCAGTGAGGAGAGGGGTATACATGGGCCCTTGTGACGCTACTCCGTCAGCACGGAGATGGTATACCCAGGCCCTTGTGATGCTACTCCCTCAGCATGGATCAGAGTAGACACAGGCCCTTGTGACGCGACTCCCTCAGCATGGAGCAGGGTCGACACAGGCCCTTGTGACGCTACTCCCTCAGCGTTGTACGGGGTAGACTAAGTCCCTTGTGATGCGTCCCTCAGTGTGGAGCAGGGTAGACAAGCCCTGATGACGCTACTCCCTCAGCTTGGAG
Organism: Dryococelus australis; assembly: GCA_029891345.1. NCBI lineage: Eukaryota > Metazoa > Arthropoda > Insecta > Phasmatodea > Phasmatidae > Dryococelus > Dryococelus australis. Next base: position 7,358,528 of record CM057001.1, read on the forward strand.
TGGGGTAGACACATGCCCTTGTGACGCTACTCCCTTAGCATGGAGCATAGTCGACACAGACCCTTGCAACGCTACTTCCTCAGTGAGGAGAGGGGTATACACAGACACTTGTGAGGCTACAAATCTCAGTGCCACGATGGTGACCCAGGCCCTTGTGACGCTACTCTCCCTCAGCATGGTGGTGGGTAGGCCCAGGCCCTTATTAATCTACTCCCTCAGCGTGTAATGGGGTCGTATCAGTCCGATGTGACCCTGCTCCCTCAGCATGGAGCGGGGTAGATTCAGGCCCTTGAGACGCTACTTCCTCATCGTGGAGCGGGGTACACACACGCCCTTCTGACGCTACTTCCTCAGCATGGAGCGGGATAGACACAAAAACCTTCTGACGCTACTCCCGCAGCGTGGAGCGGGTTTGACACAGGCCCTTGTTGCGCTACTCCCTCAGCATGAATAGGGGTAGAGTAAGGCCACTGTGATGCTCTCCCTCAGCGTGGAGAAGGGTAGACATGGTCCTTGTTATGATACTCCCTCAGAACGAAAATGGTAGACCCAGGCCCTTATGATGCTACTCCCTCAGCGTGGAAAAAGGTAGACACAGGCCCTTGTGATGCTACTCCCTCAGTGTTGAGCAGGGTAGACACAGGCCCTTGTGATGCTACTTCCTCAGCGTGGAGCAAGGTAGACACAGTCCATTGTGACGCTACTCCCTCAGCGAGAAGAGGGGTATACGCAGAACCTTGTTATGCTACTCCCTCAGTGTGGATCGGGGTAGACACTCGCCCTTGTGATGGGGTATACACAGGTCTTTGTGACGCTACACACCCTCAGCAGAGATTGTTTGACACAGTCCCTTGTGACGCTACTCCCTCACCGCAGAGCGGGGTAGACGCATGACCTTCGGATGTTACTCCCTCAGCATGGAGCGGGGTAGACATAGCCAAACGTAACACTACTCCCTCAGCATAGAGCAGGTTAGACATAGGCCCTTGTGATGCAACTCCCTCAGCGTGGAGTGGGTTATAACCACGCTACTACTCTCCTCAGCTTGGAGTGAGGTAGGTACAGGCCATTGTGATGTTACTCCCTCAGCGTTCAGCGAGGTAGACATAGGCCCTTGAGATGCTACTCCCTCAGCGTGGAGCGGGGTAGTCATAGCCAATTGTAACGCTATTCCCTCACCGAGAATAGGGTAGACCCAGGCCATTGTGACGCTACTTCCCTCGGTGTCGAGCAGGGTAGACATATACCCTTGTGACGATACACCATCAGCGTGTAGCGGGGTAGACACAAGCCGTTGAGACGCTACTCCCTCAGCATGGAGAAGGGTAGACACAGACCCTTATGATGCTACTACCTGAGTGTGGAGAGGGGTAGACACAAGCCTTTGTGACGGTACTCTCTCAGCATGGAATGGGATAGACACAGGCCCTTGTGATGCTACTCCCTCAGTGTGAAAAGGGGTAGACCGAAGCCCTTGTCACGCTACTCCTTCAGCGTGTAGCGGGGTAGACACAAGGCGTTCAGACGCTACTCCCTTCAACATGGAGATGGGAAGACACAGGCCCTTATGATGCTACTACCTGAGTGTGGAGCGGGGTAGACACAGGTTGTTGTGACGCTACATCCTCAGCGTGGAGCGAATTAGACCACAAACCTTATGACACTTACGCTACCCTCAGCGAGGAACTGGTAGCACAGGCCCTTCTGACGCTACTCCCTCAGCTGTAATGGGGTAAACACAGCTCCCTGTGTGCTACCTACTCTCCCTCAGCGTAGAGTGGGTGTGGAACCAGGCAATTGTGACTACTCCCTCGGTGTGTTCGCGAGGTAGACACAGGCCCTTTAGACCAGCTACTTCCCTCAGCGATGCTACTGGCTTAGACGCACTCCCTTGTGACGCTAACACCCCTCAGCATGGAGCAGGTAGAATAGAACCTTGCAATAATACTCCCTCAACATGGAGCTAGGTAGACATAGGCTTTATGTTGCTATTCCCTCAGCGAAGATCGTGGTATACACAGGTCTTTGTGACTCTACTCCCTCAGCAGAGATTCTAGTCACAGTCCCTTGTGACGCTAATCTCTCACCGCAGAGAGGGGTAGACACAGGCCCTTCGGATGTTTCTACCTCTGCATGGAGACGGATAGAAATAGCCATTGTAACGCTACTCCCTCAGCGAGAAGAGGTGTAGACCCAGTCATTGTAATGCTACTCCCTCAGCGCCGAGCAGGTTAGACACACTCCATTGTGACGATACTCCCTAAGTATGGAGCGGTATAGACATAGGCCCTTGCGACGCTACTCCCTCAGCATGGAGCGGGTTGACATAGGCACTTGTGATGCTACACCCTCAATGGGAGTGTGGTAGACACAGGCCCTTGTGAAGCTACTCCATCAGCATCGAGCGGGGTAAACATAGCCAATTGTAACGCTACTCCCTCAGCGAGAAGAGTCGTAGACACAGGCCATTGTGATGCTACTCCCTTAGCATGCAGCATGGTATACACAAACCCTTGTAATGCTACTCCCTCAGCATGGAGCGGGGTACACAAAGGCCCTTGTGACGCTACTCCCTCAGCATGGAAAAGGGTAGACACAGGCCATTATGATACTACTACCTGAGTGTGGAGAGGGATAGACACAAGCCCTTGTGACGCTACTCCCTCTGCGTGGAACGTGGTGGACGCATGCCCTTGTGACGATACTCCCTCAGTATGGAGCAGTGTAGACACAGACTCTTGTGATGCTACTCCCTCAGTGTGGAGCGGGTAGACACAGGTCGTTGTGACGCTACATCTTCAGCGTGGAGCGGAGTAGACACAAACCTTGTGACACTACTCCCTCAGCGTGGAGCGGGATTGACACAGGCCCTTGTTACGCTACTCCCTCAGCATGGAGCGGAATAGACATAGGCTCTTGTGATGCTTCTCCCTCAGCGTGAAGCGGGATAGACGCAGGCCCTTGTGACGCCACTCCCTCAGCGTGAAGCAGGGTAAAAGTGGTCCCTCCTGACACTACTCCCTCAGTGTAGAGCAGGGTATACACAGGCCCTTTTGTTGCTACTCCCTCAGAGGGTAGACACACTCCGTTGTGACGCTACTCCCTCAGCATGGAGCGGTATAGACATAGGCTCATGTGATGCAACTCCATCAGCATGGAGCGTGGTTGAAATAGGCACTTGTGATGCTACTCCCCTCAGCGAGGAACTGGGTAGTCGCAGGCTCTTGTGACGCTACTCCCTCAGCGTGTAATGGGGTAGACACAGTCCCTTGTGATGCTACTCCCTCAGCGTAGAATGGGGTCGACCCAGGCCATTGTTACGCTATTCCATCGGTGTGAAGCGGGGTAGACAAAGGCCCTTTTGACGCTACTCCCTCAGCGATGATCGGACTAGACGAAGTCCCTTGTGACGCTACTCCCTCAGCATGGAACGGGTTAGACATAGGCACTTGTGATGCTACTACCTCAACATGGAGCTAGGTAGACACAGGCTTTTATGATGCTACACCCTCAGCGAAGAGCATTGTATTCACAGGTCTTTGTGACGCTACTCCCTTAACAGAGATGCTAGATACAGTCCCTTGTGACACCACTCCCTCACCGCAGAGCGGGGTAGACATAGGCCCTTGTTACGCTACTCCCTCAGCATGGAGTGGGTTAGACATAGGCCCTTGTGATGCAACTCCCTCAGCGTGGAGTGGATTAGAACCAAGCCATTGTAATGCTACTCCCTCAGCATGGAGCGGGGTAGACACAGGCCCTTACGACGCTACTCCCTCAGTGAGGAGAAGGGTGTTCACAGGCCCTAGTGACGCTACTCCCTCAGCACGGAGATATTAGACCAAAGCCCTTTTGACGCTACTCCCTCAGCTTGGAGTGGGGTAGACGCAGGCCCTTGGGACGCCACTCCTTCAGCGTGGAGCAGGGTAAATGCGGGCCCTCGTAACACTACTCCCTCAGCACGGAGATATTAGACCAAAGCCCTTTTGACGCTACTCCCTCAGCGTGGAGTAGGGTATACTTATTCCCTTGTGACGACACTGCCTCAGTGTGGAGCTGGGTATAACTAGGCCTTTGTGACGGAACTCCCTCAGCGAGGAACTGGGTAGTCGCAGGCTCTTGTGACGCTACTCCCTCAGCGTGTAATGGGGTAGACACAGTCCCTTGTGATGCTACTCCCTCAGCGTAGAATGGGGTCGACCCAGGCCATTGTTACGCTATTCCATCGGTGTGAAACGGGGTAGACAAAGGCCCTTTTGACGCTACTCCCTCAGCGAGGATCGGACTAGACGAAGTCCCTTGTGACGCTACTCCCTCAGCATGGAACGGGTTAGACATAGGCACTTGTGATGCTACTACCTCAAATGGAGCTAGGTAGACACAGGCTTTTATGATGCTACACCCTCAGCGAAGAGCATTGTATTCACAGGTCTTTGTGACGCTACTCCCTTAACAGAGATGCTATATACAGTCCCTTGTGACACCACTCCCTCGCCGCAGAGCGGGGTAGACACAGGCCCTTCGGATGTTACTCCGTCAGCATGGAGCAGGGTAGACTTAGCCAATTGTAATGCTACTCCCTCAGCCATAAGAGGGGTAGATCCAAGTCATTGTAATGCTACTCCCTCAGCGCCGAGCGTGGTAGACACACTCCATTGTGACGCTACACCCTCAGCATGGAGCAGTATAGACATAGGCTCTTGTGATGCTACTCCCTCAGCATGGAGCGTGGTTGAAATAGGCACTTGTGACGCTACTCCCTCGATGTGGAGCGTGGTTGATACAGGCCATTTTTACACTACTCCCTCAACATGTAGCGGGGTAGACACAGGCCCTTGTGATGCTACTTCCTCAGCACGGAGATGGTAGATCCAGTCCTTTTATGACGCTACTCCCTCAGTACAGAGCGGGGTAGACACAGGCCCTTGTGACGCTACTCCATCAGCATGGAGCGAGGTAGATATACCCAAAAGTAACACTACTCCCTCAGCGGGGAGAGGGGTAGACCCAGGTCATTGTGATGATACTCCCTCAGCATGTAATGGGGAAGACACAGTCCCTTGTGATACTACTCCCTCAGCATAGAGCGGGGTAGACCCAGGCCGTTGTGATGCTACTCCCTCAGTGTGAAGCAGGGTTGACACAGGCCCTTGTGATGCTACTCCATCAACATGGAGCAGGGTAGACATAGCCAATTGTAACCCTACTCCCTCAGCTAGAGGAGGGGTAGACCCAGGCCATTGTTACGGTACTCCCTCGGTGTGAAGCAGGGTAGACAAAGGCCATTGTGACGCTACTCCCTCAGCGTGGATAGGGGTAGATTAAGGCTCTTGTGATGCTCTCCCTTTAGGTTGGAGCAGGTTGACATTGCCTGTTGTTATGATACTCCCTCGGCATGGAGCGGGATAGACATAGGCCCTTGTGATATAACTCCCTCAGCGTGGAGTGGGTTAGACCCAGGCCATTGTAATGCTACTCCCTCAGCTTGATGCAGAGTAGATGCATCCCTTGTGATGCGTCTCCCTAAGCATGGAGCAGGGTAAATGCGGGCCCTCGTGACACTACTCCCTCAGTGTAGAACAGGATGGACACAGGCCCTTTTGATGCTACTCCCTCAGAGATGAGAGGGTTATACACAGGCCAATTTGACGCTACTCCCTCAACATGGAGATGGTAGACACAGGCCCTAGTATAGCTACTCTCCAAGCGTGGAGCGGGGTAGACACAGGCCCTTGTGTTCCTACTCCCTCAGCTTCGAGCAGGGTAAACTCAGGCCCTTGTGACGTTACTCCCTCAGCGAGGAGCGAGAAAGACAGGCACATGTGACGCTACTCCCTCAGCATGGAGCGGTTTAGACACAGGCCCTCGTGGCGCTACTCCCTCAGCATGGAGCGTGGTTGACACAAACCCTCGTGACACTACTCCCTCAGTGTAAACAGGGGAGACACAGGCCCTTGTGATGCTACTCCCTCAGCGAAGAGCTTGGTATGCACAAGTCTTTGTGTCGCTACTCCCTCAGCGAGGAACTGGGTAGGTGCAGGCTCTTGTGAAACTACTCCCTCAGCATGTAATGTGGAAGACACATTCCCTTGTGATGCTACTCCCTCACCATAGAGCGGGGTAGACCCAGGCCGTTGTGACGCTACTCCTTCAGTGTGAAGCGGGGTAGATACAGGCCCTTGTGATGCTACTCCCTCAGCATGGAGCGTGGTATACACAAACCCTTGTAATGCTACTCCCTTAGCATGGAACGGGGTAAAAACAGGCTCTTGTGACGCTACTCTCGCAGCGTGAAACAGGATAGACGCAGGTCATTGTGACGTTACTCCCTCAGCGTGGAGCGGGATAGACGCAACCCCTTGTGTCGCCACTCGATCAGCGTGGTGCAGGATAGATTAAGGCCACTGTGACGCTCTCCCTCAGCGTGTAGCATGGTAGACATAGGACCTTGTAACGATACTCCCTCAGCATTTAGCAGTGTAGACACAGACCCTTGTGGCGCTACTCCCTCAGTGAGGAGTGGGGTGTTCACAGGCCCTAGTGACGCTACTCCCTCAGCACGGAGATATTAGACCAAAGCCCTTGTAACGCTACTCCCTCAGCTTGGAGCGGGGTAGGTACATGTCATTGTGATGCTAATCCCTCAGCGTTCAGCGAGGTAGACATAGGCCCTTGTGATGCTACTCCCTTAGCATGGAACGGGGTAGATCCAGGCCCTTGAGAAGCTACTCCCTCAGCGTGGTGCGGGGTAGACATAGCCAATTGTAACGCTATTCCCTCAGCGAGAATACTGTAGATCCAGGCCATTGTGACGGTACTCTCTCGGTGTGGAGCAGGGTAGGTATATACCCGAGTGACGCTACTACCTCAGCGTGGAGCGGGGTAGACACAAGCTGTTGAAATGCTACTCCCTCAACATGGAGATGGGAAGACACAGGCCCTTGTGATGCTACTACTTGAGTGTGGAGAGGGGTATACCCAAGCCCTTGTGACGCTACTCCCTCAGTGTGGAGCGGGGTAGACAGTCACTTGTGACCCTAATCCCTCAATGTAGAGCGTGGTAAACACAGGCCCTTGTGACGCTACTCCCTCTAATCGGAGATGGTAGACCCAGGCCCTTATGACGCTAGTCCCTCAGCGTGGATAGGGGTATATTAAGGCTCTTGTGATGCTCTCCCTTAAGGTTGGAGCAAGTTGACATAGGCCCTTGTAATGATACTCCCTCAGCATGGAGCGGGATAGACATAGGCCCTTGTGATGTAACTCCCTCAGCGTGGAGCGGGATAGACGCTGCCCCTTGTGTCGCCACGCGATTAGCGTGGAGCAGGGTAGACACAGGCCCTTGTGACGATACTCCATCAGTGTGGATCGGGGTAGACTAAGGTCATTGTGACGCTCTCCCTCACCGTGGAGCAGGGTAGACATAGGCCCTTGTTACGCTACTCCCTCAGCATGGAGCGGGTTAGACATAGGCCCTTGTGATGCAACTCCCTCAGCGTGAAGCAGGGTAGACACAGGCACTTACGACGCTACTCCCTCATCGTGGAGCAGGGTAAATGCGGGCCCTCGTAACACTACTCCCTCAGTGTAGAGCAGGTTAGACACAGGCCCTTGTGTTGCTACTCCCTCAGAGAAGAGCGTGGTATACACAGGTCTTTGTGACGTTACTCCCTCAGCACGGAGATGGTAGACCCAGTCCATTATGATGCTACACCCTGAGTGTGGAGCGGGGAAGACACAGACCCTTGTGACGGTATTCTCTCAGCATGGAATGGGATAGACACAGTCCCTCGTGATGCTACTCCCTCTGTGTGGAGAGGGGTAGACAGAATCCCTTGTGACGCTACTCCCTTGTAATGCTACTCCCTCAGCGTAGAGTGGGGTCGACCCAGACCATTGTTACGCTATTCCCTCGGTGTGAAGCGGGGTAGACACAGGCCGTTTTGACGCTACTCCCTCAGCGATGATCGGACTAGACGAAGTCCCTTGTGAATATACTCCCTCAGCATGGAACGCGGTAGACATAGGCACTTGTGATGCTACTCCCTCAACATGGAGCTAGGTAGACACAGGCTTTTATGATGCTACTCCCTCAGCGAAGAGCATGGTATTCACAGTTCTTTGTTATGCTACTCCCTCAGCATAGATTCTAGACACAGTCCCTTGTGACGTTACGCCCTCACCGCAGAGCGGGGTAGACACAGGCCCTTCGGATGTTACTCCCTCAGCATGGAGCAGGGTAGACATAGCCAATTGTAACGCTACTCCCTCAGCGAGAAGAGGGGTAGACCTAAGTCATTGTAATGCTACTCCCTCAGCGCCCAACAGGGTAGACACATCCGTCCGTCGAAAGTCAATGTTTGGTAAATATTGATGGATGGATAGATAGGAAAAAGAAAGTTGCCCTGCGATTGGTAGAAGATCGCCCGTAACCGCTGGACGGACAGATGACTAACGAATGCGACGAGCTGTTGTGAGTCCAGCCTTGGAAATTTGATTCTTTTTTGTGAGCCAGTATTGGCATCTGGGTAGCATATCTTGTCAGGGCTGTACCATTGTATTATCTTCCCAGATCCTCTACGCAATCTTATTGAATGGCCGTGTAGTATGTAATGTTTGATTTTATGTTGATATTATAATGGGTATGCGAATAAAGTTAAATTTAATGTTGTCGAGCAGTTTATGCACTTTTTTCATTCATCTTGAAGAGATGTAAATTTTAATCTGTATATTTTTAAAGCCACCCAATCGTTTCTACGTGAGAACATTTGCGAGCTAGTGTTATATACTGAGTTTTAGTTGGAATGACTTTTAAAATAAGACGCACTCTATTAAAACATCTAATAGAGATCATTTTGAACTACTATTGGAGTTCGTTCTTTCATCTCCCACGAGTGTTACAATCAAAATTATTGATTGAAGTGAACTGTTTTATAATTTCACAGCGTACATTATCGGGGTGGTGATAATTTTCCACAATTAGTATCATCACACTGGGGAAGCTTACAGACTAGACTCACGTAAACTTGCATATAATGGAAACAGGCACATGCAAGGTTCAACCGACATTCGACGCCTCACAGGGACAGCCCGCCTTGACCCCTCTCCCACGTTCGAGGCCGAGAAGTGCGGGAGCGATAAGGGCGACACTGCCACGTGCAGCAAGTGTGCCATCGCTACTATGCGCAAGGTTCCGAACTAGCATGCAATGTTCTAGTCGCACTGCGGGTACATATGGGACTTTCAGTGGCGACACTATTATTTCATTGGTGGGAAGCGTATAGAAAGGTTCATTGAAGAGTCCTTTAGTAGGTTTTCTTAATGTATTTGGTGAGTAGTGAGAGCAGGACGGTTCTGGCTTCACAAGGAGCATCACTGGGCTAAGTGTCATAAGAATAACCTGGGAAAGAGGTGTGTTGTGGTTGACTGATGGGTTCTCCTATCTCTTCTGAGGTGAGCTGTGATTAATTGTTGCTTGTAAGGGTAGGGTTGTAGTGGTCAAAGCGCCCAAGCCACATTTATGGGAATTTGAACATTTTTCAGGAAGTCTGTAGGGTGAGAAGTTAGGGAGGAATAAAAAAAGGGATTGTAGAGTGGGACCAGGAGGGTTGAGGAGTCGGGCAGTTCTTTGTTCAAAATCTGTATAAAATGATTAGGTTTTATCACACATATTTTCATTATGAGTTAGTACCAAGAGTAATTATACACTAAGTACACATGTTTACCGATTGGCTGCCGAAACACAACTGACGAGGTTGGGAGGAGAGAGACTATGGTTGGGGGTGAGAGGGGTGTATGGTTGAGTAGTCAGTGCTTGGTTCGAGACCTTTAGAGGATAATTAGGAGTAATTAGATGTGAGTTACATAATGAGTAATTGCATAAAAAGAAATAGGGCATAATGAGTAATTTTGTAATGAATAAGTACATTTAGCCTACTGAGAATAAGTGAGTAGTAATTAACACACTAAGTAAATGTCCTATCCTGACCACTGCTCACTCGCAACTGAGCTGTGAATCGACAATATGTTTGTGATATACATCTGCCATTTTTTTGGTGTCGATTCCTGCAATGGATGAGTGAAATATAAATATGTTTAAACAGGTCTACTACCTGATTCGATTCCTGTCGAGGATAATTAAACAGTAAATACATTTATACTGAACCAGTTCTCGATTGAAACCCCATCGAGGGTAAGGAAAACAGAAATATATTTATATTGACAGAAACCTTGTTTTGGATCCCAGCAATGGTAAGTAATGCTTAAGTATGTTTGTATTGCCTTAGTCCTTGATTCAATTCCAGCCAAGGTTAACACATATTTACATTTATACTGAGATATTCCTTACTTCGATACCCACAGAATATAATTCAAGCATAAATACACTATCGACCAAAAAGTAATTGGGCACCTGTGAAGATAGGTAATTAAGTACGTCAATTGACTTGTGTGGCCTCCATACGCTGCAAGCCAGTGTATAACCAATTGACAAAGAGGTGGCACGAGGTACAGAGCTATCGGACTTCGATAAGGGCGTGATTGTGGGCTGCCATCTCAGTGTGCTGTCTAGCCGGGTGATAGCATGGAAGGTAAACAGGCCCAAATCAACAGTCGCATTCGTCCTGTGTAAGTGGAAGGTTGATGGGCAGTGTGACAATGCTGCACCTAGAGACCCACCGACTCTGATATTTCGGAAGAGCAGCTGCACATAAACCCCATATCACAAGTAATAAAGATCGTAACTGGACACTGGAGCAGTGTAAATCGGTTCTGTGGAGTGTATGGAAGTGGTGTCTACCCGGGGAATGGCTTCTGCCAGAGTGTATAGTGCCAACTAGGAAATTCGGTGATGGTGGAGTGATTGTGTGGGGCTCTTTCACTGCCTTCGGCGTAGGACTGCTGGTGTTTGTCTGTAGTAGCATGAACACAGAGGCCTATTGTAACATTCTGGATAATGAAATGCTCCCAACATTATGGCATTTTTACGGAATGGACCCGTGTTAATTCCAGGATGACAATGCCAGGTGCCATGTTTCAAGGACTACTATGCAGTGGTACGCCGACAACAATGTTCGCCGATTGGACTGGCCCGCTCAGAGCCCCGACCTCAACCCTATAGAACATCTTTGAGACGAATTGGATCGCCGGGTGAGGGCTCATCAGGTGCTGCCAAAATCCATTGTTCAATTCATAGAATGGTTGTAAGAGGAATGGCGACGAATCCCCATGGCTATCCTGCAAATACTTGTACAGAGCATGCCAGACAGGGTGGCTGCTGTTATAGATGCAAGAGGTGGCCCTACGAGATTCTAATGGGGTGACAACCACTGAGCAAACATTGTGGACAGGTGCCCTATTACTTTTTGGTCGATTGTATATATTTAGACTATCACATTCCTTGTTTCAAATCCTGGCAAGGGTACATACATGTATACTGGTGTAATCCTTGGTTCGACTCCTGTCGGGGTAAGTAAATCGTAATAAAGTTGTACACACAAAACATAGAACGAAATTATATAATATAAAAAGTAATGTAGTCTTTACTAAACATTGTGTTAAAGAGATATGATTTTAATTTAATATTGAGTAAATAACACCTCACAAGCATGCAAATGTCGTGTCAGAATACCTTGAAGAATAATAAATCCCCAGGAATCCACGAGTGCCTAGCGGAAATTCCTAGCTATCGGGTGAGAATGTTGACATTTTTCCCACTAGGAGTGCTGTGCAGCACAGACACCAAGTTGACTAGCAGATGTGAGAGTTACAACAGCAGGTCGCTCCATAAAAAAGGGTGATAGGCGAGACGAGGGGCGAGCATATTTCCATTGAATACCACCGGGAAAGTGGAGATTGTGCCGGGGTGGGGAGACAGCATTTCTCACCTAGTGGCCAAAGTTAACACACTGCCACCCTCACAGACTAGACAAGGGCGAGAGAAAGACACTCGAGGATCCCTCCGCCAGCCATTTCCTCATCTGGCACATTGCTTGCCATCTGTAATCTAATGAACAGGGAAGGGAATATATAACGTGGAGAAGTGTACACTAGAAATTCAGTGAAGCGAGACATACTCCTACAATAATGTGGAATTCATCGGATAACATAAATTAATAAATGTAATGTTAACATTTAATATGTGTGTGTATGTGTATGTGGATGTGAGCATGTGCATCAAAAATTGGTAGTATCACATTTGTGTATAATTGTTTATCCCTTATTTGGGGAGGACCATCATGGCTGAAGCTTCATAAACCTTAACACAATGTTACAAGTAAAATTCCTTACACATATCTAATTGGAACATATCAATAAAAATGTAAAAAAAAAAAAAAAAAAAAAAAAAAACCTTTCAAAAATATTTTTTCCTAAGGTGTTACATATTAACATTAAAATAAATGAAAAGCCGTAAATTACTCTAAATTAAATAATATCTTCACTCAGAACAATAACGAATACAAAATGTGGTTTCCCGATATGGTTGAGTTAGAAAATTATGAAAACCAAATGCTGATAACATGTGAAGCAGTGTTCTGTGTTAAAAGTAAATATTTGTTGTTACCATACTTTATTTTTTCCATATAGGAAACAGGGATTAATTTCAGAAAACAAATTCTGAAACAGAAAAATTTTTGTTTAGTGTCACTCTTTACAGGTGTATATAGATATAAACATTTGTGTATGCATTGCAACATCCTGCATCACAAACATTCCACATGTAGTGAACATATTCGGTTATGCAGACTAACATTTATTAATATGTCATTGTTTAGATAGCTTTCTATCCCCAAGTTCAGGGGTGATCACAACTCTCGCTGACAACAGCTCACTCCATTCCTTAACATAATTTCCTGACAAGAAGTTATAGTGGACTCCGAGTGGAATGTGACCACACATCCATTCGACAAAACCAGAAATCACTCGTGTAAGCAACGCAATAAAAATAGCATCCCAATAATAGAAAAACGGTATAAAAATCCTTTATATATCTTACCACACTTCAAACCAACCAATCAATACATTATACCAAACAAAAAACGATAATATCATCACAATCGTATTTATTATATCTGTAAAACATCAAACAATATATAAGATTACAGAAATACAAAATCACATACATATTACCCATAACTATGAGCAGAACTTGTGAAAAAATAAACACTACTGTGATAAATTGCATTTACATTTTACCATTTGTTTCACTAATATAGACATTCTTGTAAATAAATAACCACACAACATACACCGATATACATCACACTCAGAGTTCCTGAAACTATTATTGCTCCTCATGTGATGATACATATTGCTACATAAAGTAAATAATTTCCGACAAAAACGACACTGATATCCAGAAACTGGCGAGTTTTCCACAGTATCACCTTCTTCGCACATCAACAAATGTTTTTCAAGCTGCATTGGTCAGTAAACACATACTGGCATTTATCGCAACAATGTTTATTTCTAACAGTTTTGCTCAAACAAATATTTTTGTGGTGTCTTCTCAGATTGCGAAGTGAAGTAAATTTCTTCTCGCGGTATACACACTAGTGACGAGGTTTTGCATTCTAATTCAAAGTAGCTGGCGGCGATGAGTGAGGAGACATTTTCGAATTACTACTTGTTGAGGAAAAATTGCAAATAATCACATGTATCCTTAGCGCATTGTCATCCTTAAACCAACAAAGACAACATAGTTTCAATTTAGGTATCTTGGAACATGTCCTCATTTCATTTCGCCGCACATAACGATATGTGTTAAATGTTTGACCACAGAAACGGCATACAGGTTTTATTCCCGTTCGAGCACTACCTCTGTGTACTGCTGAATGCTTTGCTAATGTGAAATCGCTCGTAAAGATACGATCACACACTGTGCAATGATATCTAATGCAATCAGGGTTCTTTACAAAACTACTCCTTTCTTGACGATACATATTGTGACAGTGCTTAAAATTTGTATAAGAATGCTGTCACTGAAATCCAGACAATGGTCTACCCATTGTAGGAGTAAACTGCAACGTCTCACACCATGCAGATATAGTTCATGACTAGTATCAAACAAACACTCACATTTCAAACATCGATGTGGATGGCGAGTAAGTTTACTGCGACAAAACCATTCATTAGAACGTAACTTACATCGAGATACTACTTATCACAATGATAACACTTTTGTTTCGAATCCGATTTTACTGTCACGTTTCTTCTCGAGAACGAATATCCGACATAATAACTACTAACACAATAGACTCAGTTGGTGTTCCTAGGGCCACACTGTTAATGTTTCGCATAGGAAACACAAGCAAGCTATATGCTTTTCACATAAAAAAAATCACCCAGGTATTACTAATATCACTATCACATGTAAGCCCCACAAAGACTGAATTAAATTCCCAAAATACGAAACAACCTTTTATGCTTTATGTGAAGGCATTAACATGCGGGACAAAATGGCTTATATGAAAAATCATCCCCTGAGAATTTAAACTATTTTAATTGGATATGTCATGAGTAGGATACAAAATTATGTCCGAGGACAATAGGATCTGGGATATGAGTGCAGAAAATAGACTCTTGCATTCGATTGTGTACGCCACTGAATTAATAAGACATTCAGAGAAGCAGGTGGCACTATAAAATAAAATAAACGCACATTAGTATGTATACAGAAATTTAATTTATTTACATATTATATACAATTTCTCTTTCTAATGATTTTGTACATTCGATCTTTACATTCCTCAGATGTTTGTAGATTATGGATAGTAGCCAAACAGTCTCATCTGCTAAAGCCCCTTGCGATCAACTTCGTGACGATTGTAACCTCCTCTTTCATGTTCGAGTAATCACCACCTCTTTGATTAGCGATCAAAATTCCGAGTCTGTCTACAAGTCCTTTGGGATCTTTTGGTAACATGTAGCCGGTGTTTTTGACAACGTCTGCCTTCTTCTTCGCATCACTCGTCGAAGGAAACTCGGTGGTGAAATGTTTGGAAACGTCGAGGGAATCACCATCGTCTTCACTTTGTAGCAGGAGTTGTATGCTCTTCAGTATTTAGAACTGATGGTCGATTTTTTTTTAAGTTCGTCAACTTCTCGCGAATGTCTCGCAAGTGCACTCTAAATCTGAATCAGTGATAATTTCACTGTTTCAACCAGTCAAAAGTATCTGACTGATACAACAGTCACTTAAGTGAATTTAACTGGTGAACAAGTGAAAAATTCCATATTTCCTTCACTGATTGATTCAGTGACATTTCCCACTGATTTGTCTGTCATTTTTTCACTGTTTTCTCAGTGGTTTATTTTTTGACTGATGGACCAGTGAAACATCTGAGTAACTTGCTTCATCTCTAATTATTTTTTACTGATGTATCAGTGAAACTGCGTGTAAAAATGGCCGTCGAACATCGTTTAAAAATGGCAACTAAACAATGTGTTAAGAGTGAAGTAACGACGAACAAACGAATAAAACCAATACAAAATATTTTCTAAAATGTGTTTCGTCTTTCAAAACGCCATTTTACGTGGTGTGTGTGTGTTTGACTCTGATTCTGGATCCCTTGTATCGACTTGGCGTCCCTGTTGCCTATAAAACCAAAATTGCCGCCACTGCTCTTTCTCGAGAAGCAAGCACCTCAAATCACTTGTGAATTGGCCAACAATTGCCTTTCAGAGGCTCGTTCTTTGCAAATGAGGGACTCGGTGCTTTTTTAGTAAAAATATTGGAAATTTTTAGGGAAAAAGGCCTCCGCGGAACCGGAATGACAGAGCATGAACAGCTCCAAACTCCGACGCCAGATGCCGATGGCTCAGAACCGGTCAAATCCTTCTACTGGCATCAGCAACAACCCAATGATTTCACAAAACTATAATAAATATTCAGGGTTTCATGTCTGAATCACTTTATGCCGTCTGGCTGCTAATTACTTTGATCAAACTAACAGTGCAACAGGAAACGGACACACGCACCTACACGAAAAAAAAAAAAAGCACGAACACTGCATTGTCTCAGTTGACATTCAGAATCATTTAACTAAACATCGTGAATAATAACTGCAATTATGAGTTCGCTACATATGAAACCCGTACAATAATTACAGTATGTGCACGCTTCTGTATAGCTACGCCATTGCCATTTGATCAACTGGAGTGTAGTACTTTTGATAAAATTTTCAAATCAGCCCAATGCATCCACAACTTCCGTTAACGAAAGCGGCATCGCCAGAGCACGGGTTGTTCCACTTAACTCAGATCCGCCATGTCTAGTAGGGATAGTGTTGCAAACTTCGACAATTCGTGGTGGATCACCACGCTTTCGAACATGATGGCATAATTCACATGACGCAACAGAAAGCCATGAGCTGGAACCTAATTACCTATATCTCCCCAAAAATGTCGATGAGATTGGTATGTACAGGTACTCTGAGTTGATGTGTGATGTTACTCAACAAAATGTCGATGAGATTGGTATGTACAGGTACTCTGAGTTGATGTGTGATGTTACTCAACAAAATGTCGATGAGATTGGTATGTACAGGTACTCTGAGTTGATGTGTGATGTTACTCAACAAAATGTCGATGAGATTGGTATGTACAGGTACTCTGAGTTGATGTGTGATGTTCCTCAACAAAATGTCGATGAGATTGGTATGTACAGGTACTCTGAGTTGATGTGTGATGTTACTCAACAAAATGTCGATGAGATTGGTATGTACAGGTACTCTGAGTTGATGTGTGATGTTCCTCAACAAAATCATTTTGCGTACTTTCTAAGCATCAAATTACCTGGCCGGGAGTGATGGCAAAATTTTATTAAAAAATCATGAGATTCCATTTACTCTAAGCCGGTAAAAATAGTTCGTGGGGATTAGCCTGCAACAAAATGAAATTGGAAGCTAATTAGAAATTTAAATATCGATGTGTAATGGGATGTAAAACTATGCATGGCGTACGGTTTTTGAAACACATTTATGGCTGCTTATGAACCTTCATTTACTTATTCACACATTTATGAGTTATTTGAACAAATTACTTCAGCAGTATCATACATGACTGCCGTTAGGTGTTTTAATGTAGTGTTCTCTGTATTCAAGAAAATCACAATGCGTATGCAAATCATTTAGTTATTTAATTTAATTTTGTTTCAAATTTCATTTAAGGCATGTTTACCTTGTCTTTTACTGTACCCATTATACATGACTATGACTAATACCATACTTGAATGTAGTAATAAAATAATAGATTAATTATGGCCATACATCTAATCCATTTCTGACACAAGAAACAGTGCTAATTACAACCATCTAATATAAAGTTAGCAGTATTTTTTCGACAAGTAAACATTCAGTGACTAAAATTAAGACATTGAACCAGTCCTCTTAATAATTATTAGTTACAGATTCACATGTTGTATACATAAAAGCTTACCCAAGCACATCAGCTGCAGAATTTTTAGGTGAGCGTATCGCTTATTGAGCACTTTACAGAGCATTATAATAATTCTCTGTCAGTTACTATTTATATTATACAAAGCATTTACTGCCTTACGTCTAGTTAAACGTAGAGAGCAGACTGCGCGTCTACGGCACCTGCAGACAAACTGGCGCCATAACTGCCTCGACGCTGTTGCTACCTAACGGTAGATATCTGAACTACTTGCAGCTAGATCGGGACATATGTCGGTATCTTTTCCTGCTCCTGATTTGTAGCGAGCCAAATACAGGATGCCTAAATTTGGGAGCATACGACTAATACGAACTTATTGAATTATTAATATAACGGCTATGGAAAAGTCTCACAGTACTTATACTCCCGAAACATAAAATTAAGAACACAATTTGAAGTACTAAAAGAAATTTGATTGGGATTCTTTTACTAGCCATATGTTTGAATTAACGAAACCACTTTATGCTGCAATAGTTGATACGCTGTAGTCTCCGAATAAAAATTTGTTGGCTGTTTTTAGAATAATAACGAATAGAAACCACAAAAATACAACATATTCAAAAATACATGTTTTAAAATTTGTAAAATTGTATTATGTAAAACTTTATGATAAAAAGTGAGTGAAGAGACTTGGGCGACTCTTTACAGCGAGGTCTTGAGAGCCGATGAGGGTGATGAAGGTGAGTATGTAGCAGCGCCGGAAAGAAAGGGCGGAGGAAACGGGAGATCTCCGAGAAAACCCGCCTACTAGCGGCATCGTCCGCCACGATTCCCATATGCGAAAATCCGGGAGTGGCCCGGATGGGGATTGAGACCGGTTCTGCTTGGTGGGATGCGAGCATGCTAACCGCTCAGCTACCGCGGCCCTTTCTTCATGATAAAAAAATACTTATAAATTTTAATTGAATTTCGTTTTCTTAAAAGCTTCTGTTCTAAATATTTATTTTATATTTTTTTATTGTTATACATTATATCATATTTTTGCATTGAATAATACTATTTTGTTAAATATAACCCTTTCCAAGCAAACGTCACCATTTGGGAACTTTATTTACAGCAGTGTGTGTCTTTGAGAGATGCCCGCTGTTGTCAAATGGCACCATGAATAAATTATACAGAAAGTTCAGATGTCGCTGGCTGCCAGTTTTATTGACAGCATTGGCTCTTAGATTGTCTTTAAGGCTCTTATTTCACTCTTATTACTGTAGAATGATGCCATGTGAAACACTATCGTAGATGACAACAAAAAATGCTGACACTTATAGGTTCAAAGATTTTTGAAAGTAAATATATGATAGTTAAAATATTAAAAATAATAATCTGTGTCTATTCATTTCTATGGGTTTCTTTCTTTAATGTCGAGGTCTGTAGAGTTGTCACGACAATTATCTTCGCGTACTTACTGAGTTTGTACAGGATGTTGCAAAATTGCATGTTAATACTTCGGGGGAACTTTCCTCATATATGGAGGATGAAAAAATGTTATATAAACATAGGTCCTCAAACGCTCTTATTTTCCTGACTACAGCTCGTACTATATAACGTACAGTGTATGTCCCGCGGACTGGATCATGTTACTGTGGAATGCCATTGCAGCTGTAATTGGCAGCCGCATTCCAGCCCCTGAGGAGCCCTGATTAGAATGCAGTAGACATTTATTTGTGGGGACGTTTAAAACATTTTCTTTACTGCCGACGATAAGCTTTCACATAAATGTAACCAATTCCTGTGCGGTTCCTATTGTGCTAGGTGTAGTATCGTGGTGTGATGTGTCGCGAGCCATATACTATACCTTAATGTGTCACGAGCTGTAGTAAAGAAACGAAGCGGTTGTGGACCTATGTTTCTCTAGAAGTGATGCATGTTCTCCCAAAGTATTGACATCTAGTCTTGCATGCAACAACCTATATATTAAGGCTGTTCAAGTGACTAAAATTATTTTTTTCATTTTCTACGTTTTTTAAGATATTGTGTGGTTTTTCGATACAGTATCGATAAACATTTAATAAAAAAAAGCCAAATCAGTTTAAAAAATAACTCTCGCGTACTTTTTTAGTATAATTATCAGCATTTTAACCTTTTTTTTTTTTGCCTAACAGATTTTAAAAAATTATAACAGCACAATGTTTGATTTCAGCTATAGTTTTCTTTGCAGTTTTAGGAATGCCACGAGGAAATTTCTTTGAAGTGCGCCGTCATTATGTTCGCTTGCGATTACGGTTTAACTTGTAGCTATTTTGGATTTCCATTTTACTGCAACACTTAAAATAAAATTATTTCCGAACCACCAGAAAAAAATTCCAAGAAATTTATTCATCTTCTTCTAATAACACTAACAATAAATTTGATCTTTAGCCAAACATGATTATTATGCAGAAAATTTTCATTTCTATGCCGATACATATTAATTAGAAATTCCTGTATTTTCCACAATTAATTTTTTAAAATTAATTGTCCATGGTTTTTGAAACTTTTTTCAAATTACTATTTGATGTAATAAAACAGAGTTATAAAATACCCTATAAATATAAAGAGTCTTTTTTGACATTTAAACACCCATATGTAGTTCAAATTACACTCTTGGTTTTGTATTTCTGGAATTGCGAGACCTCTCCATGGTTCTTTGAAGGATAATTATTCTGTATAAAACTTGTTGGTAGTACTGTTTTGGCAGTGAGTAAAGTGAAGTGCCATGTTTGTCTGAAGTCTGAAGCTTACAGTTTGATGTATTCTGCTCTCGGCAGATAATTAACTTACCATTAGCATCTACAGTTCAAGCTGGGGAAAGATTTCTCTTCCTTCTCCAGCGAACGTAATTTCATGAATATTTACGGAGTTCGTAGATAACTTGTCGGTCTTAACCATGTCCGAAATCCTGGTATCCTTCCTATCGAGAAAATAATTCGTTCCAGCACAATTTTCAAAACGCTTTGTGACTTTCAGCTTCATTTCTATTCGTATATATGTGTGTGTACACACACAGACACTATAAATACTATTCATCACGGTAAAGTGAGCACTTTTGAAAATCCTCGCATTTGGAGCAATGGTTAACAACAGCCTATGTACATAAATACACACCGTAACTGTTACAGACTAATCACGTGTCTTTGGAATTAATGTTGCAGGATTACCGTTGGTTCAGTGAAAATGACGAACAGTTTGACGCACAGATGTAACACGATAACAAATACAGATCTTCAGACAAGTTGAAAGTAGACTCAAACCTTTCAGCAATTTATTTCTCGCGACAAAATACTGTATTGTTACCAACGCTCATGCAATATTGTTATTTTTTCGTGTAATAAGTGGAAAGATTGAAAAGAAATCAAAATGTAATCCGCTGTTACTTGTCGTAAAATAGGCCATAAACTGACATACCATTAACATATTCTCACCACCTATAGTAAAAATTATTTATTTAGTCATTTTAAGTATTATATACTGCATTAGTTAGTTTCGGATACAAAGGTATTGTGCCTGAGAAACAGGACACAAAAGAATTAAGGCGAGAAATTGTTTTATCTAAATTACATTTAATTATAAGTATTTTAACAACTACTAATTAGCCACCGTTAACGACTTTTCAAAAAAGAAGCAAAATTGAGTGCAGCAATTGTTGTCTTAACACGACTTTATTAGCAAAAATTGGAATACTGCCTATACTTTGATGTATTCCTCACCAGAAGAACGCAGTACAATTGGAATACTGCCTATACTTGGACGTATTCCTCAACAGAAGAACGCAGTACAATTGGAATACTGCCTATACTTGGACGTATTCCTCAACAGAAGAACGCAGTACAATTGGAATACTGCCTATACTTTGATATATTCCTCACCAGAAGAACGCAGTACAATTTCTGAATGTTATATAGTGTTCAATATTTAAAATAACTGTCCTATAAATATTCAGAGGAGCTTTTATATTGAGCGAAAATTTTTATAAAAAACATAACGTTACACTTTGTTAAAGACAGGGCCAGTTTCACAAAAAAAGTATGTGAATGATTTCATGGGATTTAAGTTCAACGTGATACTTAAGGAAACACAAGATGTACTTACTATTTATCATGGTTAATTATAGTTACTGGGATGCTGCAAAAAGATTATATAACGACTGATTTATTACTTGTAAAAGAAAGTAGGTTCTTGTTGTTGTTGGTTTTTTTTATTTTTTAAAGAAAATGTTCATCGTCTCAAACTTGGCTGGTGAAGGTCTAGTTCACGGTATCTTAGACATCCTGGTGTTAGTAGGAGTACCATGAAGAATTAGGAGTACCATGAAGAATTAGGAGTACCATGAAGAAGTAGGAGTACCATGAAGAAGTAGGAGTGCCATGACGAAGTAGGAGTGCCATGAAGAAGTAGGAGTGCCATGAAGAAGTAGGAGTGCCATGAAGAAGTAGGAGTACCAAGAAGACGTAGGAGTGCCATGAAGACGTAGGAGTGCCATGAAGAAGTAGGAGAACCATGAAGAAGTAGGAGTGCCATGAAGAAGTAGGAGTGCCATGAAGAAGTAGGAGTGCCATGAAGACGTAGGAGTGCCGTGAAGACGTAGGAGTGCCGTGAAGACGTAGGAGTGCCGTGAAGAAGTAGGAGTGCCGTGAAGACGTACGAGTGTCATGAAGACGTACGAGTGTCATGAAGAATTAGGAGTACCATGAAGAAGTAGGAGTGCCATGAAGAAGTAGGAGTGCCATGAAGAAGTAGGAGTGCCATGAAGACGTAGGAGTGCCATGAAGAATTAGGAGCACCATGAAGACGTAGGAGTGCCATGAAGACGTAGGAGTGCCATGAAGAAGTAGGAGTGCCATGAAGACGTAGGAGTGCCATGAAGAAGTAGGAGTGCCATGAAGAAGTAGGAGTGCCATGAAGACGTAGGAGTGCCATGAAGACGTAGGAGTGCCATGAAGAATTAGGAGTGCCATGAAGACGTAGGAGTGCCATGAAGAATTAGGAGTACCATGAAGAATTAGGAGTACCATGAAGAAGTAGGAGTGCCATGAAGAATTAGGAGTACCATGAAGACGTAGGAGTGCCATGAAGACGTAGGAGTGCCATGAAGAAGTAGGAGTGCAATGAAGAAGTAGGAGTGCCATGAAGACGTAGGAGTGCCATGAAGAATTAGGAGCACCATGAAGACGTAGGAGTGCCATGAAGACGTAGGAGTGCCATGAAGAATTAGGAGTACCATGAAGACGTAGTAGTGCCATGAAGAAGTAGGAGTACCATGAAGAATTAGGAGTACCATGAAGAATTAGGAGTACCATGAAGGCGTAGGAGTGCCATGAAGGCGTAGGAGTACCATGAAGACGTAGGAGTACCATGAAGACGTAGGAGTACCATGAAGAAGTAGGAGTGCCATGAAGAAATGGGGTCAAGTAACACAAATTTCGGTTGTAATTTCTTAAGTAGTTTGGGACTTCTTAAAAACTAAAATGATACAATTGTGTAGTTTAAAAATAAATCGTAAAATTTGAATGGCGCAGGAAATGAGAAACAGGCTACACTTGCTGAAGTAGTTGGAAATATTTAACATAGGTGCGTGTCTCGAAGCGAACATCGAGAACCATATAAACGGCTCTTGATTGCATTAGTAAATGTGACGAATCAATTAGTCGCTTGAAGATTACATCCGCAGGCTTAACTGAATTACTTTAGTATTGAAATTGCGAAGTTGGTCACCAATGCATTTCTGAATGTCCCTCCTCATGACAGAGAATAACGACGTCTTGGCATCATAGATGGCAATTTTTTGAGCGCGAACAGGGGGAGGGAAAGGAATTCCAATTTTTAGTCCCGACGAGTTAGCTGAGTAACTGCCTTCTAAGACGTACGACGGGAAGCTCTAGCAGGGATTGGTCCTTTAAGACAGCGTTAGGCATCAGCACAGTTCAGTTAAGACAAACGGTAGCGCCAGAAAGAAAAATATCGGCTAAGGATAGATACGGGCTGTGTGGCTGGAAAAGTAATACGCGGGTGACAGGCAGGTAGATTTGAAGTCTGTAGAAACCAGAGCGAAATGATAGCGCACAATGAAATGTGGCCGGATTGCGATTTCAGCCGACGACAAACGAGTAACGGAATGCGGATGACTTAACGTCAGAACCACGAATGTCACAAGTGGCACAATGCAGTTTGGCAGTGTCAGGAAGGATTCGCACGAAAATATAGTGGCGTCGGCAGAGCTGACGCCTAAAACACCTGTGAGTGATCGACCATTTGCATAAAGAGAAAGACAGAAAATAAATCTTGGGCGTATGTCGTGAGATAAAATAAATCTTGGTAGTAGATTGTGAGATAAAATAAAATGAATAGAGGAGGTGGGCTGTGTGCTTTCACTCGAAAGTAAGCCGGGGCCTCCTCGGCGGTGTAGTGGTTAGACTACTCGCCTCACACCGAGGCGAACCGGATTCAATCTCCCCGGCCGGGTAACTCCCGGATTTTCGCAAGCGGGAATCGTGCCGGACGATGCCGCTGTTCGGCAGGTTTTCTCGGGGATCTCCCATTTGCCCCGCGCTTTCATTCCGGTGCTGCTCCATTCTCACCTCGCTTAACTTTCATCGGGTCTCGAGGCGTCGATCTTAAGTGCCTCCTAAGTCACTTCTCTCACTCACTCGAAAGTTGGTTATCATGGCGCAAGGGTGGGGGGGGGGGCAGACTATAAATTAGTAAGTATTAATATAAGAGTAGAATATTGAATCAGGTTTTATATAGTTAAAACATTCATCTTCATAATTTAAATTAGAATATTTTAAATTAAATATGTAAATTACATTTTAAAATAATTTCTATTTAAAACCTTTAGTCAAAAGATGGTAAATTGAAAATGTAAAATCATTGACTAACATTTGGGTGTAGGTTTAATTTGTTGCTTTAATTTATCCATAGTATACGTACAGGACATGGTAAGTCCATGCATTTAACTAGAGCATTTTTAAAATGTGGATTACCATTTTGTTTCTCCAAGCCCTTCAGTTAATAATTTAAATTGCTTGTATTGGTCTTATAAAAGAAAAAAACCCACTCTTGTCGGAAGTGTTTTCTGCCACATTCGTACAAAGTGCCGGCTGGGAGCAATGTGTATCCGTGCTGCCATCTGGACGTGGATGAAGTGTAATACTCGCGTGATGACGTGTTGCAGACGACACTGGGGACCACATCATGGTGAGAGGTTGTGCCCTGGACAGTGGCACACTCACCACAGATACAGAGATCATACGCATGTCGCACTGCGGGGGTTTCTACTTCGACGACAGGTAAGGCATGTCACGTCGTGTCAGTGAGCAACGTTTGTTATACAGCCCCCGTGGGACATGTGTGTAACGGAGCGAGGGAATGAGGAAGTCCGCCATTTTACATCACTGGGACGCTACTCCCTCAGCGCGGGGGTAGATCGGTCCCTTGTGAGGGACCTTGGCCACCCAGTTGGTTGTCAGTTAGATTGCGGAGGCGGGGAGAAGCTAACCCCCTCCCCCCTCCGCACCAATCAAACATATTTTTTGCTGCAAGGCTAGCAATCTTGTACAGGATTCCCAGGGTAGCGCCTGGGAGCTGTTTCCATAATGAGGAAGTACAGACTAGTGTACAGAGTAAGGAGCTCGAAGTATCCGCCGAGTGACCTTGAAGCTAGGTATTTTGCTGTCACGTTGGACTGTATTTACCCATTTCCACGCTCCGTTACACACATGGAGCCTTCATGGAGGTGTACTTATCTTCAGAATGTTCGGAAACTAAACGTCCTTATGGAAAATAAAGTCGAAGATATACAGGCCACTGTATACCTAAACTGGATATTGACAAAGATATGAGCCTGTGGAAATAGGGTTTTGAAGACGTATTTTCGCCATAATTCCTTGAGCTTGAGCAGTAAGAATGCTGGAGATTTACCCTCAATATAAGTCCCACGTGGTCTAATGGGACACGCCCATTTCGCGCACTATGGAACGTGTAGTAGTGGAGGACATGTCGATGATATGCTGAAGTGGTACCGTTTCCTCAAACCGAACATTGCGCACAGGCCGAGGATGGCCAACATTACGTATGTTTCTCTGCAACATGGGAATCATAAGTCACTTTTCTGCTGCGGGCTGTACAAAACCTACTATAGACGCTTACCGAAAGTAACCTGGTAAAGTTAACTGGGTTAACTCGGTCACGTGACCAGGTTTACACGATCACTTGCGGTTAACTAGGTTGCTTTGAATTTTAAGATTAACTCTAATTTTGAGATGGCGGGAACTCGAAGAATATCTAGTGCAGTTATTAAATACTGTGCTAGATGACGACTGTGAATAGTTTTTGTAAAATTATGTTATGAACAAACAGTGTAAACAAAAAACATCTCATTAAGCGGTACTGCGATAGTACAATACCTTTGTACTCAGTCTCAGTTAAGTATAGAATTTAATATCCGAGCTACAATGGCTTGCGGAAGCAGCTAAATATTTATAATTTTACATATTTTGATCGTTTCCAGATTTCAAAACTTACTTTTGTTTACTTGTTTGTTTTTGTTGCTGCTCTGTTTACATACTTACGCCATTTCACATGTGTCGTCTGCTAGAGCTAAATTTACCCAGCTGTCGATCGAGTCGAGGATCGAGTTAACTGGGCGACTTTTCGTAAGCGTCTTATGGCTATCCGACGCAAATACGTTTTCAAACCCCTATTTTCGCAGGCTCACGTCTCTTGACATTTCGTTTATGTTTATGGAGTCCGTTAAATTTTCGACTTTATTTTTCGTAAGGAATCACCTCCCGTAGTTGGGACGTTTAATTTCCGAACATTATATATATGCAGGGGAACCGTGGGATTATTAAGGGTGTTGGATACCAACTATTTAATAATTTTATTTTTGTACCGAACATCGTTCAACTTGTAATTTCCACAGGACTTACTGCCAGTTTTCAATGAAAGAGTTGTTAGCAACTCGCTCAATCGGCATGATAATACTGGCCGATGTGATGCTAACAACCACTCGGTATACCAGAAAATTTTTTTTAACAACTATACACTCATGTTTTGTCATTTTACCCGGAGTCAAACCCGGGTTGTTTGTACTGAAAGACAAGTGTGTTTGAGGGCAACTGAAATTGTTGTCTTCACCATAGACCAAATGGACATTGTATACCGATTTTTGTCTTCTGCATATTCCCCCAAGACATTCGTAAAGTACGAGTATTTACTTTCCTAATAATTTCACAGTTTCACTTGACCGACGAATAAAGTGATGAGGCCCATGACAATGTTAATTTTACATAAGGTGGAGGAATACACAATGTGTATACAAGTAGCTCTTTAGCAGGACTTTAAAAAGTGCTCATTTTACCGTGAACAGCCTATAACCGACAGTGGCGCATGTTTGTTTACATTTTATTTTTTCCGACAGAACTATTATCTCTCTAGATACACATGCGTCTGTTTATATATGATGTATGTATACATATACACTTAGCAAAAGGTTGTTCATGGTAAAGTGAGCACATTTTAAACCAACCTTCGAAAAAAAATCATTACGAACTGTATGTTTGCTACAGTCCACACTTACATTCAGTCTCGCAGCTAAGTTGGCAGCGAATTGACGAAAATAGCTCTAAAACTTAAAAGTTCTGCTAAGAATTTAATGTCTAAATTTGGGTCTACTGAATCGATCGATTCTTGTTTTGTTCATATTAGAGCAAGAATGTGCATATTATCAACACATTTACATTCCTAAAAATTCCACACAGTTTCCACTTGGATAACACATGGATAAAGTGAGATTGTCCATGGCAGTGTTAATCTTGAATACACTGGAAGGATACGAAATGGAAAATAAAGTAGGTCGGAAGACGGGGTCTCAAAGGACTCAATTAACCGTGAACAGCCTATAAGAAAAATTCGTTTAGAAGACGTTTAATAAAAATCTGTGTGCTAACTAAGAGTAAGAAGCTACATGATTTTGACAATTCTAGTTGCAAAACATTCATTACATTTTGAGAGGAAATTGTTTAGTGCGCATCTGTCGTGCATGGTGTCTATGTTTGCAGGTATGTTCGAGGGTGCCTGCAGAGCTGTGACGACGCCGACGCCTGCAATGGCACACACCGCAGGGCGGCAGGAGCATGCGCCGCGACGCTATGGGCCGCCGCCCTCGCTGTGACGCTGAGCGGCGCGCGGCTGTCGGTCAGATAATGACAGCGTCGCGGCGCCGGCTCGCTGAAGCCCCGCCCGTGCTGCACCCTGTCGCCAGGGAGTTCAACTATACCGATCTGCCAGTCGTGCTGCGCTCTGTCTCCCGAGTGTTCAACTACACCGACCTGCCACTCGTGCTGCGCTCTGTACGCGAGACGTCCAAGCACAGGCCAGTCTCCAGCGCGCCACGCGGACGGCAGCGGATAGAACTGCGAGAGCAGTATATCCTTATTGGTTGTACAACACACGTAAAACATAAGTGCCGTATTTTTGAACAGGGTGTCTTTCAAAAAAATTATACCGTACTTTATTTAAAGTTCTGAACTGTGAAAGTCAGGTCCATTTCACACAAGCACAATGCTAAAAAAGTTTAAAACTTAAGAAAGCTACCACAAAAATTTATTGTGTAATTATAAAACGTAAATATCAAAGGGTAAAAATAATAAATAATGAAATATAACTCAGCTAAAACATTCCACAACTGTATAGACATGGATTTTACATATTAACTTACTTACAAACCTCCCCCCACTCCCCTCCACACCAGTCATACAATAATAATAGGGAAAAGGGAAATGTGTAAAGAATGATAAATGGTATGTACACTACACATTAATTTTTTTGTTATCCTAATCGTTTCACTTATACTAGCCAGCTGCACACTACATATCTTGTAAATAACTTTTTTCATTCATTTTTTTCAGCCGAACCAGTGAAAAAATGTCGAGGTCAGAGGTACATTGTACTACAGCATATTAATGGGTTAAATAAGCGAGTACGGGATACTGAGTACAACATACTTTATTCCAACATGGCTAACTGTGGCATGGAGTACAGGCAGCGCTCTTGGTGGAGCCTCACTGAAACACCGAGGCGCGCTTATTTCAATTGCTACATTTAACATCCTCCCTCAATTCAAAACCCATCATATTAATTAACAAAAGCATCGATCACGTCATTTTAATGATAACAATATTTAGAACTTGGAAAATTTCTGTTCACATAAAACTTTGGTGAACATATCACCTACTTGGTCATCACTCTTTATATACACCAGTTTAATTTTGTTATTTGCTACTAGCTCTCTCGGAAAGCAATGCCGCACATCAATATGTTTTGACCTTTTCGTTTCCAGTGTACTTGATATTTTAATTGCTGATTGGTTATCCTCATATACAACAATTGTGAAAACCAAAGCACTTAACATCTCACTTAATAATTGCGATAAAAATAAACATTCTCTCACACAATATGACACCGAGATGTATTCTGCCTCACTATTTGAAATAGCAACAATATCAACTTTTTAGATTTCCATAAAACATAATTATTTAAAAGTTTAATGGTGTAACCTGACACAATCCTCCTGTTCAAATGACAAGCATAATATACATCAACATAAGCCTCTATCATGTGGTCACATTGAAAACTTTTATAATACAGTATTAATTATTTTCCATGCTTTAAATATTTCAAAATTGGTTTAAGGCATTTACAATGTGTAAGATCATATGCATTCTGAAATCTACTTAAATAAGACACCACATAACAGATATCAGGTCTAGTTCCAAGCATAATATATATTACTGATCCTAATAACTGTTTATAAGGTAAATAATCATACATAGAATCCTTATTTTAAATAAGTCTAAAATTATACTCCATTGGCAAAGAAAAAATTTTACCATCTATCATATTAAATTTACTCAGAACTTTATCTATCATTTCTGGTGACCAATTTGAATATCTTCTGGTGTAAACTCAATTTAAAGTCCCAAAAATTCAAGGTTTTCAACTGATAAATCTTTCATGCGAAATTTACTCATAAGTTTATTCTTAATTTCGTCTAGGTCCTTATCAGAAATTACAAGTATATCACCGGCATAAATTAAAATATAAGTTCCTTTACGAAAAGAAGACATGGGTCAGCCTTTGATCTTCGAATGCCGAAGCTAGTAATGTAGGTGTGAAATTCTTGATACCAGTATTTAGATGACTGGCATGATTTTAATAATTTACAAACAATATTCGGTTGTATACAATCTACGCCTATAGGTACTTTCATGTACATGGGGTCATCTAATACACTATGCACATTTCACATCTATATAAGACACTTTCCATTTATACACGACCACTAAGGAAAACAACACACACATGGTCACCATTCGAGCTACTGGTGAATATAACTCCCCTTCATCGCATTCCTTCTGCAGATATCCAGGAGCGACGAGCCTTGCCTTTTTTATGCATTTCTTGCCGCTAGACTTTTCTGCAAAGATCCACTTCGAATCGATGACATTCACATTTGGGGGTTTATCAACCAATTCCCATGTATTATTTTCTTCCATTGAGGCTAGTTCCTCACGAATTGAGTCCTCCCAGACATTAGTCATTGCATCCTCAAATGAACATGGTACACCAGAAGCAAAACAATAAGCTGTGTACACTTGGTAGTCATCAAGCTTAGCAGGTAACTTGGTATCCCGGGTCCTCGACTTGGTACTTACAAGAATTGTTGTGGGTTCCTCCCTTGAAGACTCTTGAGGCTCTTCTTTGTTTACCAGAGTACCGATAACTTCCTCTTTATTTTCATACAAACAAAACAAGGACTGGTCCTTGACCATTGGAGGCTGAAAAATATACACACAATCAGTCTCATCAAATATAACGTCTCGTGAGGCGATTACCAGGTTTTCAGACGGAATCCACAATCTGTAGCCTACACGCCCGTAGCTTACCATCCTACTTTCCACTGTCCGAGGTTCTAACTTGTTGGCAGGCGTAGGGAATTTCAACGTCCAAGCTCGCACACCGTTAACCTGTAGTCAGCTTAGATCCACCTTTCCACTCTATAATTCCGCTGGTACACGGCCATTCAATGCACTCATAGGTGTACAGTTGAGCTGAAGTGTAGCACAGAGGATTACCCCATTCCACAAATACTATGGCAGATTGGTCTCCACAAATATGGTCATTACTTCATTCATTAAAGTCAGATTCATGCGCTCACTTATTCTATTTTGCTGTGGTGTGAAAGGAATAGTGTATTCTGTACAGAAATTACTTTCTGTGAGCAAAAGTTCTTTAGCCAATGAGAAGTGAACTCACCTCCATAATCCAGACGAAGTTTGGAACATTTGTGATTTTCGGCGCCAAGAGTTTTGATGTGTTTCAACAGATTCCCTTCTGCCTCATCCTTGGTAGTTAGAATGTAAACAGTAACAAAATGTGTAAAATCGTCCACCACAACCTGAAAGTATCTTTTACCCTGTAGAGTAAGGTCTTTCATAAGTCCCACGATATCACTGTGCAAGAATTCCCCTTTGTGAGAGGACTTCCACCACAACCTGAAAGTATCTTTTACCCTGTAGGGTAAGGTCTTTCACAAGTCCCGCGATATCACTGTGCAAGAATTCCCCTTTGTGAGAGGACTTCCACCACAACCTGAAAGTATCTTTTACCCTGTAGGGTAAGGTCTTTCACAAGTCCCGCGATATCACTGTGCAAGAATTCCCCTTTGTGAGAGGACTTCCTCTCAACCGACGAAAACAGTTTTCTTTTAAATTTACCTTCTTGACATGGATCACATATATTAGTGATAGCGGGTTGGTCCAATTTTGGGATGCACTCTCTGTGTGCATGGCCCAAGCGTCTATGCCAGGTCATCGCGTTGACAACTGTATCGCAAACATCATAAATAACAGTGAAATCGGCAACGAACACGCCACATACTGATTTACACTTTTTCTTAAATGATAACTTACTATTTATAATCACTGTTGAACCTGCTCTGAAGATAACCTCATTCTCGTTATCTACTAACTTCTTAACAGACAATAAGTTATGCGACAAATCTCACGCAACGAAAGCAGATAGATTGATGACTATCATCTGAAAGACGTTTTAGTTGTCCACGACTCTTCGCTTCTAAAATTTTCCCATCTGCTATCTTTACCTTTACTGGAATACCCAATATTGACAAATTGGATATTCGGGAGGTTGCATTGGCGGTTACATGGTGCTCCGACGCGGCGCTATCAAGTATAAGTTCAATATCCGAAGTCGGTTGATCTATTACAGAAGTGATTCGATCATCGATATTGCCATCAATCACCATAAATCCGATTTCTTTTCCACAATCTTGATTGGAAGAAAAATGTGCACGGAAATTATCACGTCCACGGTAATTACCATGCCGATTGTCTCTGCCGCGATCATAACCCTGTTCGTGTGCGTTTCCTCGATTATTCGGACAATCTTTCTGTAGATGTCGCGGGAACTGACACATGTAACATTTTCTTCTTCGCGCCAAAAATGACGTGTTATCCGCACCAGACATTATCTCATTTAATTTTAATTCTGCATCTAAAAGACGATTTTTAACAACATCAAATGTTATCCCTGCTGTTATTGTCTCCAGTGGTGTGATAACATTGTCGGGTGATTCCGGCATCATGAGTAATAAGAAGCATAGCCGGTCATTGTCTTCCATCTTTGATCCAAAATAATCCATCTCACGTATTATTGCTTCGACCTGAGCAAAATTGTCCTGCAGCGGTCCACTTTTAAATTTTAGTTTCAACAGTTTTTTCACGAGGAAAAGTTTAGAAAGGGAACCGTTCCTTTCAAAAATGCCCTCCAAAATGTGCATCATTTCCATTGCCGTACTAGCGTCTCTTAAACCATCAAGATGCCTATCCCTAACACACTGAACTAATATGAACTTTGATTTTCTATCCCGGTCAAGTAAAGTGGACTTGGTCTTTTCATAAATGTATGCCGGACCACTGAGTGCATCCAGTACTCCCCTCCTTATCCATGTACATCCTCACCCGGAATTTCCAATTGGAGAAAATGTCGCCGGCGAGTTCAGGAAACTGAACTAATGATGAAGCCATTTTCACTAAGACTCTTATTAAACCGCACTTTCTAACGAAAAAAAGGGCCCATGACCTGTTAATAGGTTAAATAAGCGAGTGCGGGATACTGAGTACTACAACACACTTTATTCCAACATGGCTAACTGCGGCAATGAGTACAGGCAGCGCTCTTGGTGGAGCCACGCGGAAACAACGAGGCGCGCATAATTGAATTTCTACATTTAACACAACACTCACTGAAATCCCAGTTAATATATTGTAATTTAGCAAATACGGACTGTTTGTGTTTAATAAATTTTCTAAATAATAATTTTAATACCATATTGAAGACAATTCTATATGCTCTATGCTTTTAATTATTTTTAATATGAACAATTCAAACGCTGATTTCATTGGAAGTTCTACACCTTAGAGTCATTACATACGCATAGCAGACTTTAATTTAAAGTAAGTTTGATGTACATTTCTACGTCCTAGGCCTTTATTTCTCAATGCTCACGTGGCGAACTTGAATTCTGCCGACAAATTACGCTAGAAGTTTTATACCAAAAAAATTGTTGCCGGCGAGATAATGCATTAGTTGTTTTTAAAAGCGATGCACATTTTCTTCGAAATGCTGATTTATAATCCATTCTTGAAAATTTTAGATTTTCCTCGTCGTGAAATTCAATGTTAAACAGGGGAGATATTCCCAGTTGTTTAAGGGAAAGAACAAGTTTTTCAGCGGTCGCATGCCTTTATCCAGATATACTACATCGTCCATCCAAACACTACGTGTTTCGCCTTAAATACTCCTCTCTATTATCTGCAACTAACCAGTGGCTCAGCTGTAACTTCATATGCATCCCTTAAGCATCGCTTTATAAAGTGTTACCAACTTATTTTTTTTTGTGACAAACGCGCAATCGAATTTTGACGAAATAATATCTATTATTTATTTGCAGGATATCCTGTTTCCCCACGGCTGCTTGTTGCATAGACATCGTCGCGTAATCTATGTTTTCGTGCACGATGTTTGAAAACCAGTAGGTCATACATGCATACTGATGGAAGAAAAGAAATAATTTTTTTGTTATCTTACCTGCAATCATTACTCCGAGAATATTGACGGCAGTGAATATCAAACAACGTAAGAAGGTGCCCAAAGTTGTTATTTGCGTCTTGGCTAGCCAAAAATTTTTAAAAATTTGTTGTGTAACAAGTTATGGCAAAAAATATATAAATATACTGCTTTCATGCACCAGTGGCCTTAAAAGGAATCCCTTCACAATGCGTCAGTTTTTTTAATAACTGTTTCGACATATATATATAACGCAGCTTTCTCAGATAATACTGACACGTTAAGAAATGTTCAAAAATTTAATTCGTCCATAAATTTTTTGTAAAATGTAAATTTTAATCTTAAATTTTAGAAAAAAAAACTGAACATAAACATTAAAAACATTTCTTACTGAGCCAGTGTTGCTTAAGAACTGCCATGTAGAATACTTATAGTTTGAAACAGTTGTATTTAAAATTGGTGCACTGAGAAGAGATTTCAACTCCGTAGCTGCAGATTTGATAGCTTATTTTCGTTTTCAAAACGATATTTCAGAAATAATATTTAAAACGAATTTGCTTAGTAATGCAGACAGAACTGGTGCGTGCGGTTACTTCGCACTTTTTGAAACAAACCTTTGAAAAATCACCCCATGTATGCCATCTATTACAAACGTTTTATACTTCTGTTAAAATAAAAGTACCATATTTTTGGTGAAATTGAACTTTTACTTATATTCTGTCTATAAATTATAATATTTCACTTATAATTAATGTGCATGGATACAGGGAGAAAATAGGTATGCTGGTAATTCCTAGTAAGAAATAGTTCTCATGCAAAATATTATGTAACTGATTGCGCAAGAATACGCTGTATTTTCACTCTGGCGTAATTTTCTAGACTCGGATAAGCTTTGTTTGTATGAGGCGGAGGAATATCCTGGAAGTAGAACTTTAGCAGGGCTTCAGAATAGTTGAAAGTAACAGTGATTGAAGTATACCAAAAATAGTGGGTACGGAACTGGAATATATATATATATATATATATATATATATATATATATATATATATATATATAAAACCGAACACAAGTAGTGCCGTATTCCTTACTAGTCACGTGTCTGAACTTTGAGCGTCTGAACTCCAGCAAACAACAACACAGGACATTACATGCTAGATGGAAGATTTAACCCTCAAGCTCTCTCGATATTTCTTCCCGAAAATAAGCTCTCGGGTCAAGAAACAGAATATTTTATCGTGTATAAATAAATTTGATAATATATTCCAACACTTTCGCTTGTTTTTTAAAGAAGTTTTCTGGTGAAACATCCGTCTTAAATATTTACATAGTTACGTGAGAGTACAGCTCGTAATATTTACATAGTTACGTGAGAGTACAGCTCGTAATATTTACATAGTTACGTGAGAGTACAGCTCGTAATATTTACATAGTTACGTGAGAGTACATCTCGTAATGTTTACATAGTTACGTGAGAGTACAGCTCGTAATATTTACATAGTTACGTGAGAGTACAGCTCGTAATATTTACATAGTTACGTGAGAGTACAGCTCGTAATATTTACATAGTTACGTGAGAGTACATCTCGTAATATTTACATAGTTACGTGAGGGTACAGCTCGTAATATTTACATAGTTACGTGAGAGTACAGCTCGTAATATTTACATAGTTACGTGAGAGTACAGCTCGTAATATTTACATAGTTACGTGAGAGTACAGCTCGTAATATTTACATAGTTACGTGAGAGTACAGCTCGTAATATTTACATAGTTACGTGAGAGTACATCTCGTAATATTTACATAGTTACGTGAGAGTACAGCTCGTAATATTTACATAGTTACGTGAGAGTACAGCTCGTAATATTTACATAGTTACGTGAGAGTACAGCTCGTAATATTTACATAGTTACGTGAGAGTACAGCTCGTAATATTTACATAGTTACGTGAGAGTACAGCTCGTAATATTTACATAGTTACGTGAGAGTACATCTCGTAATATTTACATAGTTACGTGAGAGTACAGCTCGTAATGTTTACATAGTTACGTGAGGGTACAGCTCGTAATTCTGTCGAGCAAAATCGAACCCTCAGTCTCGTAAGTGCGAGCGAGTCACATGTTGGCACTTCGTTATATACACTCGTTGCCATGGTTTACTAAAAACTTTTTGTACCAGATGTACTATTTGTAGCGAACGTATCGACTCATAGCCATATCGTTAGAATTAAAAATGGGGGGTTTGCGTAAAACCATTTGCAATATCTAATCGTTAATGAAAGGACGTTTTAATACTGGGAGTTAAAAAGTTTGCTAAAATAGCTCTTTACGGTGTATGTATATATGTACCCTTTTCCTTGTAAATAGATCGGTACAAGTATATTCCACTCTCTCTCTCTCTCTCTCTCTCTCTCTCTTTCTCTCTCCCTCCCCCCCCCCCTCCTATTTCTGGAGGTAGCTGTGAAATATGTCCTTAAAACCTAATAATGCCGCACAAAAGCATCTTGCCTTCCTTTGTAGAAACAAATTAAAAAATATTCGAGAACAAAATCACAGAGTCCATTGAAGTAATCATCTCTCCGTTCGGTTGCTATTACTAGCTTTTCCTTCTTTCTTGTGGTTATTGAAGTAATCATCTCTCCGTTCGAGTGCTATTACTATCTTGTCCTTCTTTCTTGTGGTTATTTATTTTCAGCAAATTTCATTGTTTACAGTTATCTGATACACTCGAATTTAAACAAGAAGCGATAAAAATAAAAAGTAGTTACCCTGTATTTCCAGGAACAATTTTTCCCGAACTGATGTCGTACCAATATACTTTGCTAATTAAGTATAAGTTTAAATATAATTCAGGTACAATTATGTGTACTTAAATAATTTTAGTGTAAATGTATAAAGGTTTTAAAAAAGAGTCGCGTAAAACGATAGAGAATAAAAGAATTTCATTTGAGCAGATACAGTTCTTCAAATTATACCAGGTGAATAATTGCGGAGATTTTTTCTTTGCTGTGGATTAATTGAGGTTTGCTCCATGCTTTCAAGAATGTTTCATTTCGTCTTTACTTAACTTCAAAACATTCGTCCTTGAAACAACTAAATATCATTTCCTCAGTTATATGTTCTGTTTCAGTAAAGTTTTGACTCCTACGTAATTTTGTATCAAGGTTTTATTCCCTTTTGTTTAAGCTGCGTATTTATTTTTCGTCTCTACAGTTATTGTGGGAAACACGGTAGTGCTTTTTCGAGGCAATCAACCTTGATATCTAGCAGCAAGGTAAAAATTATAGCTTCATGAAAATATTCCAAAAAAAACTTTTACGCGTTTATTTAATATTGAGATAGAATCGACAGCTGTTCACCTAGATATGTTTTTCTCTGTGTTATGGAATGTATAACTCTCTATTTATTTAAAATTACTTATCCCTTTTTATTTCATAATAGAACCAGCTAGGCGTACCTCCTAAGAAGTGTTTCATTACCTTTCTACTAATATTTATTTTAACATAGGCTATCTTTCTTTTGTGTCGCCTCAGATAGAAATTTAAGATGGTTGGACGCGAGTTTTCTAAAGGAGTAAAGGCGTATAGCAGTGCGACACTAAATCAGCTCAAACTTATTTACGTTTTAGAATTGAGCGCTTTGTTAGCCTATGAAAATTATAAGAAATTCGCTAGTGCAGCAAAATTATGATACGATATCATGAAATATGCCTACTGTAAAAATAGGATGACATAGAATAAGGAGATATCAGAACGATAATTTTCGATACAGAGAAAATACTGACATTTAAAAAAAGAATCTTACTAGGATTCCGCAATTAAATGGGGTTTCTCCAAGGTTCAACAATCGTAACGATAGAGTACAATATTATAATGCTTTTTATTGAATCATTAGTAGAAGTTAACATGGTTAGGTCAATTAAATGCAATAGATACCAAAGCGCCCGTATTTGTGATTGATCGCAGACAGAATATAACGGCATTCTGGACGGAATGGGGTTTTTATTTAGGCACTTATTTGTCGAAAGACATTAAAATATTTTTTAATTAGAAGCTACATATGAGACTTATTTTCCTACCTTAAATACTAACGCTCTACTGCTGCATTTATCTTTCTCCCCATATAGAACTCTTGCGAGCCAAATTACAAGTGTTCATTACAATTATTATTTTACCGTTTTTAACTACGTTACAATTGTCTAAATTATCCTTTATTTGGAATGACATACCTTTAATCTGCTGAATGAGATGTGTATTCTATCGCTTTCAATTTTACCAAGTTCGCTTGTAGAGTTGGTTTCAAAATGTGAAGTCAATATTCGGTTTTGCTTTGAACACGTCGAAGATATATATATATATATATATATATATATATATATATATATGTATATATATATGTATATATATTATTTTGAAAATGGGATTGAAGCGTATGTGTAAAAAGTGTCTGTGGCGAGTATGTGAACTCTGAACTGTGACTGCACAAACGTCAAACAGTTTGTAACTACTAAGTTTCTCGAAATGTGCAGTAGTGGATATAGTCGGTAGACACATTGCTATGAAAACCCTTGAAACCATCTCAATTTTCTAAGCTTCTAACAGCGAAGACTGGCGGTTTTTTCTTCTGAAATGAAGCGTACACATAGATAATGAAACATCCGCAGTTTTAAATTGCGTAAGAGGAAAACGTTTGTTTTGTGATTTCCGAGTTCAATTTACGCAGTTAGCATTGCAAAAAAAAAAAAAAAAAAAAAATCAGACTGTACGTAAAATGAACTAACTTAGATAATGACAGTTAGTATGGTCGGAGGTTCAACTAAACGAAGATATACAAGCAAAAACAATGGAGTTCCCCATTGTGAAAATGGCGAAAAACAGATTTCCATTACATTATATCGAAGTCTTGAAAACTGTCAAGACGATCACTTCTTGAACGTTTCGAGTTCTTCGGTGCAGAAGAGGAAGTCACTTACCTAATATGCCATGGTATGAAGTTTCTTCTTAGAGTTCCTTCCTTATTTAATACTAACGGCACCCTCGGCAGGTAGACTTATTTGTAAATAACGCTATGAGATCTCTAAAAACTTAATTCGCTGATTTTTCTCCGACGAGACCAGCAAAAGGCCTCAGACACTCAGGAGCTGATCACGGTATGTCCATATTCACTCAGTCACTTAGGCTGTAGGTATCCCATTTCCCTTCAAGTATATGCATGTCCGTACTTCGCCCCGCGCCTGTGACGTCATTACTAGCGCCATCCCAGTTCCTAGTGTAGTACAAACATCGTCTCTACTTACCAAGTACACGAAGTTGCTTACTTGCTGGGTGAATTTGCGTACTTGCGGCGGTCGCCATGTTTGTTTTCAAACGTCACGAACACAACCTATTATGGGATCTTTATGAGGTTATAATTACCCGCCGTCTTATTGCTCTACGAAGCGACCAATGTGCAACATTGCTTGTGCTTTTATAATAACTTACCTGTTACACGTGACGAATGCAATATTGTTATTTTTATGCAACACCGCCACACAACACCATAGACATGAACGCAACCAAAGACAACCAACATAGAACACAAAATGTTTATTTACAGAAAAAAAAAAACAGAGTTGATAGCTCAAAATGACAAATACGTGTTTATTTTCTAGTAGTTCGTGTTATTTCCGCCTGGTTGTGCTACGAGTCAAGAACCGCCAGAAAAAAAAAACCGCCCCAATAGTTCGGCTAAATACACGTAACGGCAAGTACGAATATGTATATAACAAATGTGTACTAACAATTGAGAAACAGACTAGGTACCGGATAGACAAGCAGGTAAAATGTCGACACTTCTAATTTCTGCAAAATTTTCAAGACTGTATGCATATATTGCATGAATACTGAATAAGGACGGTAATCATATATAATATGTTATGTGTTTTCGTTATTAGCCGCAGGTTTTGCTGTAAGTAATGCTTTAGTACAAATCAGCTATTAACTTAAGGTTTTTGTCATGCAGCTTGTGGGGCCGCGGTTGGCGTAGTGGTTAGAGCGATCGCATCCCACCAATCGAACCGAGTTCGATTACCGGCGGAGTCACTCCCGGATTATTGCATGTGGGCATCTCGCCGGACGATACCGCTGGTCGGCCGGGTTTTCTCGGGGATCTCCCGTTTTCCGCGCCCTTGCATTCCGGCGTTGCTCCGTACTCAGCTCACTTCACTCTCATCGGCTCTCAAGAGCTCAATGTTAGGAGCTGCACAAATCTCCCCACTCTACTTCCATACCTTGCGGCAGACTGGAGATAGTACAACTAACGTATTACTACATATAAGAATCGGCCAGTAGGTAATGGCTGTTCACGGTATAAAGTGAGCACTTTTGAAATCAACCTTAGAAAAATGTCACTGTTCCTGGCTGGCATATATTTTAACGGGCACACTGGGGGATATGCGTCCAGTAAAGTTGGTAACGATGGATGGAAAGTAGTTCTATATCTTAACGTCGAATAAAATATGTTAGGTAACCATACGTGATAACTTAATTATTTCTTTCGCTTTCCGGTTTTTTTTAAATATAGCTTAATGTAAAAATGAGCCGATTTGTAAAATATTTACTTTTCTATCAATTTCACACTTTCGCTTGACTAACGCATGAGTAAAGTGATGATGCCCAAGGCAATGTTAATTTCACACAAGGCGGAAGAATACACGACGTGCATACAAGTAAATCTTAAGCAGGGCTTTCAAAAGTGTTCATTTTACCATGAACAGCCTATAAGAATATTATTAGGTGCGTACAGTCTGTTTGCGGTTTCTTCACACTTTTTGAATCAAACGTTTGAAAAATCACTCCGTAAGCCGTGTTTGGTTGTTTCTTACTTATGTTCTGCATCACAAGCGTTTAACACTTGCGTTAACATAAAAGTATCTTACTTTTGGTTAAATTGAACGTTTACTTATCATTTGTATATAAATTATTATATTCATTGTATAATTTATTATATGAATAAAAACAGAGACAAATTAGCTGCGTTGGTAACATCTAGTAAGAATTATTTCTTATTTAGAATTGTATTACACTGAGTGCGTACTAACGCGATGCGCTGTCCCTCTGGTGCCATTTTCTAGACTTAGTGAAGCGTTGTTTGAACGAGGAGGAGGAATATCCTAGAAGTAGAACTTTAGAAGGTCTTTAGGAAAGTTTGAAGTAACCGTGAATGTTCTATACAGAATGTTTGAAACTGTTAGGCGAAAACAGCGGGTTTACAGGAAACAGGAAAATTTATTTTTAGTAAATTATCACCGATTCCCAAACCACCTACACCAACATATCGTAAAAGTGGAGGACAAATATATACCCTGGCAGCAGTCAAATACAGTCGCTCATTAATTGTATAGCAATCGGAGTGCAAAGATTGTAAAAATAACTTCACATCTTGGAATTTTAATTCCGTATTTTATTAACACGCTATAATGCCCGTTAAATGTAGTTCAGTCAAGTTGATTTTCCGAAGGAAGTACAGGTGCGATAGTTACGTAAATATCATGTTATTCACGTGGAAAATTTTTTATCTATAGGTTAAAATAATCGTTATATCAGAGTAAAATAATTTAGAGATGTCGGGCGCGAGGGAAGGAGACAGGAGAACTGCCGGCCGTCATGTCATGACGTCACCCAACCGCCATATTGGTTCCAGGTGACCTTGGCCTTGACCCATTACCTTAAACTTGACCCCATGTCCAGAACCTCGGATGTCATTGAACCCAAAAAAAATTATAAAGCTTACCAAGACTTTAGAAATTTTATAAAAAATTATTTTAAAAAGTTTTACTAAAAATGATTTTTAAAAATGTTATTTAAAAAACTTACATTTCCGGAGGTACCTCCACCACCACAATTGCCAATATTTTTATTGATTATTTAATCGATCAGTTACTCGCGGCCATTAATTAGTTGGCAGGCCTCCGTCCCCTTCCACTCAACTAGGCCTCTCTTACTTCGTCTCCGGATGTGATTGTCTCCTATGCTGAAGATATTGTTCCGCTTCCCCTCAAATGTACAGCGTAAATGTTTCAACCATGCACACAGCTCCACGACTTGGGATGGGCTGCACATCAAATAGTTTTAACCCTGGAGAAAATTGTATTTTTTCTAATATTTTTTTTCATGTCAGGAAATATTTTTTACGCCAAAGCAACAAGTATATGATACACTGGTGTTTTAGAAGCCAGGTTATAATTTTTGCAGATACGAACATGCCAAAAAAATAATTTTTCTGTAGCCACCAAAAAAATACAAGTTAAAATTTCAATTCAAGAAACCCTACATTTCAATGCAGAAAAAATCACGCAAATGTGGAGAATATACGTACAAAAATACAGGAAAAACATACAAGCGTGGAGAACATATATACAAAAAGTTGATGCACTCCGACAACAGGACATACTGGTGCGAGCGAATTATGTATACCTTCACCCTCTTGCTCCTGTGATTGTTCAAAACATTTCCGAAGTCTTTATTTTTGAATCCCCTTGGCACATTTTGTGACTTTCCCCCCGCATTTATATGAATACATTTTCGCTCGTAGCCCCGCGAATTCGGTCATGATCGACCCATGCACTCGTACTTGAACTGCCCACGATTTTCTTATTGTTGGAAGAAAAGCACTTGTGGTCGTGGGATAGCCGCGGGTGTCAAATTCTTTAAAGAACTGTGCTTCCGAAACCATGTCCTCGTAGAAGTCCTGTGTTCGAATCTCGGAACAGGAACAAGTACATGTCTGTATGCAGGAGCTCGATGACTTTTCGGTATCGGGCCTTCATCACATCATAGTGAAACCTGTACATCAGCATTTTGGACATGTCGAGCACCGCGAACCCTGCTTATATGGGCTTGTCGAAAAATATGGCTTCGTTCTGCAGTCGAATGAGAGAAAGATTTTCTTCGTAAATTGTCCTGCCCAAAAATGTAAGTTTTGCCACCAATTTCTTTAGTCGTTTCTCATTAACACTAATTCCATATTTTGCATTTTCTTTTGTTCTCCATTAATTCGCCGAAATTTGCAATGTTTGCTAATTTAAAAAATTATTTTTCAAAATCATTAGTGGCCGCCTATCTATTTGCAGTATTTAGATCTATGTAAGGCTTTAGCCATACTGTCTGTTCGAACAATAGTACACTGTGAATCTTGACAAGCTTCATTCAATTTTCCATAGCCTGCTTGAGGTTACAGTTAATGGACGATGTAGCGGATCTTATCTTCCAGTGTTTGTCATCAGTTTTAGCTGTTTAGAGACCGGCAAGTACTGGTTGACAGGTAGAAATGGTAAATCACCATATTCCTCGTGCAGGGCCGCAGGGTACTCGACATCCATCTTTAAGATGTAATTGGTCACCCCGTTATCTGGTAAGGACCTGAAGTCGATGTTCACATCGGCCCACTTAAGGTTGCACATTGGCAATTGTAGCGATATGGCCCAGCTATACAAGCTGTTTGCATCGAGGTACTGTAAAAATATGGAAGGCTTGCTGGGATCATATGTTTCTGGCACATAGATGTTGTTCGCCACCACATGTTGTTTGATGCACTGGGCCACGCCCCCACGGATCCATGTGCATATCATAATCGGACCCCCGCCATTCCAACATGGGTCGAAAGGGGACCCTGGCGTGCCGGTACGAACAATCGAGCTTGTATGTTGATATACACACATTTCTGAAGTTTTCGAAGACGTCCTCAAGGAGAAGAACGCCCGTCTTCAAGTACAACTCGTAATATTCCTTAAGACTGACACAGCCAAACTCTTGCCATACCTTCAGGGTGTGGGCGTGTTCTTCATTGCTAATCCCATAGTTCATCAGCCTGTTGTACAAAGCCTCTTTCGTAGGCAGCTGCTGCTCGTCCAGCTTCTCCCAGCTGTCGATGTAATCGTAGGGGAAAACAACTTTTCGTGTGACAATAAGCAGTTAGCTTCCACTGAAGAACTTGAATGTGTTATTAAATTTATTTCGAGGCAGGTACTCAGCCAAGGATGCCAGACTGCGAGCCATGAACCTGAATGTATCGACAAACTGCGCAGAAAATCAATCTCCCAGCTGATTTGAAAATGTTGTAATTTTTTCCACTCGTGTTTGGAATGATGAAAATATCTTTTCCGTCATACCCCAGTTGCCTGATGATAAAATTGTCGTTATAGTTCAGATTATGGAAAATACGAGTTTCTTCGGTCTACGAGCCAGAAAATTGTAACTGGTGAAAGCAGGCCCATTGTACAGCGCCGTGAAGCTGTCAGATGTGAATGAAGCAGTACAGTAGCAGCATCTCGTCGCCTGTAAGTAGCTTGCCTTTTCAGTTCGCGTGAGTGGCTCCATTTTATTCGTAGTGCATATATATTTTTTACTTTTTTTTTACTAATATCTACAATTGCACCCATATTTCTCTGTATCTTCCCTTATGTATACAGGATGTTGCAATATTGCATGTCAATACTTCGGGGAAAGGTTCCTCACATCGGGAGGAAGAAAAAATGTTACATGAACACAGGTCCGCAAACGCTTCGTTTCTTCTCTATAGCCCGTAATACATAATGTACAGTGTATGGTCCGTTATGTATGACGGGCTGTAGTGAAGAAACAAAGCATTTGCGGACCTATGTCCATATATATATATATATATATATATATATATATATATATATATATATATATATATATATATATATATATATATATATACACATACATATATAGAT
Organism: Dryococelus australis; assembly: GCA_029891345.1. Taxonomy (NCBI): domain Eukaryota; kingdom Metazoa; phylum Arthropoda; class Insecta; order Phasmatodea; family Phasmatidae; genus Dryococelus; species Dryococelus australis. Next base: position 7,402,836 of record CM057001.1, read on the forward strand.
GGAAACCCGCCGATTATTTTTTTAACAAATATTTATATGTTGGAGCAGGTTCGGGAATTCGAGGCCTGAAAAGTCAAATTTTTATTCGAGGGCTTTGTGGTGGTGGTCTACTCGCTGCGGATTTTCTCCATCCACAAAACCTGCAAGAACAGCCCATTTGAAACATATGTGGTCGTTTGTGTTTTTTGAGTTGATTATGGCCTCCTTCTGCTTGATGGATCCTGGCAGTTCGATGTAGGACGATACCTGAAGTGGGTCCAGCTTGTTGACACGCAGCTGCAGGTAGTTGTAATTTCCACCCAGACCACCTCGAAACCTATGTTTCTTCCTCTCCGCGTATGTTTTCCATACTGTTTCGTACCGCCTCCTCGATATCGCTAGTCTAGAATATCACCACATTTTTTTGTTTTGAAGTCTCTTGTATCAGTGCCTTCGTCGAGCAGGCCTGGTTTCACATAATCACATTCCAACCAAATACTGAATTTTAAGGGCCCGTGCTCCTCGATTACTTCGGTGAGTTGTCTAACGATATTTTTCCTCCGTTGATGATAAAAAGTTACAAATAACTTTCGCCAGCCCGCTCTCGTTTTGAGCGATATGTGTTTTCAAACTGCATCGGAAAGCTGTTTCGGCTTCCTCGAACCCATTGGCATCAACCATTCCAGAACCTGTAACGTATCTTGGTCTCGAAGTTTGGGCAGGGGTCTGAATCAAAGCTACGGGTTGTGGGTGAGCTATGCTGAGTAGTGAGCATTTTGCAGAAGGGACAGCTGATCCACTACATCTTGCCACATGCTCTATTAATTATTTGCCCTCGTAAAATCCTTGCCGCATTCTCTGTAAGTATATGATCGCATGTTCGGGTTGAAGCGGCAGCTCGCTTCGTGTCGCTGTACATTGCATAACTGTGTAAATGTAGCATTACAAGACCTGCAGTTGAGTGTTAGTATGTGCCTGATCTCGCCTGAACAGCTACGAAGTTGGTTGTAGATGGCGATACCAGACTGCTCGTAGATATGCGGTGCATCTCTGTACAAGTTATGCATGTACGACCTTTCATGTCGCAGTCCATTCTTGCGGAGGGTAAATGATGCTCCATAGAAACCACAGACTATCCCGGGGGCCCTGTCGATAGGTGAAGACAATACACAGCTGTCAACCATCACGTTGGAGTGAGTTACCTGCAATATGCGGTATGCTTTAGAAATTTTTTTGGTGGTAAAAAGGTTAATAACAATTTTTTTAACGGTCGTGGGAAAAATAACTTAACTTGGGTGAACGGCAGAGCCTTTTGAACGTGCTTGTGTTAAAGCGATAGTTGTAGCGTTTGCAAAATCATTATCAATTATGAGGGGAGGCCTGTATAGCCACAAAATCATAGTACATGAGCTGTTTTTTTTTGCCCGGGAGACGTGCGTGCTAAGAACAAATTCCGGCATGGGTATGCGATACAAGGGCGTGTGTGAATGTGGTGGTCACAGATTACGTTTCTCTGGGATTCCCCATCACCTGATGTACTGGCATATTTGAACTTACCAGTGCGCTCTAGTGGACAATACTAAAAATGAATGGACAGTAGATGTATGGTGGGAAAGGATGTCAGAAGGAGGCGGATGTCTGCCAACCAATTGGAGAACATGAGTAATTGATCGATTAAATAACCAATAAAAAAAATTGCTGAGGGTGATGGTAGAGGAATCTCCGTAAATTTAAGATTTCAAATAAAATTTTTAAAAATAATTTTAATAAGTTTTTATTAATACATTTTTAATAACATTTAATATTTTTTTTATTCTTGGGACTTTTGGATTTTGGGTTTAAGGACATCTAAGGTCACGGGCGTGGGGTCAAGTGTAAGGTCATGGGTCAACTTCACCTGGATACTATATGGCGGTTGGGTAACGTCACAACATGACGGCTGGCTCCTGGCTCCCGACTCCTACTTACCATTCCCTTGTGCCTGAATTCCCTAAGTGATTCTACTTAACAGCATTTATAAACAAAATAAAATGTAAATATTGTCATTACACAGTTCATACATACAATTCAATGTATAATTTTAATTATTTAAAGGGATTTCTGCTGTCTTGACACTAACTGATAAATTTTGCTACAATGGTAATCAAATAACACTAATTAAATCACCGAAAGGGAATATAATTAAAAATTCTTATTAAAACCTTTCTCCAAAACACATCGTTATATTTAACTTTTACAGTTAAGCTAACATCCTTTGAAAACGTAACCATTCGATAAACTTTTCCTAATAAAAACTTATTACTGTAAATATCTGATTATGTAATTAATCTGTCAAATAATCTACCTTTATGAAATAAGGAGTGTGACGTATTGCTAACATTTATTCAGATTTGTGAACAAGGCTAAAAAATGTTAATTTGGCCTTGAAGTGTGGTATGGACTGTGTTACCAAGTATCAGCTTGTGCAGAATGTTGTTCGTGCATAAACAAGGCTACTTAGAATAGATTCACAGCAATACCAAACATATTTTCGCACTAACATACTGTAACATACACTATAAGCGGACCAAAACTCTCCGTAGTCTTAGAGAATATTTTTGAATATGTATTACATTACTACAAATGTTGAAAATATATTTGTACAGTTAAAGGAAAACATTTGCCTATACAAATACTGTATATTTATAAGTATAAATGGACTGCAATCACTAAAACGAATTAATTACGTAGTTTACCACAACACCATTTTATGTAACTTTTTAGAGTTAAAAATGTAATGTCCTCACCCCATATATAATGTAATTTACAATTAAGCAAATTCACATTGGCCTTTTAGTTAATCTCTTGTATTGCATTATTCGAATAAAAGTGAAACATAGATTTTACTGTATCGCATTATTTCTGTCGTTTGGCCGTAGGATTATGAAATTAGTCTGAACCGAATCAGCTGTTTGCCTGAAAATTTTCACGTTTACATGGACAGCTAATGTTTTAAAGAGTTTCATAAAGTTGAATTGAGATATCTAAGAGTTATCTGCACATCTGGATTTGCTTTTGTATTTTTTAGTGAACATACACTTTAATTTTATTCATCAAAGAAGTGAACCAAATTTTAAAAATTGTATACTCAGCAAAGCATTTTTAAAGTTAAAGTTCCACTACATCATAATTAATAAGTAAATAAATATATTCTTTTAAAATGCCGTATGATATAATAGTTGTGTACGGAGTGATGTGAATTGTTACAATAAAGGCTAATGCAAATGGATATGCATTGCTACCACGCATATTAGTAGTAATATTTATTGATATAACACATAATTTTGTAAATTCACGTAGTCTTTAGACAGTGTGATTGTACAATGTGAGAATATGCTATAATATATACATTTATTCTATTCACTGACTTTTATTTTTTTAAATTATCCCTTAAACATTAGTGATTGACCAGTAAAAGAGATCCCGAGTTCCACAATGGAGAAGAAAGAACATGTTTCACATGAGTAAGTATTCTTAGCAGATGATATAACTGCTATTACTTACAGAAAAAACTACTCGACAATAGTACGCAGATATAATGGATAAACAAATAATTCCCAGATAGAACCTTGCACATGTAAATAACAGTGTGGCAGCGATGAAAGATTAGGGGGGGGGGGAGAAGAAAATAGTTTAGGTTGCCCGATACTCAAAACCAACAATATCAGAAAATTAATTAATAATAAAAAAGTAATTAAATAAAGCTAAAAATATTAAAATACATATGTAGATATTAAATAAATGTCTCGTCGTCCAAAACAAACTCACTCAAAATCAAACAGCAAAGAGTAAAAGCCTCCCCCACAGGACTGTTCTGTAAGGCCGCCATGAAACCCTCAAGTCTCAGCGTTACCACTCTTACACGTTAGATTATTTTCATAAACATCCAAAATACTCGTATCTCTATTTCAAAAGACTGAGCTCAACATCAATGATCAAATGACCAAAAACAAGATTTCGAAATCTTAAAAATTCAAAATGGAAGGGAAAACCATATAAAAGTAGGGGGGAAGAGGGGGTTAAGAAGGGTATACTAGCTCGATTTGCGACAGGTTAATGGGCTTAGGATCTCTTCATGGTTTCTGGTGCAGCAGCAAGGAATGTAACACAATGAGCTGTCCACTATCACTTCTCACTAATATACCAGTTACTTCCCAAATATAACCCAGGCCTCTTTGGTTTGAGGGGAGGAGAGAGAAAGATGACCGAATCCTTAGAATTTAAACGACTAGAATATGCGGGAATCAATTATAATAAAAAGTGAGTGAACGAAAGAAAAACTAGAGATTTTCAAAACCCAAAATAACCATTTTAATTTTTAATTTTAAGTATTCAGAATATATTAACAATTATCAACAAACTTTGTAAACTTTAACAACCAATACCACGAATAAGAGTAAATATGTTAAATGGCCAACAACTAATAAACTATGGACGATAAAATTTTATAACATAGAAATTTTAAGACTGAAGGAACAATGTGAATAAGCATAAGCAAATAAGTATTTCAAGACTGAAGGAACAATGTGAATAAGCATAAGCAAATAAGTATTTCAAGACTGAAGGAACAATGTGAATAATCATAAGCAAATAAGTATTTCAAGACTGAAGGAACAATGTGAATAAGCATAAGCAAATAAGTATTTCAAGGCAATACTAAAACATGTAATTTGTGGCTTTCATGAAAACAAAATATATAAAATGCAGGTATAGATCGTTTTATATGCTGACAGCAGAAATTATTTAATCAAACTTCGATAACTTCTTACAAAATTTCTGTCTTTCACACGGAAAAAATACAAATAAAAATTATATAACAGCCTGAGACATCCAGTCTCTTCTTAAAAAAAAAAAAAAATTTAGTCAATTAAGTTTGGATTGAAAAGCATCATCGGCAATAGAATAAGTCCATTTAACTTCAGTAGTCAAACAATAATAAATAAAATAACAATCTCATTAAAAGAATAAATAGGAATGTTCTAGAGGTTCCAAACAGAAATAACTACAATAGGGAAAACTATCTCGGAGCCTCTTGTTTTTCAATTATTCTGAAGAGATGTCTGCTCTAGAAGTTTAATGCGTACAAGCATCAATGTTAGCATCAACAGTTACTAAAACACTCGTTAAAGTTGCCTAAGTATTAACTGATTTCAGTGACTAATCCCGAATTACTTTACATACGAAGATAAGTGAATAAACCTTCGCAGATTACTGTTGGCCAAAAACTACCAGAAGAACTAAAACAATATGCAAAAGGTAAAAAAAATGCTATGGATTAAAAGTTAACGAAACTTCAAAACTATAAACAAGACACTCGACAATTGCTAGTAAATGACTATCAAAACAAGTCGAGATCACAACTCAGTACCAACTTTCACGATCTGAACCTTAAATAAAATTAACTCTTAAGGCAACAACAACAACAACAAAATAATAAGATTAAGTTTTCACTTCACCTGAAATAAACATCTTAAACTGCTAGTGTCTTACCATCCTCTGATTGACTTACTGGCCTCGAATTATCCTCAAAAACTCTCTAAACTACCCCTAGAATTAAGACCATTTATAGGATTGATCGGGGCCATTCTTCCGGAAGTCAGGAAGGAATGCCCCGATCAATCAAAACAAACTAATACTTATCTCACCTGCGAAGTTTCTAGCAGCCTCGTCCAGGCTGCCTGTCCGCACGCACGTGCTCCTAGCTCGCCGCCATCTTACCGACTTAGACCTGCTTCGTCATGCCACCTACGTCGGCCAATCAGAACCCAGGATTTCTCCCTCTGGCAACAGATGGTCGGCAAACGTCCTTGATGCAACACTCCCCTTTACCTCTCAATAACCTATACTCACGCCGTTGTTTTCAGCATGCCTAACTCTTACCCCTGGTAAAGGTTGTTCACGATCAAGTGAGCACTTTCGAAATCACTGCTCCTACCAGCATATACTTTAAGGAGCGCATTGAGTGCGACGCACCCAGTAAAGTTGGTAACGATGGAGGGAAAGTAGTTCCATATTTTAACTTCGAATAAACAGTTTTGGGCAACCATTTGTGATAACTTAAATTATTTCTTTCGCTTACTGTTTTTTTAACGCATCTAATTGTAAAATTAATAGATTTGTAACACATTTACTTTTCTACTAATTCCACATTTTTCCCTGACCGATGCATGAATAACGTGATGAGGCCCACGGCAATGGTAATTTTACCTAAGGTGGAAGAATACACAACGTGCGTACAAGTAGATCTTAAGCGGGGATTCTAAAAGTGCTAAGTTTACCGTGAACAGCATATAGTACCACCAAACTCTCAGCTGACGTGGCACAAACAGACCTCCACCTGCGACGGCGTAGGAACTTACGAAGTAAACATTTCTGTGTAAAAATTCCTCAGAAATGTTCTGGAAACTTCTAAACTATATGTTGACTACAGGAAAACTGCATTTTTGCCCTTCCACGACGGTATTCGGCAGTAAAAGTGAAAACCTAAAGATAATCTCAGCTTGACAGTTCGAGAAGGGTCAGAAGAAAATGACAGTTCCTAACTGTAAATGAATAGTCGGCAATTATTTAGTTTATTTAGAAAATTTCAAGAAATAAACAACAAAATCGGCAAAGGAATGTCGATGTACCGTGATAATGTTTTATGCTTATGGAACTCAGAAGTAAGGGAATGCATTACGTATGTGTAGGGACTGGAAAGTTTTGTGAATTAATTTCAGGACATGTTAAACTTGGAACACATGTGTATTTCGGTACCGTTTGCGATTTGATCAGGGTTTAATAGACGCGCCCAGGGGCCAATAGCACACCTGCAAGGAAACCAACACAGAGTCCCACGCCACCTTGTCCGAGATAGAACTGGCTACACACTCGATCCGCAGCCAATCAACCGGAATCTGAAACCCAGGAATGCATAGTGCTGAGGCTGGCCTCTGTAAGGGCTGCCAAGCTGCGAGCTGAGGCAAGGCAGAGCGACCTCGGGCAGCCCAGCTGTCGTAGAAAAACCAATTCCAGGAGATTGAACGTGAGGTCAGGATGGAAGTATGTAAGCTCGGAGCAATGGCGGCTCTGGGCGCCATCTTGCCAGCGACGCCGGAGGCTCTGCCCATGTCCTGGTAGACGAGAGGACCACCTCCTGTGGTCTGACTTCATCACCTGTCGAGCCCGCCGTGTAGAGAGCTTCATCGAGACCTCGTCATCTAGAGGGTAATTATATTCCCTGGTAGGGTGACTGATGGTACGTTAGGACTCACGACAAGCGAAGGCATTTTAAGCTCCGTCCGAGCAGAGTACCGCCTTTTTAAGCTTAATGCTTGTTGGAACCTAGTAAAGGCATCTACGCCTCTTTGAGCGAATATAGGACATATTCCAGCTCTTCTATAGCTGATTAACGTAGAATATTTAATTGGATAGATATAGACTCTTTCTTGCGGCGTATTAGTATTGTTTAGAGTTTAATAAAAGTAGTATTTTGTATTTGAATGCTTTTCCATCTAGCAAGCCTTATCCCCCTAGTTAATGTGTAACCTGCTCCCATCAGGACAGACCACAGCAATAGGAGCGTGAGGTCTAGCATACACGTCAATGAAAACGCGAAATTTTCCTGTCCCTACGTATGTCTCTTCATCATAGAAGTACAGAACTTTACAAGTATATTAATAAAACAGGAAATTACACATATTAAAGTCAGAGTAGGAAATGTAAAATACTGCAGCCTGAGTACTGTGTTGCGTTGGTGAGAGACACCTAGTTTACGAAATAAAGTATATCTTGTTTACCCATGGTTATAAACATCATAAAAAGCCTTGTCATAAATGTTAAATGCCATTAAAAATAATTTTAAAATATTTCATAACAAATAGACTTGTGATTTACAATTTATTTACAAATAGAGTACGAATAACAGGAAGTTCACACGACGATTTATAAAAATAATTTGTCTCTTTACGTACAGCAACTTTGGTACAGGTTGTTTACGATAAAATAAGCACTTTTGAAAGCCCTGCTTAAGATTTACTTGTGTGAATGTTGTAAAATCTTCTGCCTTATGCAAAATTATCATTGTCATGGGTCTCATAACTTTATCCATGCCGGTTCAAGTTGCGCTGTGAAGATATTAGAAAAGTAAATAGTTTATAAATCTGCTGATTTTTGCACTCAAATTCATTAAAAAAAACACAGAAAGCGAAATAACTAATTTAATTTATCGCAAATGGTTACCTAACACTTTTAATTCGACGTTAAGACATGGAACTCCTTTCCATTCATCATTATTAATTTTACTAGGTGCATCATGCCACTCAGTGCGCGCGTTCAAATATACGCAGGTAGAGGGAGTGACTTTTTTCTATGGTTGATTTCAAAAGTGATCACTTTATCGTGAATAGGCTTTAATAAAAACTCCGTTAGTTTACGTATATTGACGAGTTGGATGTCGTAGTGACCTTAGCTGCTGTGTACTTGCTTGTTCTCGCTCGGTCCATGGCTAGCTCCCTCGGCCATGTTGCCAAGTTTAACACTCTGGCCTCGCGCTAAGCAAGGCCGTCGTAAATACATTACACCAAATATTATTTTTGAAACTCAAATCGCACTGCAAACTTTTGGTAGTCTCATAAAAAATACTTTATTATATAGGTACTTTGTGGCACCCTCTGGCGGATGCCCCAGATTACGTTGCCACCTACAGCATGCCCAAAAGACCACGACACTACTGCCGATCCCAACAATTTACAGTTGGCCAATTATTTTCTATAAACATTACCTGAAAGCGCAGCAAGAATTAAATAACTTATGTATAGAGTAATAAAAACTTATAAGGAGCAAACACATCAAAAAATTCGGTTGATGAAAGCTTTTATTATATAGTTGCAGTAGGCGAAAATCCCAATAAAATGTTAATGAAAGTATAAAAAATATCATGATCTCTTTACAATAACAAATACTGAAATTTAAGTTTGTCTTAAGGGGTGATTGCCGAAATCCATTACGTATAATGTCTCAAGAAAAGCTTTAACCTATCCATGTTCTAGCCTCCGCCAACCCTCATTTAGCTGAACGAACTTTATACAACCCATTAATTTAAAGTCGTGCAATAGTTCTCTTTCGTTTCAAAAAGACCTCTATCTTTACAGCTCCCTTTACAACTCTGATCAAACCTCATGCATCGTTATATTTTTAATGATGTGTATATATTACAATTTAAGGCTGGATGCCATTACAAAACGTGTTAATTTTATATCACACTTATCTTCGGCAATCACAACTGAAGCAGACGATCCCTGGGAGAGACAGCCATCCTTCTCCTCTTAGCCCAGGCATGGTCAGCAACATACATATATATATATATATTTATTTATATTTATATATGTGCCTGAGAATCCCCGCAGAAGGAAGAGACGACATTAGTGCAATTATGTTAAATAAACAACAGTTACCACGAGGTGCCACCGGGTGGCTGTCATCGAGGCCCTTTATCTCCCTGCTGCAAATAACACTAATCATTAAAACTAAAATTCATTCAAAAAGAGCACACCCAATTAAAACACAGATTTTAAAAGTATAAAATATAACATTAAAATATTTAAAATCTTATATATTAAAATCTATACATCTTTAAGATGTTAAAAAGTTAAAATCAAACTCGTTAAAATCCCAGAAAAGTTAAAAAAAAAAAAAGAAAAACATGATGAATACAGTTGCACTCTGAGGAATTTCAGCCACCCTAGCGGGCCGCAACAGAAGTTAGCTGTCTGTGTACCTAAGTCAGGTTGAGTGCAGAAGTATGCGGCCCGGTCTTCGGCGTTCAATCGGGGAGCATTCTACATAGTTTTTCTAGCTTTCTTAATATTGATACAGTCTTGTTTTATATTTTAACTTGTGAATAATTTCTGGCAAAAACAATTTGTGTTAATATTCTAACTCAAGACCAGACTCCCTTTTTCTCATCGCGGAAAAAAATTAATTGGTATTCCGCTACAACTTTGCCCACCTGGGAGACACTCAGTTGGAGATATGCTCTCCTCAGAGCGAGGGTGAAATTATACCGTCACCTGAGTCCAGGGGCGGCGGAAGAAGTTCGTAGTAAGGGGGTCAGGAGACAAAAAATATGTATTTCAAAACAAAATTAACACCAGCCTGTATTACATTTCCCAATAGTAGTAGAGGCAAGCCGGTCGTAGACCACTTTTCATTAATCGGATTAACCATTTGATATCAAATTGATTGAGATGGTAAAATCCTTAATCCTATTTTAATCCGAGCAAGAAATTAATCCAATTGGATTAATTCTTAATCCGATGAAATGTGATCACAGAAATTTGATAAAATAAGTTTGATCAAATTTATTTTATGGATTCTTTTGTGTTGGGTTCTTTATTTTCTTTCTTTCTTTTTTGGGTAGGGAGCAGCTCTGGAAGATGTCAGCACAACCACTGGCACTCGACTGAGATGTAATGTATTGGGGGCAGGGTATATATGTGTTGAGTTTTGTGCAAGAGTCGCATTTGGAGTGAGATATTGCTCGTAGATGGTGTCGGAGATAGGCGACTCTGAAAGATACGATTTAAGTCGTGTATGTTAGTAATGACAAACAGAAGAACCTAAGTGTAAATGATTAAATAGACGACAAACTGTTTCCGAATGCAATTAAACCAGCGATGATATAAACGAGAGAAATTAATGCAAATACAAATTTCAAACTAACACAGCTATGTGAATAACCTGGTCTCATAAAGAAATAAGTGCTAACTCACTAAACGATCATAACTACATGAATATCCTGTATGAAATGAATTAACGATTTACAACGTAGCAAAAATGACCCTATAAATTAAATGGCAGTCTTCCTACACATAATAACAATATATTTGAAAACACGTAAAAAAATTACACTACTTGATGCCTCGGAGTTCTACACGTACCTTACTTGATTTTAAAACATGCCTGCCCGCCTGTGAGTCTGGTGAATGAATTACATCAGTATAAGATATGCAGCCTCTTATAAGCTGTTTCCAGCACTGCTTGGCAGGCGACCTATCGCAATAAAAGCTTAGCGAATCCCATAGTTAACACTCATAGAGGAACTTCTGAAACGGAATCCACACGTTAAAATAAATTTACATATTAACATGTGTAAAAAAAGAAAACGTTTAACAGTCAGTGATTTTAATGTACGTCTATTCGCTCGAGAGGTCGCTGCTGCACTGACTTGGATATACCACTTATGTAGAGATATAAGCTGAACGAGGTGTTGAGAGCAAACAGAACCTGTGTGTGTGTCGGCCTACATTTGATTATAGACTGAGCTGAAAACTGGGAAATGAACAGAAAGAGATGTGAACACATCTAAACACAAAACGAGTGTTTGCAAATAAATTTAACCATTAGTGTAACTACATGACTATCCTGTTTTTTCAAATTAATGAAATCGCACAAGCACCTCTACCAAAACAGGTCTGATCGGCTGTGATATCAGTGAAGGAATGACTGCAGTGTATGACGTGCACCAACTTATAAGCTGTTAGATATGTGGAGCTTGGGGACGAGTTGACGTTACAGAAGAAAAACTCTGAATACGACTCACATACTTGAATTTTTAAACGAATTAATATTTCCATAGAAAACTCGTTTACCACCTATTCTGATAATTTAAAGATGGAAGCAAATAACTTGAATACACTACATCCTACAACAGACAATAAAAGGATTTACACAATACTCATACCCATTCTGAATTATATATAGAAAAATAAGGTCTCCCTACCAAGCTACTATTAATGACAAACAATTTAATTACGTGTTCCTGAACGTTTCACATGAAATTTAAAAAACTTACCCATATTTTTAACGCAAATTTCACTATTGTAAGATTGATCCACTTTTAACACAATATCCATCGAAGTGTAAGGAGACTCCTATGGCGTGAACAAGAAGGACTTAATCCTGCAACACTTTATAGAAACTTCCTCGAGATAAATTGTTTAAATAATGGACATAATACATCGACCCGAATAACGTTAACACAAATTTCCGTTAAGTCTGGGAAATTCACTGCACTTGGTATCAGAAACGCGAGTTGAAAATCGTATAAACTTTCTTTGACCGACGTCAGAAATGAAATTTACACGATGGACACATTTTCAAATATTTAAAAATAAGGGACACACAAAAAAAATTTATTCCCAATAAATTGAAACCTACAAAAAATGTTTATATTAAAACATTTTTGATGAAGCTCAGAGCAGTCTAACAGTATGATATACCTAGATTTTCCGAAGCCCACTGAACACCTGCCCCTTCGATTGTTGCACGGGACCCCGGCAGAGCTCTGTGATCGGTGAAGAGGTGCTTCAGAGGAGAGAGAGGTATCCAGGGTGAGGTTTGTCATCAAAGTAACATGGCGCTGGTCAGTGAGAGATGGATAGATCACTCCTGCCTGTCATCACCCCCTGCCCCCTCCACAACCAAACCCAGCCCGTATCTTTGGTTTGCTCGATGACTGCCTGTCTCGGCGATACATCCCCCTGCCCCGATCTCCTCCCCTGTTCAGCCCAAAACGTGTATTTTTCCGAAATGACAGGTTCCTTGCACCTGCTATCCATCCAACACTGCACTTCGCAAAACCTACCTAGCACTAAGTTCCCTTCCCTCTCAAACCATCAGCCCAGAATGTGTGTTTTCTGAGATGAAGACTGTATGACTCGGCTAACCATCCGCCTGCACACCCACCACAGAACATGTATTTATGAAACACATCGGAGACTCTCCAACTGCCAGACACCCCTCGGGCCAGCAAATTGTGAACTGACCCTGCCTTGCTAGCTCTCGTCTCACCTCTGCCCTACAAACTTTCACTTTTGCTTGTACATTGACTTGTTTAGAAAGAAAACTTCGTCCTATTTTTCAATACACAAGGATAAAATCACCAGCTAAATTAAGTTTTGATACCCAAGTCCCAATGATGAAATTTATATTCCTGATTTAAAATGAATTTTAAAACCAAGAAATGAAATTTAATCCCCAGATACAATTCCAAGAAATTTTTAAATTTTAATCCAATAAACTTTATCCCATTTTCCAGCAAACCTGCTACAGTTAGTCTTGGGAATAAATTATATTTTGATACAAGAGACATTCTCATTCGGTAATTTTTTTAAGTATTGATGTAGCAGATTAAAATACATATTCAATCTTTTAAATACTGTGCATATTGTTTACGTGTAGATTTCTCCATAAGTTTCCCAGCCCAGAATTTCGCCTACACTATCCAGCATAAAATGTGTATATTTGAACTTATTTTATTTTAAAATACTAGTTTTTTCGACATAATATTACTGAAAGAGTACGAATTCAGCTTCAAATGAGTGCTATCGAAGCTCAAATCTGTTAAATTCGATGATACTTCAAATAAGTTTTTAAAAAAGTCAAAATTTAAGAAAATTGAAAGAAAATAGATGGTAATTTTTTTAACATAAGTTTAATTTTTTTCTAACTTTCAATTTGGTTTTCTGAGTGTGTGAAAAGTATGATTGTGTTTTACCACCAGGCATCTCCATGTTGAATCCCAGCAGCAGCAGCAGAAGAAGTTGTAATCTGTTTTTGTGTAACAAAATATTTTTATTATAAGTTTGCTGGACTCTTGTTGCTATAAATTTGAAGGATATCAGGAAACATTCTTGGATATGTTGTGTATAGCTAAGAGGTCTTTCTACCTGCCTCTAAAAAGGTGTTTATGTCAGTTCACTATCACTTTCTTATGTCCCCCAGGAACCTTAAAGTTGAGTTTTCTCGAGATTCTAGTATTCCTTATGCTTTGGTTTCAAATTCATTCAGATGTTGGATTCTTTTCTCCATCACTTTTGTTATTTGGCACCTCAGTCCTTCAAAGTCTGTTTCGTATTCAATTTCCTTAATGGAAATTTCATGTTTTAATTTATAAACATTTCTTTCTCCCTTATGAAGAAGAAAGCAAGAAATTTGTATTTTTTTTTCGTGAAAATGAGCAAGCAGTCATCCTACTACCTGAGTTTAAATTCTCTTTATACTCCAGATCTAAAAAGCTTGCTGCCAAGTTTAACAAACATTTTTATTTAATCATTTAAGAGATAAATATCCAGTCATATACAAGTACTTTGTCTTCAGACACATCTCATCTCCAATCATTCCATACCAAGATATTAAAAAATTAGAGACATTAGGAGTGACAAACTAATAAATAACAAGTCACAATACTCCTTTTAAACATGGAAAAAATTACTTTTATTTTGAAAAAATCATAAAATACATCTTAGTTAACACTTCCAAGACAAAGACTAGACATATTACTCTTCAAAATCATACAATCCATTATAATTTTTTTTTACCATTTGCCTGTGAAAGCCATACCACCTTAGTAACCAATATTCCATATTACATCTTAAAACTGTTAAATAATCACAACAAATCATGTCATGACTGAAATCTTAAAATTTATTAAAATTGTTAAAATGTGTCTTCATTTTCCATCTGAAATCTTAAGATTTATTAAAATTGTTAAAAAATTTGAAATTATGAGAAAACTTACTTTCAATTATTAAACTGTAAAAAAATAGAAACCTTACCATATTACAAGTTAAAATCATTCAATTCATTAAAATTATCACTTCATGTTACACTTGAAAATTACTTAACCGGGCACCACAACACATCTGAAGATCATTACAACCTTAAACTGAAAAAACCCATCTAAATTATGCTACATAAAAAACCATTAAAATCACCCCTTTAACTCTGTAAGATTAAATTTACATTAAAATCATCACTGCATCTCTGTAAGTTTGAATTTACATTAAAATTTCCATTTTGGGTTAAGAGATAAGCTGAATTTGGTTTCTTTACAGGAACAACAGGTGGTGGTAGTGGTGAAGCAGGTGAAGGGGGTGATATATGTGATAATATAGGACTATATATATTATTTCTTGTAGTGAAGGCATAAACAAAGGAGGTGGGGTAAATTAATTTATGTTGCAGTGATTCATGTGATAATAATTCAGGAGATGGTAGACTTGGAGCAGGTGAAGACATAAAATTGAAATGTAAAAATGCTTCCCTTCCAGCTCTTGTAACAGGCAGTTTCTAGACATATCTCCCCACACATTATTTAAGGGTATAAAAGTAAAATCTAATGGAGTGCAACAAGAACACATTTATAGTTTTTTTTTACAAGTCACTCACCTGATTTGATGTCATTGTTAAATTTAGAGCTTCCAAGCTCGACGACGGAGGCATCGCTGTAGCTATTCCGCGACATCGAAGGCATCGCTGTAGGTCTCGATGCCGGAGGTATCACTGTTACTCTCCTCGATGGCGGAGGCATCGCTGTAGGTCTTTCTACTGCAGACGTCAATATAGCTCATCTCGACATCGGAGGCAATGCTGTAGGTCTCGATGCCGGAGGCAATGCTGTAGGTCTCGATGCCGGAGGCAATGCTGTAGGTCTCGATGCCAGAGGCAATGCTGTAGGTCTCGATGCCGGAGGCAATGCTGTAGGTCTCGATGCCGGAGGCGATGCTGTAGCTCTCCTCGATGTCGAAGGCATCGCTGTAGGTCTCGATGCCGGAGGTATCACTGTTACTCTCCTCGACGGTGGAGGCATCGCTGTAGGTCTTGCTACTGCAGACGTCAATATAGCTCATCTCGACATCGGAGGCAATGCTGTAGGTCTCGATGCCGGAGGCAATGCTGTAGGTCTCGATGCCGGAGGCAATGCTGTAGGTCTCGATGCCGGAGGCAATGCTGTATGTCTCGATGCCGGAGGCAATGCTGTAGGTCTTGCTACTGCAGATGTCAATATAGCTCATCTCGACATCGGAGGCAATGCTGTAGGTCTCGATGCCGGAGCCAATGCTGTAGCTCTTCTCGATGTCGAAGGCATCGCTGTAGGTCTCGATAGAGCAGGTGTTGCTGTAGCTGCTCTCAAAGTTGAAGGCAACACTGTATTTAGTCCTAACATTGGAGGCGACTGTGACAGCTCTAAGGAAGGCATTGACAAGATCAATGAATGTAGAGTAGAACCACTTTATTTGTCATCATTCTCCAAAATAATCTATTAAGTTAGCTGTCAAGGATCTGAACAGTTCATTAAATCGTGAAAATAATCCCCATTTAAAACCTTCACATTCTTTGTTAAAGTATTGATTCGATAAGCCAAGAAAGCAATCTTAATAGGTAAACGCTCGAGAAGCATGATTTCTCCCCTCCAACCAGAAGTCAGAAGGTGAAACACACAGTCCATCCCTTCACACAACCACAACTTTCAAGTATCTTCAACCCTTCACCCATGACCTACGAGACAAGCCTCTTGTATAAGTTTCTTCTTCCAAGAAATGAATATAATTTATTTATCACTAAAATAACTTCTGTTTCATAACAAATAAATTATTTTATTTATTAATCAATTAAAATGAATAGCATATGTGTTAGAGATCAAAACACATAGTGAATCGATATATAATTTATAGAAAAATAAAGTGCTACAATCCATAAAATTAATCATTCATGCTTTCTATAATTCCTCTTTAGGATTCTCTAATAATAGTAGCACCTTTTAAAATTAATATTAGTTACTATTTTTGGAAACTTTAAATGTATTGACTTTTTAATAGAAAGAGCTATCATGTTTCATAATATTAAGACATCACGTAATATTTCTGCGAACTTAAATTAGTATAAAATATATTTGCTTTCAATAAGTCATATCAAAGTCAAGAAATTTATTATGTTTTAAAAACTAATTTAAGTAAATATGTTCGCTGTTTCTTAATGTGTATATTGTTAGTCACATTTACGCAACCATATACAGATATCTTCCATTAATATGTATGATCATGTTTTCACTATGGTTAGAATTATATTTACAAGATATTAAATCCTTTTTGTAAAGGTTAGTGTGTATGGGGAAGTAAAACTTGTTTTAAAAATAATAGTTCATTTTTTATATATATCTTTCATATTTTTTAATTTCTGTACATTTCCCTGCGTAATGGCAGTTGGAAAGTGATTAATAATTTTATAAAGTAGAAAACACAATATTTTGCTTTAGAGTTTGAATTCAGCTAGGAAGGTGTTATTACCTTCCTTTCTTCAATGGTTAAAATGGTTCACCTGAGCTGCACTCCCTACCAAGGGATGCAGACGGCCATGCCTTGTCTCAGGGTACAATAAAGGAAACAGGTTTCCTGCAAGGCTTGTTGGTGTCAGGTATACACCCTCTGTGATCTCTGTTGTGGTTGATAGCATTGGAAAGATGTTGAATTTAAACCTTGAAGGTTTGTTACTCTACTCAAAGCTTGGTACACTGGTATACCTGTATAGCTCTAAACATAATGGTTTTTTACACATCTGGGGAAATTAGCAAACATTTTAAGTCAACTAATTCGAAGTGAGTGTATATATATAATACTAGACAGATAATAATGTTTAATCGGAAATATTCCATGTGATTAATTTAAGTTTAAGCATCTATAAAATTGAGCACATCTGAATTTTTCATTACAACACTTGTACATGTTAAAGCAGAACAGTTTGAAAGAACAACTTTTAACTTTTTAAAAATCTCTCTCTATCTCTTTCTCTCTCTTTCTCTGTGTGTGTTGTGTGTTTAGAGAATTATATGAATATTTTTCATTTATTAGTAAAACTTCACTTTAAAAAAATGGAAAGGGTTAAATAAAAAGTAAGAGGATTCATTTTAAGGCATGTTTATTAACAAACATATACACAAATACAGTTTATTTAACAAATTTATTTACATTTTGATACTACAGGTTGTTACAAAAGGGTAAAAAAAAATTTTTCTTCCAAATCAGTCAAAATGGTTTACTCAAATGTGTTAATAACTTGCTCATATTTAATTTACACTTCGATTTCTGTATGCACGAACATGTGATTTTGTTGTCTTGTTGATCCATCTGTACGAAATATTGGATTACATACAATAAAATACTTTTTATAATAAATCTCCTCCATTAGTTCTCTCATCCCAAATAGTGCCATATCACTCGAATAATATCTACAGGTGATTCAGGAGGAGAATCATCATAATCTGTTTCACCCCAGTAAGACATCATTGCCCAAGTTAGCATTAATTGAGAGTTTTCCTCTGTATAGAAGAATGTTCAATGAGATCTGTGTGTTTTACATATTTGTTTGAACAATGGGCAATTGCATTCTTTTTAAATATCTGTTACTTTCCCATTCCACACACTTTATAAAACATGTTTTTAATTGAGTTCACCTATGTATATTTCACATTTATTTATGTAATGTTAGCAAATATCTTCGATATTCTCATACTCCATACACCCAATCTCCCATTTTAAACTATGGTATATTTGGGAGTTAGTTATTTCCAGTCAAATGGTGCTTTGAGGGCAAAAACAGTTGTATGTTTTTTCCATATCAGTAATAGCTAATTATTTAATTACAAATTTATCTGGAGACTGAAATCCTTGTGCATTGCAAAACATCTTGTCATAGCCATGTCTTCTTGTCTACTGACTCAAGTCATTATCTTCACCAGCTTATCTCTTATATTGTAGTTTGCTAATCTATCATGAATTATCAGAGCATGAACTTGTGTATTTTGAATAATTATGATTCGTGAAACAATTGCACTATTTGTATTTGTGTCATCTTGTTTCCTTACATCAAACACAAATAACGTTCCTCTGGTTTTAAATGATTTGGGTTCTAGGATCGGTGAGCTAAGTTTGTCATAATACATTTCCTGGAACATTGAGTACATATCATAACAAATAAGCAATTTCCCATTTTTAAAGTGCATATTTAAATCTATATAGGGGTAATCTTGACTGTGTAAATACAGTTTAATATGTTTGTATCACAATTACCAAATACTGATCTATCAGATGAAAAACTAGATTTCACATTCCAAAAGACTTTTGTGGTGTTGGTAGAATTGGAAATGTTTCCAAAGCACATGAACTGGATGCAGTATCTAGATTCTTAACTTTTTCGATATATTTTTAAAACTTTACATGTTCATTAGTATTAATTTTAATATGTGGTATTAGCCATTCAACAGTATTCAATTCAAATGTTACACCTTCCTTGTTATTAGCTGTATTATATATGACATTCAAATGCTTATTACCAAATAGAATAACAAATTCTTGTTTAGCATTTAATATCACATGTTTATAGTGCTCAGTGAAGCCAAGTACCATATTTAACAGTATAACAACTTTGTGTTTTCCGCCTGGGTTTATTTGTAATGTAAAATTATTATCTTTCCTCCCCCAATCATAAGCCTTGTATAAAGATTGTTTAGAGTTCCCAAAAGATAGTTCTTCATCATGGAAGTAATTACATTATCGCGTGTTTGGTCTATTTCAACATCATTGAGCTGATATGCAATTCTATTGATTAAATGAAGTATTCCATATCTCGCTATTCCTGTAGTTACTTGATTAGTTGTATCTGCTGTTTTCTAACTGTCCCTCTAAACATTAAACTTGATTTTGATGGTACTGTGTAAATGTCTTGATTTTGTATAGCAATCATTATTTCTGATGGAAGTGTATACAGACCTACTTGGAATGGTTCATACACATGTATTTCCATATTGGTGATTGCATCTTTATAACTGGTCAGTTATTCAACATTAGGTATGTCATCCATTTCATTAAATCATATATTCCTTGCCTCATATCACCTTTACAAGTAACTTATTTGATGTGAGCAATTTTTGAGTGCGAATGCAACTTTTTATACTTCCTTTCTTCAAAGTGTGTTCCTTAGAGAGATAGTTCTTCAAAGAACTGCCTACTTTACATCTGTATTGGGTGTTATACACAATACTCATATAAATTGGAATAAACATGGAATGAAACTGTATATATAGGTTTTTTAATGTAATTGCACTGTAATTTCTTTGTTTCTAAAATTATTCAGTTTTCCATATTGATTGACAATTGTAACATTCCATCAACACAATTCACTATTACTGGAAGATATTTCGATATATTTGGTTTTTCGATTAATTTATATCCTGGAGTCACTGCACACATGATTTCATGTAGTATATTTGTCGGCTTCCCATTCAAATATAAACTGCCTACAATATTAACATTTATATGACATGCATTAACCGACAATATATTAACATGTTTTGATGATCTGTGCAATTGATTAGTTGAATATACTCTCTCCATTCATAACATTACATATTTGCAATTGAATTTTCTCCATAAAATCGATATCGACATTACTATACATCACACTAGTTAACATAATTGGATTTACACATAGTTGGAAGTGTACATTTTCAGGTAATGTTGCTTTAATGAACATTTCTAAATCATCCAACTCATCAGTTTCACAATCTTATACATTTTTTCACCAATGATGACCATAAATGATTGATTGTCTATATCGATGTTTGGTATGCTGTTGTAAGTAACGAATTAGATTGGACTTATTTGCCATTGTCCCTATAACTCCAGAGTTGGGAAATATATCGACCACAATTGCGATGAGTTTCTGCTTAATATCAACATAATAGACATATTACTATAGGCTATTCATGGTAAATTGAGCACTTTTAAAAGTCCTCTCACTTGGAATAACAGTCAATAATATTATTTTATTTTAGCCTTAGACATTAAATTACAAGTGTGGTGGAATATACACAATGTGTTGATTAGTTATGTGTCAATATTTAGTTTAAATGTTGGTTACAGGATTAAACATGGCTGATAGTTAAAAGTAACTAAGGTCTCAAAAGTGCTCACTTTACCATGAACAGCCTGTAATATGTTTTACTAATACATTGACTTATATATACTATTTATAGTTTTAAAAACATAAACATAG
This sequence comes from Dryococelus australis, assembly GCA_029891345.1. Classification (NCBI taxonomy): domain Eukaryota; kingdom Metazoa; phylum Arthropoda; class Insecta; order Phasmatodea; family Phasmatidae; genus Dryococelus; species Dryococelus australis. Next base: position 7,423,725 of record CM057001.1, read on the forward strand.
ATGACTATGGTTGATTGGAGGACATAAATCGCCAAAACTGTCATAATACAATGATTATTTTACATCTTTAATTAATGCAACCTAATGTGTTCCTTTGTTTTGTATCGAATCAATACTAACAATCATACATTTGCAAAGGTTTGGTTTCTTTGGTAATTTGTCTCTCATATACACACCTTGGAAATAGGGGATATCCAGTTTGTTTACAAATACAAGAATGTCTTTGTTAATGTGCATTTTGCACGACTTTTTACGATTTTTTGAATTTTTTTCCATGTTTGCAGTTTTTTCTGTCCTTGTCCTAATTTATAGGGTTTCAAATATATGGCATTGTCAACAACCGAGGCACCTAGCTTTTCATCTGTCGATGTAGATGGATTCTTCCTAATATTTGTTACTTTATCAGCAAGAATCATATCTGTTATTTGTCTTTCTTTCAAATAATTTGTTTGATCATAAACTATATCATGTTCTTTACTAGCATTATCCAGAGAGTTTATTCCTTGATCGTTCCACGTCATGTGTTTTGCAAATTTAGTACCAGGCCACAACAATTGTATTTTGGTAAATGAAATTTAAATGGTAATTTATTAATCAATGTATTCAATACTCCACATTCTTTTTTGAAAAGTTTAGAATGAGCCATTATTTTAACAGAACGTAAGCCTATCAATAGCCTCTCAATTATAATTTTATGTTAGTATGTCACATTACGAAATATTGTATACATGAAGGCTATAAAACAAAATGAACATCTAACTGTAATTGTACATATGAAAGTAAACGTAACTTAACAGAAACATGTCATTCTTTTAACACCAAATATATGCTGCATAATATGCGGTCCTTCTTCATGAGGAAAAACATGTGTTATTATGTCGCTGTTGGAACATCCAAATGGACTTAAATACGAAAACGTATGTATGTGCTGACTTAAACAACACAACAAGAGAAATGTCAACTATTAGTGACTATTTTGTCAGTAATTGAAGTAATGTGACATTTCCCTTTTACAAATAAAGAAGATATTTGGCCTCAGAATGAAGCATTACCTAATTCCATATTTATTTTTGGCGATGTTTGGTGTGAACCGCAGGGTGAAATACAACAATATTTTAGTTTTGGTCGACATTCAAACATTGATTGTTTTTATCTATCACAAAGTTATGCATGTATTCCAAAACATAATTTGCACACTAATCGAAATATGATAATTGTGATTAAATTTACAATATGAATCTGCAACATATTTACAATGATCATGTTTTAGGCGATATGACATTTTCAAAGTTTAAAGATGTGTTTTTAGTATTGGAAAAACAAATATGGTTTTCTGATGATGTTACCAACTCTTCCCCTATATAAAGGCAGATATAGGTCTGGATTTGAGATCTTTTTTACTTCCCGAGCAAGAATAATGATTATTTAAAAGTTTTAACTCTGTGGTATAAAATGCAATCATTACAATAGTTGTTTAACAAAAAAATCGCGATGGGAATTGTGATTTGATGGGACATGTATTGCATAATGTGGGTATGTATATGAAAGCTACTGATGTGGTAAATAAACATTACGTGGAAGACTTAAACACTATCATGCTAAACGTGTTTAAATCGCAATTGAACGATATTCAAGAGAAATTAATAAAGTTAGTTGAAGGGAATGATGTTTATAAAAAACACAAGTGTAATTGCAACCATTTTAACTAATATTAGTAATGATTTGCAGAGTAGTGAATTTTGAATTGAAGAATATGTAAATGGATTCAGTAAAGACTTTAATGATATGACAAACATAATTTTTACAACACAACTTGCAGAAATGCAAGATAATTTAAGACTTGTAATTAATGAAGTGGTAAGCGCTAGTATTACAAAACAACTTGAAACACAAATGGAAGAAATAACAAATATATAAGTGATGAATTGATTAATAAGATATATGGTTTGGTTACGCAAACAGATCTGAGAAAACAAAACAATGATATGGAAGCACGATTAACTTATGTTATTATGATTTAAGATATAGCTAAATTGGTTGCTGTTTTAAGTATGGCCAATAATATTGAAAAAGGGTAACCTAATCGATCTAGTACACTAGTAGTCTGTCGCCTACTGCAGCAGTTCGAAAAGCAACGACTTAATTCATCTATAAATAGCTGAAATTTAATGTAATATAATCAAACATGTATGCATATGTTTCGGAATTATGTAATATTATGTCTGTTGTGAAGGACAAATATTTACAAGCCAAATGAGCCTGTATGGAACAGGCTGTTTTAAATGACATAATATTTATATCTGTTACAAGTAAAATGAATGTATTACATTCTGTGTTGAATTCGCCTAGTGAAACACCTTTGGAAATTAAATCGGAAAAAGATCATTTCAAGGAAAAAAGCAAACCACTTTCTCATTTAACATGTCGTTATTTAGTTTTGAAACATACTTCCCCTATGCACAATACAACATTTGGTGTATATCGAAATGGAAACACATAGTTTCTAGGAGATTCAGTAATTGCATTTTTGTCTGATAATAGAATTAAAATAGGTGATAACATAACTGATGTTAGTCTAGGTTTGTTTGGATTATTATTTTTAAAATGTTCCAAATGGATATTCCGACACCAATTTGGAAAAATATATAGAATATCTTCGTCATGCGAATGATAATTACTGTTTAGGAGAAGAAAACTACCCTAAACTACATTTAATAGGAGATATTGTCGGAAGCAGAATGTATAAAAATGAAATTAACAACCGATTTTCTCTGGTATATTGGAACAATCCAGATGAATTGTCGATAGATTAAAACTTCCCATCGCTTCGAAAGAGTCTGGTAATAATTCGCATACAAACACAATTATTTCTATTATTGAAGAGTTGAAAGGAGATGGTTATATTATAACCGTAGTTTAGTAATATTTATCAAGAACTTCATGCTCCAGGCAGGATAAAATACCCTAAAAGAAGAGTTATTACTAAAGGGTTAAATGAGCTTTTTTAAGATGATTTGTGTGAAATGACATAGCTTTCCAAATACAATAAAGGATACAAGTATATTTGAATCATAATTGACATTTATTCGAAATATGGTTGGGCTAAACCTTTGAAAAACATGGAAAACTGGAAAACATGTTAGCAATGCATTGAAGACCATTTTGAAGGAGAGAAAACCAAATTTGCTCCAAAACCGACAGACAAACCGAATTATTTTTCCACGCCATTCTGGAAATTAATGACAGATTATGGTATTAATCACTACACAACTTATTCAGACCTTAAAGCCAGTGTTGTGGAAAGATACAACAAATCTATTAAGCAGTCGAAAGGGACTTGCAAATGGGTGGATGTTTTGCCTGAAATTCCAGACATCATAGAACTATCAAGGTGGCTCCCAAAGAAGTTACAGACAATAGTTTAATTAAAACCATTTATAATAATATTAAATTCATCGAAGAGAGAAAACAAAAGTTTAAAGTTGGTGAATACATACGAATTTCGAAGCAGAAAGGCATCTTTGACAAAAAATTGATGGTTAATTGGTCTCACGAAATATTTAAAATTATTTTAACTAGACAAACACATCCCAGAGTGTATTACAATGAAACCTATGATGGACAGCCCATAAAAGGCAGTTTTAAGGAACATGGACTGAAAAAAATTAGTTCTCCAAATGAATATTTGATTGATAAAATAATTAAAAGATAAAATGATATGTTCTTGGTTCGATGGAGGAGTTTCTCAAAATCACATGACTTGTGTGTAAAGAATAAAGATATTAAAATATTGTAATACAATTATTGTAAAATTATGATACTAAATAAAAACTATTAAAAATAATATTTGATGTGTTATTTGATTAAATAAACCTGTTGTTAGCAATGGTGTTTGGATGTAAAATTAATTATGCAATCAATCGGCATGTTGATTGGATTATCATTTCATTGGATTAGCATTTAAGTGATAATCTGCTGCATTTATTTCCTTTTATTATTATATTTCTTGGAAAAAATTTTAAGTTAAAATATTTATAATTAAATTACTCCTTTTAAAGGGGATCGATATATAGTTTTCCAACGTTATTTGTTTCTTTACTCTTCTATTTTACCAGAAAAAAATTATTTTTAGGGGAAACTTCAAATTTATAACAAAAACCGTGTATGACAAAGGAAAGGTGATATTGATCCTCCATTAACAATCAAGATTCAAATTTGACAAGAGAAGGGAGGAAAATGAGTGATATAAGAGAAAACCTAAGTTGGTGATCCTATAGGCTGTTCATGATAAAGTGAGCACTTTGACATCAACCTTAGAAAAATGTCACTGCTCCTACCTGCACGTTTTTTAATGGGAATACTGAGAGACATACACCCAATAAAGCTGGTAATGACGGATGGGAAAGTAGTAACATATATTAACATCGAATAAAAAGTGTGGGGTAACTGTTACTGTTAACTTACATTATTTCTTTCACTTTTGGTTTTTTTAATACACCAAAGTGTAAAAGTAGTAGATTTGTAAAATATTTATTTTTCTAATAATTTCACAGTTTCACTTGACTGATGCATGAATAAAGTTATGACACCCATGACAATATTAATCTTTTATAAGACGGAAGAATTCATGACATGCATACAAGTAGATCTTAAGTAGAGCTTTCGAAAGTGCTCATTTTACAGTGAACAGCCTATAACAAGACCTTCGCGTATTTTCCATTAAACATTCGGAATGGGTTTAGTCAACTATATGTGCAAGCTTGGGTTCTGGTGTTAGAAATAAATTGATATAATTTCAGATTCTTCATAGCATTAAATTCGGCGATAATAACAATTAAAGAAATTAGATTACTTTTCGGAAATTTCATCAAATATTTATATAAATTTTCGCTATACTCAGTTTTGGTAGAAGAGGTGTAAAAAATAATAATTTAAAACAGTTTCTACAAAGTGTTGCAGTATTATGTTCGTCCTCTTCACGCCATCCGACTCTCCTTTTTCATCGACAGAGATTGTGTTAAAAGTGAATTATTCTTACAATAGTAATATTTGAGTTAAAAATCTGGGTACGTTTTTTTATTCATTGGAAAATATTCAGGAAGACATGATTAAATTGTTCCTCGTTAATAGTAGCTTGGTAGAGAGACCTTTTATTTCTAGATGTAGTTCAGGATGCATACGAGTAGTGTGTAAATTGTTTTGTTGTCTGTTGTAGGACATAATGTATTCAAGTCATTTGCTTCCATTTTTAAGTTATCAGAATAGGTGGCAAACGAGTTTTCTATGAAGATATAAATTAGTTTCAAAATTCAAGTATGTGAGACATATTCAGAGTTTTTTTTCCGTAATTTCAACTCGGCCCCAAGCTTATAAGATCTAACAGCTTATAAGATGGCACACATCATACACTGCAGTCATTCCTTCACTGGCATCACAGCCAATCAGACCTGTTTTGGTCAAGGCACTTGTGCGATTTCATTAATTTTAAAAACAGGATATTCATGTAGTTACACCAACGGTTTAATTGATTTGAAACACTTGTTTTGTATTTAGACGTATTCACATCTCTTTTCGTTGATTTCCCAGTTTTCAGCTCAGTCTATAATCAAATGTAGGCCGACACACACGCAGGTTCTGTTTGCTCTCAACACCTCGTTCAGCTTATATCTCTACATAAGTGGTATATCCAAGTCAGTGCTGCAGCGACCTCTCGAGCGAACAGATGCACATTAAAATCACTGACTGTTAAATGTTTTCTTTTTTTACACATGTAAATATGTAAATTTATGTTAACGTGTGGATTCCATTTCAGAAGTTCCTCTATAAGTGTTAACTATGGGATTCGCTAAGCTTTTATTGCGATAGGTCGCCTGCCAAGCAGTGCTGGAAACAGCTTATAAGAGGCTGCATATCTTATACTGATGTAATTCATTCACCAGACTCACAGGCGGGCAGGCATGTTTTAAAATCAAGTAAGGTACGTGTAGAACTCTGAGGCATCAAGTAGTGTAATTTTTTTACGTGTTTTCAAATATATTGTTATTATGTGTAGGAAGACTGCCATTTAATTTATAGGGTCATTTTTGCTACTTTGTAAATCGTTAATTCATTTCATACAGGATATTCATGTAGTTATGATCGTTTAGTGAGTTAGCACTTATTTCTTTATGAGACCAGGTTATTCACATAGTTGTGTTAGTTTGAAATTTGTATTTGCATTAATTTCTCTCGTTTATATCATCGCTGGTTTAATTGCATTCGGAAACAGTTTGTCGTCTATTTAATCATTTACACTTAGGTTCTTCTGTTTGTCATTACTAACATACACGACTTAAATCGTATCTTTCAGAGTCGCCTATCTCCGACACCATCTACGAGCAATATCTCACTCCAAATGCGACTCTTGCACAAAACTCAACACATATATACCCTGCCCCCAATACATTACATCTCAGTCGAGTGCCAGTGGTTGTGCTGACATCTTCCAGAGCTGCTCCCTACCCAAAAAAGAAAGAAAGAAAATAAAGAACCCAACACAAAAGAATCCATAAAATAAATTTGATCAAACTTTTTCATCAAACTTATTTCATTAAATTTCTTTGATCATATTTCATCGGATTAAGAATTAATCCCATAGTATTAGAAATGATCGGATTAAAATAGGATTTTGATTAACCCTTTGAATCAATTGAAATCAAAGGGTTAGTCCGATTAATCAAAAGTGGCCTAGGACCGGCACGCCGCTATTACTCACAATATCGCAGAAAAATTCTTACTATAGGCTATTCGCGGTAAAGTGAGTACTTTTGAAAGCCCTCTCATTTAGAATAAAACTCAATAAATGCGTTTTATTTTAACCTTGGACGTTAACTTCAGTGTGCGGTGGATTATGCAAACAATGTTTAATACTTTGATGGCAATATTTATTTAAAAAGGTAGTTAAATTATAAAATATGGCTGAAAGAAAAAAGTAACTAGGGATTCAAAAGTACTCACCTAACCATATACAGCCTATAACTTATTTAGGCTTACTCAAAATTTACGAAATAGATATACACGTTTTTTCTTTAATTTTATCATCATCACATATTAATTTAAATACAGAAATCATAATTTTACTCTCTAAATTCGAATCAGTGGAAAAAACCACTGTTGCGCAGTGAAATTCAAGTACTTGAATCAGTGAACATGGCTCTACTTACATTCAGTGAAAAACCGCGTATTGTTTCACTGAAAAATTTTTACTGATTGAATAAGTGACAGCCGACTGCAGTGGCGAATTAAATAATGTTTTTATCGAATTTAGCAAAATAATTACGCGAAATAAATATATTTACGATAGTTTACTATTTATATTGCGCAGTTTACCGTAACTAAAAAAAGGTAAAGAAAATTTCGGTGACACCCAGGATTTAACTCGCACACCCTTTCTATTTCGCTTTTAGGCCGTTACCTTACCATTTTTGTTCTTGTTGTTGTTGTGTTGAAGTTATGTTGATAAACTGAAATTAGACTGACTTGCTGACAACTTCCCAGTGTGACAAGCGAACTGAAAATCTGCCTCGGAGGGACTGCGGCACAAACCCGCGACCCTTCGACTACAAGTTGACTACTGTAACCCTGAGCTATGGGGGCAGGACACCAGCTGCGCTACCAATTTAAGTTAAAAATTATGAAGAATATATATATATGTATTAATCTTATAGTTGTTATTTAAATGGTGAAGATTTAAATCGTACTTTTCGTTTTTGGTTTAATTGGCGCCGTTAGGATTGTTAAAACAAATACTATATACGAGTGCACTCTCTTCACCATATTATATTGCAGTTTAAACCTTCAAACAGAACGCTGTGCTGATTACATGAAAACGAAATGAAATATGTAAAAGCGGAATGAAAGGCTGAATGTTCATATTAGCTCGTAAAATGGTGTTTTTAAAGACGAAACACTACTGAGAAAGTATTTTGTATGGGTTTTATTAGTTTACTCGTTGTTATTTCACTTGATACGCGTTGTTTAACTGCAATTTTCAAATGTTGTTTGGTCACCATGTTGACACGCTGTTTAACTGATTCTTCAGTCAAAGACAAACCACTGAAAAACAGTGAAAAAAATTACTGATGAATCAAGAAAAATCGTCATAATATTTGCTATGATTGCATGTAAGAAAATCATAGTACTAATGTCTCATATAAATTTTGTAATTGACTTTATTTACGTCAGTTTCAGACATAGACTAAATGTTTGTGACAAATGGACGCTCATAAAATCAATGATTATAAAATTTATTTCCTACAGTATTATTACAATTTTCTAACATACAATCATAGTAAATATCATGACGATAATTTATGCCGATGATGTTCTTGTAAATTCTGCTTTCTGAAGCATCCGAAACGGAAATGCGCTTAAATTCAGTTAAAAATGTGGACTTTATCGATTAATTTTTTACATTTAAAAAGTATATTTTAGTAAAATATTTTATAATGTTGCGAAATATATAGTCTTCTTTCATACACAGTATAAATTGCACTTTTCTGACACTTTTATAGTTTCTGTACTACTTTTTTTATGAGTTCTGCACGTTTTATAGTCGGGTGCAGTGCTCCATAGGCAGTTGCTTTACATCAACCTTAAGACGCCCGTCTACCTAGAGCTTTTTTCCGCGTTTGAAGCCGAGAAGCGAGGGAGCGTTAAAGGCGAGACTGCCACGCGCATCAAGTCCCCCATCGCCACTAACCGCAAGGCTCTGGACTGACGTGCAGTGTTCTCGTCTCACTGCGTGTGTCTATGGGACTTTCAGCGGCGACCCTATTATTTTATTGGTGGAAAGTGTGTGGGAAGGTTCAATGCATGCCCCTTGACTACTTTTGTATGGATCTGGCACACACATTTTGAGATACAGCGCTTTGAAAAAAAACAGTATTTAGCCATTTTGGCGTGCTCTGAAATAGTGTTTCTAACTAACGTGAGGTCTTGAAACACTCAACAGCCCTCGTCTGAAATGTGTGTTCTTGTCATAGGTCAGTACCCTGGACGCACGTTTAATAGTTTCGTAGAAACACGTGTATTTCGAACACACTGCAACGCACTTCAAGTGCCAGGTAGACGGGCGCCTTAAGAGCAGAAGGCTGGCCGTGGCGACCCAAAGCTCACGTCGTTCCTTTGTCCCACCCACGCGCCGATGCGTCCCACATATTCGCGGCGTAACGCGGACACAATTTTTTCGCGAAGGCCATGCACGCACGCGGGTAGGGGGCAGTAATTATTCCACAACAGGTTGTGGAAGGGGGGAGGTTGTGCGCAGTTTGGCGAGCGGACGCGGCGGCCATAATGAGGATGCGCGGGAGAACAACAATGGAGCTGCTGGCGGGTATATGTAGAGGGAGGTCTGCCGTTGACAGTCCATCTGTCTCGAGATGGAGTCGTCCGACAGAGACTGGTACCGCAGCATGCCCACTGAGGAGCAGCACGGCAGGTAAAGGCTGTTCACCATCAAGTGAGCACTTTCGTAAATAACCTTGGAAAAAAGTCACTGCTCCTTTACCTGCATCTATTTTAACGAGCGCACTGAGTGATATGCGCCCAGTAAGTTGGTAACAATGGAGGGAAAGTAGTTCCATAGCTTAGCGTTGAATAAAAAGTGTTAGGTAACTATTCGTGACGACTTAAATTGTTTTATTCGATTTCCGGTTTTTTTTATGCATCGGAATGTAAAAATGAGCAGATTTGTAAAATAATTACTTGTATAATAATTTTACAGTTTCACTTGATCGACTTATGAATAAAGTGTTGATACCCATGACAATATTAATTTTGCATAGGGCGGACGACTACATAGCGTGTATTTAAGTAGATCTTAGGCAGGGCTTTCAAAAGTGCTAATTTTACTGTGAACAGCCTATATCATCTATATTCACTGTTATCTCCGACTTTCCTGAAGCCCTGCTGAAGTTATGCTTTCAGACTATGGTGAAGCGGAGGTGTAGTTCGGGATTCGATTCCCGGCGGGGACATTCGCACGTGGGAATCGTGCCGAACGATGCCGCTGGATGGCGGGGTTTTCTCGGGAATATCCTGTTCCCCCCCCCTGCATTACGGCGCTGATCCATACTCACCTCACTTCCCCCTCATCGGCTCTCGAGACCTCGCTGTTAAGAGTCACCCAAATCTCGCCACTTAGGCTATTCCTCCGCCTCATATAGACAAAGTGTAACTATGTCTAGAAAATTACACCAAAGTGACACCGTACCACGATCGTGTGCACTCAGTTTAATTACATTTTCCATGAGAACTATTTCTTACCATCCATTACAAACAGACCTAATTTCTCTCTATTTGTTCCTATTAAATATAAATGAAAAAAAATTAAAATTTATGGATAACAGTTATGTGAAAGTCCAATTTAACCAAAAGTAAGGAATTTTTATGTTAACAGGAGTATAAAAAGCTTGTGGCACACGGCATATTTAGGAACAAACCAAACACGACACACGTGGGGTGATTTTTCAAATGTTTGATACAAAAAGTGTGAAGGTACCGCGAATAGACTATACAGTCTGTTGCAAAATTGCTTGTCAATACTTCGGGGGCAACATGCCTCACATCTTGATTATGAAAGAAAGTTAAATGAACGTAGGTCCTCAAACACTTCGATTCTTTACTACAGCCCATAATACATAACATACAGTGTATTGCCCGCGTGATAGATTATGGTAAGGTGGAATGCCATAGCATCGTTCGTTTGCATGATTCACGGCACCTCACACTACGACACTACACCTAGAGCAGTAAGAACTGTACAAGAATTAGTTACACATGTGTGAAAGCTTATCGTCGTCACTAAATAAAATGTTCAAAATGCCCTCCATAAGCACGGACACATGCATCAACCCGTCATTGTATGGACGCCAGGATGTGTTCATGAATCCCTGGAGAATTCCTGATTGTTTCACAACCAGCCACTATACGGTTACGCAGGGAGCCCACATCGTTCACTGGGGTTTCATACACAAGTGCCTTTAAATGTCCCCACAAATAAACGTCTTGTGGATTCCAATGAGGTTTCCTCGGGGGTTGGTATGGGGCTGCCAATTACAGCTGCGATGGCATTCCACAGTAACATGATTCAGCCCGCGGATCATACACTGTTCGTTATGTATTACGAGCTGTAGTAAAAAAAAGAAGCGCTTGCGGACCTATGTTCATATAAAAAAAAATTTCATCCTCCAGAAGTGATGAATGTTTCCAAGAAATATTGACATGCAATTTTGCAACATCCTGTACATTAATAATAACCTTTCACTGGTAACCCCACTGAGAGGTCCTCTCGCAGTTACCGAGTTCACAGTATTGCATCCCCCGAAGACAGGAGCAGATAACAACTGCCAGAACGTCTTGTCGTTTGCAAATTGTGTTCTTTTCGTGTGCTTGGTCATGCTTGGCATTCTTTGTATTCGAGTTGCTTTGTGATCGGCGCCATTGTTTTCAACAACTGAATCATTTATCTTAACCCTGAAATATTCTTCTTGATTTTACTGTCTTCTGTGCTGCCATTATTTCTGTTTATTTTTAATAATCTTGGCTCTGCTATATTTCGTTTGATAAACTGACAACTATTTTATCCGTGCCCAAACATAGATTGTGTTTCATGTCAAAAAAAAATCAATGTTGAAAGTTGAACGAATTTCTCTTAGTCTAGTTTTGCTCTTTTTTAAACTTCTTGTTTCGGTATGTTATGTTCTATATTGTATCGAGGATTTCCTACGAAACATTAAATAGCGTATTTCCAAACTAATTAGTTTTTCATAATTTTCTCACTCCCATAGCAGGAATATCAGAACATAAATATATCTCTGTCTCGCGTTAGAGAAAACAATCAACAGACCGCTACAACTACTAGATCTTCACTTAATGTTAAGTTGAAATCTAACAGAGTATTCATCTTCCCCAGCTGTAATTAACCGAGGAAATATGCGGGTGGAACAGAGATGGAAGTCGCAATACAAGATAATGGAACAAACTGGAGGAAAAACTAACAGATTCTCGAGATTCCTGTTTTATTTGCACCAGGGATTAGGAGCAAGAAACGAACTCACTGGAGCGACGCGATTTTGTAACGGTTCGTTGAGGACTGAACACGAGAACAGTTGTAGAGAGCCAACTTTTCGTCGCCTGCTTAGCCGTGATCGTATAGTGGTTAGTACATTGCGTTGTGGCCGCAATAACCCAGGTTCGAATCCTGGTCACGGCAATGGCTAGCCTTATTTTATGGAATTTGTTTCACAAAAGCTCTAAAAAAAAAAATACTAAAAAGGGAAATGCAATTACAATTTCTAATTCTGTTTTTTTTTTTTTTTTTAAGTGTCATAACCACGCGACACTAAAATGAAATCGCTATTCTTGATGTACTGTTTTCGTGACAAATTCAAATAAGTTATTTTAACAAATTATTTATTGTGACAAAAATAAAGGAGTGATTTTTGCTCTATTTATATGAAATACCCGTAAGAAATAACAGCATAATTTCTCAAATATATACTTCTTTCTTTTCTTTGTTTGTATTTAAAACATCAACTGTAGGTCAGAGGCTCGCATCCAGATTAGAATTCGTTCATGTGTACATACATCCTTGTTATCAATATTAACTAAACAGGGAAAGACTAGAAACATTAATAAGCCATATTCTAAATAAGAACGTAAAAGGTAAGAACCCGCCCTGTGAAACTGCTTTTTTTAAAAATAACTTTTGGTTATTCCAAGCGAGAAATAATATATTTTGGAATATTTACGAATGTAAAGTGATGCTGAAATAGCATAAATGTACATTTTAACTATTCCAATTGACTAAATATGTATTTTGTAATAATGCGTAATGCCTGTAAGCCTTGCTAGGTGTTTGTTCGCCGGATATCCAATGAGAAAACGACAGTACGAACCCCTCAACTTTGGAATCTTATAGAGAAAACCTGAAGCATTCAAACAGCTAAGTTAGTTGACACGTGTTGGGCGAGTTTCACGACGCCACACTGACAGGACATTTATCTTGTAATATACTTCTAAAGCAGTAGACGCTAGTGGAAATACATTTAATAACACCCGCAGAAATACACGTGTCTCACTCAAAGTTGGTACACAAGAATAAGGAGGCGGTATGTGGATAACATCCAAGTCCGCGGGACACATACAATGTAACACATACAGCAGACTCCTTAGTAAGTAGAGTAACCAGCATCCCGAACACATGCAGCAATCACACCACGTATAGGCCGTTCTCGGTAAAGTGAACACTTTTTGAAGCTGTTTCATCAGACGTAATAACCAATAAATACATTTCATTGTGGCCTCGGACTTTTGGTTTAGGGCTTGGTGAATGTACACACTTTACTTAATACTCACATGGCAGGGTTTACATTCACAAGTGGTGCGAGGATGTAAATTGGTTGAAAGAAAAAAAGTAACTAGGGCTTTGAAAGTGTTCATTTTACAGTGAACTGCCTATAACACGTCGTACAAATACTGAACGTCTCTCCGGGGTACACTATCCCACGCTTGTTGCACTTCTTGGCGTACAACATCTGGGCGATGGTCGTTCCCGCGGCTGGGCTCGATGTCAGGCGCCGTCCCATCATGTTGCACACATGCTTCATGGGATATGGTAATGTGCGCACACAGTGTAGAGCACGGTGTGTCGCTATAGTGTCACGAGGACGTGCGTTGTCGATCTATAGGAGATCAGTTCTTGCATTGCGTCGACATATGGTCGTAGGTCAGGACGGACGTCACAACACTCATCATGCTCCCCTGAACGAATACTTGAGGCGATCAGGATGTGCAGCTCGCAGCATTGTTCTCCATACCACAATCCCAGACGTGGGTCCGGTACGGCGTGTGCGAACACACTACTATCGTGACCACAGCCGTGGCTTTGTCCAAGGCAGATATGACTCTTGCCACTGAACACAACCTCTCCAACACACACTCTCTCCCGACACCACTTGACACGACCACAACCATAAGCATATGTCAGTAAACGTGTCAGAAGAACGGCAACAATCAATTGCTTACTTTTCGTGCAGACACTAGGGCTGCTCTTCATAATAAAAATGTAGTATCGATATTTTTCCAAACAGTTACGTGCTATTTTTTGATATATCGATACTCTCTAAATCATCGATAATATCGAAATTATCGATTATATTGAACTTATAGATAATATCGAAGTTATCGATAGTACCAATAATATAGATAAAACCCAAAACTTTGATGATATTGAAATCTTTGATGATACCGAAGACTTCGATAATACCGAAAATTTCGATAATATCGAAAAATCTATATACCTATATATTTAAAAGTTACATATCGATCGATAAGTTAATTTTCTGTTCGATAATTATCGATATATCAAAACATCGAACAGCCCTAACAGACACTTGGAAAAAAAAGGGGGGGGGGGCAGAGGCTTTGATTGCACGTGCGTTTGCTGTTGTCAGGGAGGCCCGAACAATTCTTCTGCCCTGGTGCGTATCAGTGCAGCGAGGTTGCACTGGTGTGGCTAAAAGGCTGTAGCAGACCTTTGTCACCGATCTTCTCCAACACCGATGGACCACTGACACTGTCAGATGACTTAAAATAAGACTCTGTAGTCGACTAGTGCGGGCGTGTGGTGTCCTTTCACATATGTTCAGAGCGCTCTCTACACACGAACTGTTTGTGCTGTGAAACTACTAGGTTTTCCTTCAAAGCATTTCCACTAGCGTATTTAATACTATAGCCTATTCACGGTAAAGTGAGCAACTTTGAATGTCCTCTTATATGGAATAATCGTCAATAAATATATTTTATTTTATCCTTAGACGTTAATTTTCGAGTGCGGTGGAATATGCACACTATGTTTATTACTTACACGAAAATATTTATTTACAAATGTGGTTAGAGGATAAAAAATGGCTAAAAGGAAAAAGTAACTAGGGCTTTAAAAGTGCTCAATTTACCGTTAACAGCCTATATAGTTGTTTAGTCAGGAGAAATAACGAATAACCACTATATAAATAATAATTTGTGCAATGTACAGAATAAAATTTTACATTTCATGCAAAACACAAGACGTCAGAAGTGGTGATATATGCGCAAAGTAGTTTTTATAAGGGTGTTGAATTTTACTGACTTGTATTCCAACATTGTAGCATGAATTACCTGAAATAATTAAAGAATATTTTAAAAATTCAGAGTGCGTATCGTATGGATTTAAGAAAACAACAATTTCTAACCCTACATTTTGTTGTAGCTTGTTCCCCTTCAACTGGTGATAACTTACTGGACTCTGTTTTAGGTTCTTCTTTCTGGAAATTATGAAACAGCATTATTTCTTATATGCTTAGCAGCTCTAACTTCAGTATTTGCTAATGAAACAGCATTATTTTAATAAGAGGGCGAAATACAGAGCTTATGTTAGACCATGAACGTTACTGGACAAAGGCGTGATAACTAAGGTTCGTCACAAACAGTACAAAAATCTGTTTGGAAATCCGTGCCTCATTTTTTACCGCGTGATTGGAATTGTTATGAAGGAACTCTGGCAAAACTGCTGTCGAGTGTACACATGATTAATGTTTAGGTACAATTCTGCATGCTGACACATGAAAAATGAATTTGTAACGATCGCCGGTCGTAATGCATTTTAACAAGGAGAGGAGCGGAGCGGAACTGTTGAGAAGCAAACAGGACACAGATGTTGAAGAAAGTAACGTTCTCTGAATTACTGCAGTTTCATTCATGTACGGTAGTCCGGCAGCCATGTTGTTTGGTTTTTGGAAAGCCGAGGCGACAAAGGAATTTCATTATTTTACAAGCAGTATTAGTAATATTCATGCGAGAGTGCAAAATCTGCAATGAAACGAAATACGATGTCTCTGTCTGTCAAATTGAGAATTCAATAATCACTGCTTTCATCGTATTACTGCAGGATACGTGGTAGCCGAACGTGAGCTCTGAGTAACAAGTCGGTATCCAGCTTGTCCAGGGCCCACTGTAAACAAAAGATCTCTTTACTTAAAGTGATTTCCTGTGAATAATTGCTGGACTTAGAACAAGAACATAATTATCATTTCATATGCCACTGAATGTTCACGTTAATATATGGGCAAAGATTTTCTTCCACGGGTTAATTCTGAAATATACAGAATGGGGTGGATTTCGACAGACAAACTTCGTGAGGCGATTCCTTGTGCAAAATCAAGTGGGAAATGTACGGGATACTTATACCTAATGTGAATGTTAAAGGAAAAATTGCCCTTGAAAATTGGAAAATATCAGAAAGGAAGTGAAATCGAACTACAATTCTCCTAATATCGTTTTAAGTTATAGGGATCACACTTTAGGCTGATGAGAAACGCAACATTCTTAACATCTCACTTATTTTAACATTATCTTGGGGCCGTTAAAATTGTCTTCCCAAAACATCATTTTCAAATTTATTAATATTTTTGAGTCAATTTCTCCTATTTATGCTAAATGTGTACACATCACGCGGCATTAAAGCCTACAAACCAGTTCAGTTTTTTTTTGCGGATAGAAGCAATGAAGTACTGTATGAATGAGCGTTATCATAGTCATGCTTTCGTGTCCTATAAAAATGAGTAATACCATGTAATATTTCTTCGTTTATTGTCAATAGTCAAGCAGCGAGAAACTTCCCTATCCATAATCGAATATCTTCTGGCATCATGACTAATTGTAGCATTTATAGTAATACTATTAGTGAAATGAGAAATATTTATGTTTTTAAGTAAAAAGTACCAGTAACAAACAGTGCACTAGTAAACCGATATTTTTACAATAAAATGGGAAAATCTAATGTATAAACGACTGGTGTAAAGTTAATATTTAAGCTGTGGTGCAAACAGCACACACTAGGAGCCGGATAATGTACTACTGAAACTGACAAAATTAAATTACAGTATTAAGTTAGTTTTATCGGAATAGTAGTGCCAATATTCAAGTAAGCTGTGAATTCATTCTATAATTTCTAATTAATTCTAGCCAAAAAAACACATGTTGAGTCCGTTTATTAACGGGAACTCGATAGATTTATGTTCTTGTCTTTCTGCTACAGATTCAGCTAGCGAAAATGTTTATCAAAAATATATGGTGCAAAAACATTAAAAATTATCATCGGATAATCACAGAGGAAATATTTATCTAAGGTTTCAGATACACGGGATACAGATCTACTTAAATTCAACCATGGCCAGCTCTGTAGGGTTCCACTGACTCCGAACTTGTTCCAATTGAAATATGTTCATTTTCAAAGTAAACTGCTTGTGTACATACATGAGGACGACTTTTTTCTGTCTTGCAGTACGATTGGCTACTTTGAAGTAAATTAACAGTGCTGATAAGATGGCTGATATTAACAGGATTTTTTACATTCGTATAAATAAAAAAAACGGATCAAACTACTACATACTTAGTAATGTTACAGTCAAAGGAAGAAGGTAAGTTTTGTTAAAGTTAAAAAAAAAGTCAACATTAACAAACTGTTGAACGCAATATAAAAAATTATGGTATCGTGTTTTTGAGGTTTGGGTAATTATTTGTTTGCATTTAATTACATGGGCGTAACCATGCAAACATTGTAATTTTGGTAACGAATCAGTCTAGTTGAAAGTGTTTAAATATGGTTGCGGTGACATATTCATTAGGAAACTTAGCATTCCGTGTAGCCACTCACTACATGTCTGACGTAAATGTTTGCCTGTCAACACTGATGGCGTGGTTCTGTAAAATAGTCATACATTTCCTTGATGGGTGTGTTATTCGCACATTTGCCTACAGGTAGGGACACTCGAATTTCGCGGAAATATTTCACGGCCAGTTGTATTTCATGACAATTTAGCTCGGATCCACTTTCCTGATTGGATGGATTCCGTGTCACGTCTTAGTTGTATGACCATGCATCACAGAGGCACGGTATTTATGTTGCCTAATTACGAGCCTAGTACTACCTAGCACCCTCCAAATATAGCCTAAGAAGCAAAAGAAGGCTTTTTGTATGCCCGTAGGGTATTGAAATCTAGCATGCGTGGAAATCTTTTCACGAAATTCGGTTGTCCCTACCTATAGTCAGTTCATGGTAAAGTGAGCACGCTTGACATCAATCTACGAGAAAATAACCGTTCGTTAACTGCATGCATGCTGACGTACAACGCTGGCATGCAATTGTTCTCTAGTTAAGATGGTAGCGTATTAGGAAAAGCAGTTCCAAGTCCTTATGTTGTACTCTGAGTGTAATGTTCAAATTTATCATCACTCATGTTTGCTTTCTTCTACTTTATGACATTAGCGTACGAAATGATGTATTACTTAGAGACCGGAAAATTTCCCCGAGTTTAATGACGTGTAGGTTAGACTTTACATTGTCGTGTACTATAGAGGCAGAGAAACAATCGTCATTGGTTGCTTACTGTCACAGTGGAAGGCAATGGTTGGGCCTGCATTCTGCTGCGTGTTTCATATTGGTTCAGGGTTCTCCAGGAGATGTTTAGTATTGCGTTGACCCATTGTAACAGTAACATGAACGTAAGAATTTTTTAAAGTCTAGCTTGACCCGAAATGAATCCGCGAATTCCTCAGGTGTCTATGAATCAGTAACACATTTCAGTTCCCAACAATTTCACGTTTTTATTTGACCGACGTGCGAATAAAGTTATTAAGTCCATGCCAATATGGATATAAGGAGGAAGGACACAAAACTAAGAGAATAGCTGAGCTTAAGCAGGGTTTTGGAAAAGTATGAAATTAACCTCGAACAGACTGTATAATACATTCGCGGTTAGTGCTAATTTTTCTGAATTACTGCTTTTAAGTTCAATTTTCAAACTATTGCGCAACCTGGTGTTAAGAAATCCGCACCAAGTCTTTTAAAAACTACACCGAAGAGACAACGACCAGCATTCGAGGGCAAACATTTTAATAATCTTCTGCAGAAGAACTATTTCTTACTAACCATTACCAAGATACCCATTTCCACTCTGTTTTTATTGATATTAATTACAAATTAAATATTCTATTATATACTAATAAATGTAAGTAAAAGTTCAATTTAATCAAAAGATGTTTAAGTTAAGAGAAGTATAAAACACTTTAGATATATTACATATTTATGAAACAACCAAACATATCATAGGTAAATGGGGTGATTTTTTAAAGTCTTGATTCTAAAAGTGTGAATAAACAGCGACTAGGCCATATTAGAGAATAACGAAGTGAGTAGGTATACCAGAGGGCTCAGAGGTTTTCCTCAGCAAAGAGGGGTAGTAAGACTGATGTTGGCGGAGTGTGTGGCAGGTTCCTGAGGGACGTGGCGGAGCTGGTGCTGCGAGAGGCGGTGTTCTCCGGGTGCTCCAGACAGGAGCCGGTGGTGCGGTGGCGAGACCCAGACCACCTCAAGGACCTTCTGCGGCCACTGAGTCCGAGTGACCAGCCGTCCTCGCACCAGGACCTGCTGGCCGTCATCCGCCAAGTCATCGCCTACAGCGTCAAGTTCGGACACCCCTACTTCGTCAACCAGCTCGTCTCCAGGTCAGCCAATACCCCCTCCCCCTTTGCCATCCCATCACCGGGCATATGGCCATCCTAGGGTTTAAGGAACTAATAGATCATCGCAAATAGTGTCTTTTCCTTAGTGAGTAGAAGATACCATTACACAGTTACTAGGTAAGTTATAGGCCGTTCACCGTAAAGTGAGCACCTTTTAAGGCCCTTGTAAAATTTTGCTTTAGAGCCAATTTTTATTTATGTACATAATTTTAATATAAAGAGTGCAATGTGACTAACGCACATAGTGTATACGATTCACCACTCTCAAAAGTTAACGTCTGAACCTGCAATAATACATATTCATCAGTGGTTAATACATGTTGGGACGGCCTTAAAAAGAGCTCACTTCACAGTGAACGGCGCATAATTAGCTTGAAGTTATACAGTTTCACATGTCCAAACGTATATACTGCGGTGAATTAGGGTTCTTTAATGTATGTGAAAACAAATGGAGAGATATTTATATGTGCAATTATTATGCAAACATGTACCAGCATGTTTCCTTGTATTCAGGCTTATCTCCGCCTCCACGCAGCTCTATATATATATATATATATATATATATATATATCACACTTTAAATATTTGCTGGGAAATAATAAGGAAACTACTAGCATGTCAATCAAAGAAGTCCAAGGGTGAAGTGGAGTTTAATGCAAACAAAATCTTTCTCAATTTAAATAATGTTTCCGATTTTATATTGTAACCACTGAATATTTCGATAAACACTCGTATGTAGCATACATGCTTAAGGACCGAGAATCGTGAGAGCTATAAGGGTCACACTGGCACGCTATACAAGAGCGACATCGCCTCTACGCGCAGTGCTCTGAACTGGCGTGCAGTGTTCTAGTAGTGCTGCGTCTACCTATGGCACTTTCAGCGGTGACACTATTAATTTATTAAAGAAAAGTCTTTATAAAAGTTCAATAGAAGCTCGTATCGTAGTTTGACTCGTGTCCGGCTAGCTTGTTTTAATATACGACAGTCTGAAAAATCCGTTTTTAACTATATACTGGAGAGGTCCAAAATAATATTTACAAGTAGGCGTGGTAACTGTACATTACCATTCCGTCCTCGCCTGGGGCATGATGTCCTTTTATAGCTAAACACAGTCAATGCACGTTTCATAGTCGTTTTTGGCTGTGTTGGGGACACGGCCGTTTGTTTTGCGTGAATACGTCTACGTTGACGCGCTCGCCCGCCTTGGTGTTTTTTTTTTTTTTTACTTTCCCGGCACCGCTTCACTCCATCATATTGGGTTTTATGGGTATCACTGGATTGCTCTTGAGATGCTCTTTCTTACCGTATACGATTTCTGTATTTAGACTTGGCTTTTTGACGAGTATAAGGCCGAAATTGTGTTAAGATTTTTTTTTTTTTTTTTTTTTTTTTTTACATTAAACGCGCACAACTTCACTATAACGATGAAACACAGATGTTTTTTTACAGTTTAAATCGATTGGTCCTGACGAGAACTGTCGATTGAAACTTAAACGAGCGTTGTAGCTTCTCCTAGTCAAAAGTTATACTACGCGGAATTTATGAGATGCGGCGAAACGAACTCAAAATTGCGCAACCCCCTCCCCCCTCCCCCTTTTTTTCCTGCTACACGCGATGCTTCGCAGTTCGCAGTCCTCACTCAACGTAACATACTCTTTGAACCTTTGGCAATCGAGTGGTGTATTTGAATTTTGAATGCAGACGAGATATATTCGGAGCTGCAATGTCAAACTGTATCCCCCGATTTTATCATCGGATTTTCTGAATTGCCTCCCACTGTGGTTGCAAATTTAAAGACGTGTTCACGTCAGAACAGGATTTCAAATACATGCAACGCCGGCAGGCAGGCGGAGCCGTTAAGACGAATGTTATCTCCGAGCTGTGGCCATGTTCACGACGTGTGAAGACCAAAGTGCATGTTTAATGACGAGTTTGCTACAGCGTGGATCCGTACGGGCTGGCGGGTCAGTGGACGACAGACGCGCTCAACGCCAGCGTGTACACGTACGAGGTGGCTCCAGTGTTCACGCTGCTGGAGCTGGAACTGCTGGAGAGCATGCGGAAGATGGTCGGCTTTCAGGAGGGCGACGGCATGCTCTGCCCTGGCGGGAGTCTCGCCAACGGATTCGCCATCAACCTCGCCAGGTTCCGGCTGCTGCCCAACGTCAAGGTACACTGTACAAATAATTTTTTTTTTTTGCGAACTTCCTAACCTGCAATGGAAGATTTGACCTTCACATTGAATGGAAGTAATACCAAATACCAGATTGCAACTATAGGAATATTATGTTTTCTTCTGAAATTGTAATTACGAAATAATTGTTTTTCCTTTATTTTTGTGTGTCGTATCCTTCTATACCTCACCACATTAAGTGGTGCTATGATCACTCATCTATTAATGGAAAGATCTGCATATGGAAAGATAATAAAGATTTTAGTATAAAAATGCATGGATAGTAAATTGCAGACAAAACATTAATTCTGTCGACATATACGAATTTAGAGACAGCTGGCGAGCGAACGTAATTTCTATACATATTGGTGGGAGACAAACCGAAGGATTGATCGAAGGATCAAGATCAATCGAAGGATCAATGATTAATCGAAGGATTGGGATTTACCCAAGGTTTGGGATTGGTCCAATGATTGGGATTTATCGCCTAAACATGCAGTGTCATTGATTGTCTGACACGTTCAAATACTCCATAAATTGCACGTATCTGCTAGCAAGTTTGTTCCACTCGCTGTCGAAGCACTATTATGTCCGGAACTATAGTTTCATAAACAATGGCCCTGAGATGCCTCCACAGGTAATAGTCCAGTGGATTGAGATCGGGGGAGCATGTATGCCAGGCGATTGGTCCTGCACGGTCTATCCATCTGTGCGAGACATACGTAATAACACTCATACCATTCCAGCTTATCACATTAACAGACATCCTGTAAAATATTGACAATTACAAATACGTCCGGTACAAAGTTGGAAGATCTGTAAATGGGAAACTATCGACTTTAGGAGATACGTTCGTAGGGACTTTTGGTGTTGTTTTAGGTTATAATGTCCACGCCCGAGGAGCCGCGGTGGTAAAGTGGCCAGACTACTCGCCTCTCACCAAGGCGAATCTGGTTCGATTCCTTTCCACACGTGGGAATCATGCCGGACGTTGCTGCCGATGGTCGGCGGGTTATCTCGAGGATCTCCCGTTTTCCCCCGCCCTAGCATTCCGGTGCTGCTCCATACTCGCCTCGCTTCACCCTCATCGGCTCTCAAGACCACGGTGTTAAAAGCCGCCTACATCTCTTCACTCATTCATCCGCTATCCGCGCCGTGATCACTTCGCACGTATTTGGGGACATTCTGTGTGTGCAGTAGTTACAGGTGTGCTCACGCCACCATGAACAGACTTGAGCGAGAAGTGCGCGTGTGTGCTGTGCAGAGGGAGGGAGTGCACAGCGCCCCGCGGCTGGCGATGTTCGCGTCGCAGGACGCGCACTACTCGGTGCACAAGATGGCGGCGCTGCTGGGGCTGGGCGAGGACAACGTACACCTGGTCGACGTTGATGCAGACGGCCGGATGGACGCCGCGCGCCTTGACGCTCTCGTGCGGAAGTCTGCCGCCGACGGCGCCCTGCCCTTCATAGTCGTCGCAACTTCAGGTAAACGCAGCAGCCACCCGTAATTACTAATATCATTATATCAGATTTTCGACATGTTAAAGTTGTAGATGCTATGTTCTTACACCGAGCGAGGTGGCGCAATGGAAACTCACTGGACTCGCATTCGGGAGGACCCGGGTTCGACCCCCATCCCAGCCATCCCGCCTCCGGCCCTCCGTGGCTCTCCGAAGCCACTACAGGCGAATGCTGGGATGGGCCCTTAACAAAGGACATATCCGATTCCTTCAGTATCCTCCCCCCCCCCCACCTCCCCCACCAAAATCCCTTTCTCTGAGCAATTTTCCTGCTTCTGATGACCTCGCTGTCGACTAGACGTTAGGCCCAACTACCAACGTAAATCCTCACTCCACACAGTAACAATATCTTTATTTGTACAACGAATTCTTTTGAAACTATTTGCCAAATATATTTTTGTAACGCTAAAAATTAATTAGAGTAAATTTCCCAAAACCTTTATGTAAATATGTAAAACTAATGTTGGATTTTGACAACCTAATTTTGGAGACTTCAAGTTTATTATAAATACTGAGTTACATAAACAGTTTAGTATGTTTCCCAAAATAATGTGTTGCGAATATACAATATTTCAGCACTGTTAGAGCTACGAGAAAAATCTTTGGCCACCAGTTTACAAAGAATTGCTTGTAACAAGTACACAAATTTATTTGCTGTGTGGGTATTGCTCTCAACACAGAACATGCCGACAATGCATTATGCCTCAAGCCCTCATAGAAGAATAGTTGGTTGGCTGCCTTCTGCTATCATTGGAGGCAGAAACACGAAACTCAGAGTAAGGTAAAGCTCGCGATCCCAAACAGGCAAACATAATTTATCAGTTCATTGGCGCTTTCATAAGCATAGTTGATGGTTAATTTAGAAACAATCGTTGACAGAACCATCAAATTCTGTCAGCAGATAATATGCCCAATTCACTTTATTCATGCACCATCCAAGTGTAACTAGGCCTCGGCCACACGTATTTACTGCAACTCATTATATCTTATTAGCAGTTGATTTAGCAGTTTTTATATTAAATCATGAACATTATCCCCGCCCGTAAACTGCGTGTATTTTAACGTACACACTTGACTGCTATAATCTATCCACTGTATTTTTACAGTATTTGAATCAAACCCTTGAAAAATCGCTCGATGTATGATGTGTTTTTTTGTTTCCTAAATATGTCACGTACTATAAGAGTTTTATAATTAGCCACTAGTAACACACAGCGTCTTATTTTTTGTTAAATTTAACTTTGAATTCAATTTTATCTATAAAATATAATACTTAATATATAATTCATATGAATAAAAACAGCAAAGAAAACAGGTGTGTTGGAAATGTCTAGTAATAAATAGTTCTCAAGTAAAATTATTATTAAACAGAGTGCTCACAGACACTGTGCGCTGCCCATGCGGTGTAATTTTGTAGACTAAATCAAAGTTTGTTTGCATGAGGCGGAGAGATAGACTGAAACTAGAACATAAACACGGGTTCAGAGAAGTTGGAGGCAACCGTGAATGGAGTACAAAACGCGCGCGACGTATCTGCGAACTTGGACAACGGTTAACAGCATCTCTACTGTCGGCAATTATCTCTTGGAAGGGATAACTGAGGAGCAGATCACCTCAGAACACATCTCTTGGTAGGGGTAACTGAGGAGCAGATCACCTCAGAACACATCTCTTGGAAGGGGTAACTGAGGAGCAGATCACCTCAGAACACATATCTTGGAAGGGGTAACTGAGGAGCAGATCACCTCAGAACACATCTCTTGGAAGGCGTAACTGAGGAGCAGATCACCTCAGAACACATCTCTTGGAAGGGATAACTGAGGAGCAGATCACCTCAGAACACATCTCTTGGAAGGGGTAACTGAGGAGCAGATCACCTCAGAACAAATCTCTTGGAAGGGATAACTGAGGAGCAGATCACCTCAGAACACATCTCTTGGAAGGGGTAACTGAGGAGCAGATCACCTCAGAACACATCTCTTGGAAGGGGTAACTGAGGAGCAGATCACCTCAGAACACATCTCTTGGAAGGGGTAACTGAGGAGCAGATCACCTCAGAACACATCTCTTGGAAGGCGTAACTGAGGAGCAGATCACCTCAGAACACATCTCTTGGAAGGGATAACTGAGGAGCAGATCACCTCAGAACACATCTCTTGGAAGGGGTAACTGAGGAGCAGATCACCTCAGAACACATCTCCGAATTCTTCCTAGCAACTGGTCGGAAGATATTCATTCCTTTAGGCTCTAGCATGTTCGGCACTGCGGAGGTAAATTAGTTTTAAAATTTCAAAGTATGTAGGTATCTATGATATGATGGTTAATCTATACAGTGTTAACAGTGAAAGCAGACGAGAATTTTGTTACTCACGTCTACAGTAGTGGATCACTTTATAAATTCAAATAGTTGTGGACAAAAAGTGTTCGGAACGGACAATGATTTCTGTTATACTTTACATAATGTGGCAAGCTCTAATCTACTCGAACACAACAATGGCTCTTTCTAATTAATTACGAGAATCATCCGTGACGTCTCCCTTCATTGGACATTAGTATATTCGTTCTGGGATAACTGAACCTGGGGCAGGCGCCATGCACCGACCAGCCGCCATGTTGCGACGTCTCCCGAGCGCCATATTGGACGTAGGTGACCTTGATCATAACCACTAACCTTGAAATTAACCCCATGTCCGTAATCTTGAACGACCTTGAACCCAAAAATTTCCACAAACTTCTAAAATCCCAAAAAAAATGTATTTAAAAATTGTTAAAAATATATTTTAAACATTAAAAAAATTATTTTAAAAATTATTTAAAGATTTACATGTAGGATATCGAGGGTTCCATGACTGATGGAGCAACTAACCTCCAGACACGACCGACCCTCGTCAGGTCAGCCAGTGTCCATTTCGTCAGCCATGTTAGATGTAAATGACCTTGACCTTTGACCTTGACCAAAAAATGTTTTTAATGTATCCTTAAAAATGATTTCAAATATTTATAAATTTAAAAAATATATTTAAAATATATTTTTAAAAATTAGAAAAAAGTTGATTTAAAACTTACATTTATGAAGGTTCTCTCAGCACCACGTGCAGCAGACGGCTGATATTCGCCAATATTTATCATTTGTTAATTAGTCGGTTCCCCTTCACTTCCACCACGAATGTTTCTCATTGGTCGATTACTTGTGTTCGCTTCATCCCCCAACAGTGTTTTGATTGGTTGATTTCTCACGCACGTTCGACCCGCCACCAACGTTCTTATTGTATTAGCATTCCTCTCCCCAGCCCCTTCACCATTTCCCATTCTGTCGAATGCACTTTACCCACCGTATTCATTTTTTCGTTTCCCATTTGTTTACTTTTTCATCACCTAGGTAATGATAATGTATTAATTATCAATTTCGCCGCCAGGGGACATGTCGATTAGTCACCATGTTGTATGGTGTCGTCCTTGACCTTGGCCCCAATCACGTTGACTTCGAAAAATCGAAAAAAATTATAAAGTCCATACAAATGTCCATTACTAGCTGGTCACAAGGGGCCATACCGGCTAACTACACTACCCAACGACTGCCACCACCCAAGACTAACTCCACCCAAGACTAACTCCACCCAAGACCAACTCCACCCAAGACTAACTCCACCCAAGACTAACTCCACCCAAGACTAACTCCACCCAATACTAACTCCACCCAAGACCAACTCCACCCAAGACCAACTCCACCCAAGACTAACTCCACCCAATACTAACTCCACCCAAGACCAACTCCACCCAAGACCAACTCCACCCAATACCAACTCCACCCAATACTAACTCCACCCAAGACTAACTCCACCCAAGACTGGTTCTTGGCGAGACTGTGCAAATGACTAGCTCCCGACGAGACCAGGTCCTTCAAAACTGGCTAGACCAACCGACTAGGCCAACCTGGCATACCGCTAACTTATACAAACTATGATGGAAAATCTCGAAAGAAAACGTCTCTAAAAAGCGTCTCCTAGCTATCCTCTTCGCAACAAATTTCCGCAAAACATTTCTACTACAACTGACCATAGCAAGGGGTCGTACTAACTTACTAAGCCAACTGAACAGGTCAAACAAATAGGTGAGAAACATTCTTCAAAAATATTCCCCTCATTTCATTCGTTCGCCATGTAGAACTCATGCATCTTAAACGACCCGATTAAGCCATAATGCTTAAGGTAGAACAACAGACCTCCTCCTGCACACGCCCACATAAATTTTATCTAAAAGAGACTCTTGCAATCGATTGCATACATCACTGAGTTAATAACTCATTCAGAGAGGCAGAACGGGCTGTATAAGAAATAAAAATAACATTATTATGTATATAAAATTTTTATTTATTTACTTGTTATATACATTATATCTTTCTAATTATTTTATCCGTTCGATCTTTACATTTCTCAGACCTTTGCAGAACGTGGATAGTAGCCAACTGTCACATCTGATATAACAACGATCCTTCAATTCACTTTAATGATACAAGATATCTCGCAAATGTGCAAGAAATCAGCATATTTTTGCAAAGATATTAAATGTTTGAGTCTATCAACAAGTTCATTAGGGTCTTCGGTAAACATGTAGTCAGTATTCTCCGCATCGTTTGACTTCTCCATTTCACTCGTTGCAGCAAATCAACGAGCGTCCTCGACGCCTTCTGCCTTCTTCACGCAACTTGTCGAAGGAAACTCGTTGGTGAAATGTGTGGGAACGTCGAGAGCTCATCATCCATCTCATCAGATACTTCATTAACTCTATCTTCATAGTCATTATCATCAATGCAGTCTTCATGATCCTCTTCACCTCCTGTTTCATCCTCAATATCGAGTCTACTTTTCTTTGCACGAAATACATGGTCACTATCAATATTTAGAAGTTCATATATTTCATGCTAAAGTATTGCAAAGTGTATACTTAGTGCGAACCGGCTCTACCAGATCTCATGGGTCTCTCATTCAGTCGTTAGCATTAACTGCCACGTCATAATCGCCTGGCGAATCAGTACCCACCAATGCAGCAAGAGGTATTGATGGCAATACTAGCTGACTCTTAAAAGATGAATCCTTGCAGTTTTTTTATGTGGTTCCTCAATGTAACATCTCGCATAAACTGCATTTTCCCATTATCGTAACGCTTCATCGTGCCAGTCCCCTCGTCGCCTGCGAAAACTTTATGTGGTGTATTAACAGGAGGTAACGAAGTCAACACATGCTGTCTCGAGTCAAGCTAAGGTATGTTACCTTTACACATACCCAAGTGTGTCCTTATATTATCGCTTTTACCAAATGTTGTACCACAGTTGGTACAAGATAGTGATTTCGAGGTCGGTCCTTTTAAACATTGGCTTTTTTCATGTCGACGAGCATGGCTCCTTTTGCTGAAGATCTTTCCACACTGTAGCAACACTGTTTTCCATGTAATTTTCCAGCAGTTGGAGAAGGTACTTCCATAGAGGTAAACTTTACAGTAGACTTCGTACAATTACTGGCTTACATCATCTTCATGAATAAACTGAGGTCCTTCCAAAGCGCTACATATGTATCTGATTGGCCTAGCTTTTGATGTGTTAGTACACATATATAATAAATATACATATATAGACACACGCTTACAAACACATTTCATCTGTTAGATTTAAACATTTTTATGCCTCTATTTAACCAGACGTTTTATCTAGTTCCTTGATCACACTACCATGCAGTTATATCGTCAACATTTTACTCCAGACAAGTTATTCTCTTAGCTTGAACTCATGGTTACAATTATAGCAGACAAATGACTGCTGCCACGCCGACCCCTCACAAGACTGACCACTCCTGGTCTGCATATACTCCCAAAAATAACCCCTAAATGACACCTAAATTCTACCTAAATGACTCCTAATTTACCCCTAAATGACCCGTAATGACTCCTAATGACCCTTAATGACCACTAATGAACCATTAATGACCCACATGCGCCACAATCAGCACCACATACACAAAATCAGGTGCAATTAGCAAACACACACTATGGTAAACAATATTGGCAGGATCTCAAAGCTAGCAATTAAAAAACAGCGCACACGAAATTAATTTCAGTGAAACACATTTTATTATATAAAATATTCTTCAAAATCTTAGTACTGACAATAATTGTTTGAAATACACAGCACAGCCATTAATAATATCTGTTCTCCAAAATGAGCATGTAAAATATTACGACGGGTGCTCTTAAATATTTCAAGTACAAAAAGGACTGATTCTCACCAACGAAAAAATTAAAATTACAAATGCTTTGATACTACACGGAACAGGTAACCCTTGACTATATTACAATTCAATAGCACCCAAAAGTGTGCCTAAAGCAAGTAAACCTAGATTTATACTTGACCACAATATCGAGGAAAGTGCTAAGGCGCGTTCACGCCTGAACGAAATGCAGCTTTAAAAAGTGCAATGCTAGCCTAAAACCAGAATCTCAAGCGTTGTAAATGTTTTTGAACATACAAATATTAAGATCAAGTTCTACATAAAGCCCTAACAAAGTAATTAAAATACAAATTCAACTCAAAGGTTGAGGTTTTAGTGTGAACCCTGCTGTTCACTTTTAATTGGCGAGTCGCACGAACGGACGGGGCACGTGACCTGCTTTCAAGCCGCGTCAAACGTCCGAGAAACAATTGTTTAACTCGGGAGCACAAGCACCAAGTATGGGACTGGAATAGACCTTGACGAAGTTCACTAAAATTTTCAAAATGCGATTTAAAACATCGTCCAAAGGGATGGCGAAAAATTACAGCAAATATTAAGTGCTCAAACCTCAAACACCGCAAAATTCCACAAGTGACATTAAAATTCACGTGCACTAATATTCAAACTAATAATCGACAAATTGAAATCCTTTAAAGACAACACGATCATTATAATAAGCGGAAAAGGCGGTGGCATGCAGCCCTACCAAAGCGCCTAATCCGCATGACACATTAAAATTGGACTTAAAAAGCAGTACCAGATATAACCTCGCTAGGGGCGCCTGACTAAAATGAAAAGATACTAGCAAACCGAACAAAGTCCTAGAAAGTAACTTAGGTACACCGAACCAAAAATATTAAAAGACTTCTGTCCAGTCGAGTAGTGAGCTGACGTCGCAGAGCAGATAGGAACTAGGCTCGTGGCAAGTGGGGCTAAATGTTAAACGAGAAATTTCATTTTTCATATGTTAGCAAACGCAAGTTATAAAAACAGTTAAGAAATATTAAAACGTATTTACAAAGCCCCAAAAGGAGTAACTTACCCAAAGTATTTAATACGAACTAACAGTCAACTAAAAAATACTACAGTGCAAAATCACTAAGGGCCACACAAAGCACTACGCCCTCAACTCACTACAATTATTTATGTCTCTCACCCGGTATTACAAGAATATTACCAACACTGAATATGAAATACAAATCAGATTTTACTTCAGTAATAGTTGCACTGGTGGAGGAGCGTCGCAGAAGCTCTATCTCTCGTAGAATTGCGCACCATATCCGCCTATCGGAGTAGCATTATGAATATCAGCTGATTGCTACTTGCACGGGCAAGACACAGGCAAGAAGTGACCACCGAATATTCGCTTAAAAAAATCTAAGCTTGAACATGTGCTGCAAGCAGGGAGTGGAGAGGGGTAGAGGGAGAAGCAAGGAGAAGGGAAGGGGAACGAGAGCGTTACAAAGAGGTCGGCTCGAGCGCTGCCTACGTGCGGGAAATGACGAAACTACGCAGAAGGCGCTAACATCGGTCCAATAACGAAAAGATGCGGAAAAGTACATAGTTTTTTGGCAGCACAAAGCAAACTACAGCCGGACATAGTTCTAACTAACGCACGCAAACGCTCAAGCGTTGCAATATGCACCACATGCACCACAATTATCACTATGTGCATTGTAATCAGCCCCACATGCAATGCAAACAGCACCACAAATTTGTGTAGTCGAGATATATTTGCGCTGTAATAACTTAACTGTGTCACTTAACAGATGCATGCAACATTTGTTACAGTATCGCTGTACTCGTAAGTACGTAAACAACGATGATGAACCACCGAAGATGTGTTTCGGCATAATTTTTAAGTATTTCATTAAGAACATTCTTTGTTTTGTATCGTGAGATAACCAAATATGAAAGCACTTATCCACATACTTGTAATAATTTGGCATACTTGCTTTATTTTATGCCATCCTACTACCAATTTGTAACTTTCTATCCGAAAGAAATCTAACCTGTTTTCTGCTAATATGTTGTTTCGTTTCATCCCGCTAGGTAAACAAGGAGAACTATTTTAATCTTTTTTTTTAAACATGAACTGATAAAAGTAACAAAAAAGTAGATTTTAAATTTATGTAAACATTTAGTTCCACACTCAAAAAATACTTTTTTTTTAGTTGAAAGTAATTATTGTAATTTAGTGTTTATTATTTTGCATAAAATAAACAAATTTTACTGTTTTGTTCAGGGGGTGGCGTATAAAAAACACGAAAATCTTATTGGCATTTCAAAGACGCCCCAAGCGACTCGTTCTTAGTGGCGGGCTCTGGATGGCAATGTCAGATTTAACTTCTAAGAGTCAAGCGGTGTTGTGAGGGAAACAAAATGTCTTTGTCTGACTCCAACGATATGCGTAGATAGGTGGGGCAAGAGGTTACAAGTTCAAATCCCCTGATCACAGTAAACTTCCCACCTAGTTTGCTGGTACCAATCTACCCGCGTACCAGGCTTGCATGCTTCCTTGAATCGATCCCTCAGTTCTCTGCAGAGCCTTTCAGAGCAAGCCTTGTCAGATGGCGGGCAAACGCGTATGTGTGCACACAATCGAGGTGGTAAACATCGTTACCGAGTGTTTGGCCAAGCGTTTGCCAGGCCTGGGCCGCCTACTGTTTGAGGGATGGTTCAATACAAGACCTGCTACGTTTGGACTGACGGCATTTCTCACGAGGCTTTCCATTCACGTGCCACGTCAACGCTGCTGTAACTACGTAATACTTTTCATTCCGGGTCACCTGACCCTTAAAGCCGGTTCACATTGTAGCCAACGTGGCACTCGTTACGTTAACTTTCTGTTAACTATATGTCAAAATTTCTTTTGAATCTATCTTGGCTCTTTTCTCGATATAGTTAAGGAAAGATCCTCTTTCATAAGTCGCAACGCAGTGCTACCAACTATGCTATGTGGTATACTCGTGGTTATTTCCAACTTTTCTGAAGACAGGCCTTCTCAAGTTATACGTCCAGGATATCCCCCCGCTTCGAGCAAACAAGTCAAGGAAATTACGGCAAAGGGACAACGCACCGCAGTTGTGTGCACACGGGTTAATAATGTTTTTATAAGAACTATTTCTTACTAGGCATTACCAACAAACCTGTTTTCTCTCTGTTTTGTTCGTATTATTTAAATAAGGGAAATATTATAACTTATATATAAAGTACTAGCGACCCGCCACGGCCTCGCTCGGGTGCGATTTACAAATATGGCGTGTTTTAGGTTTACAGCAAGTATATATACTAGATGATTAAGGTAACTAACATAGAATTAGTACTGTGTTGTCCAGAAAGTCTTCGTAAGTAAACTCCTATTTTTAAAAAAGACGAAAAGGGTTACTGTTGGTCATCCTGTCGCGGACTTTTCTGTAGACCTTTTTGAGATCTACGATTATGTAGTAAATTAATTTGATGTATCTATTATGGTTTAGTCAGCATAAGCCATGGAAGCGCCCGATAAGCGCCTTTTTCCGACTTGATTAGTAAACGTCGAGATTTCTCTACTATCCTTACAATAAACATAAGTGTATTATATACCTAAATCTTCCTAAAGAAATTTTGTAAATGATGGAGAAAACCGCATCAAAATCCATTGAGTAGTTTAGAAGCCTTAGCCTAATACACACACACACGCGGCCAGGCGACTTTTTTAAATCCTATCTATAGATGAGTAAAAGTTCAATTTTACAAAACATAAGTCTTTTACGTTAACGGAAACATAAAACGCTTGTGGTATAAGATATATTTAGAACTCAAACAAACACGTTTTAAATGGGGTAGTTTTTAAAGTTTTGATTCGAAAAGTGCGTGCGGGCGTGCGTGCGTGTGTGCGTGTGTGTGGAGAAGCGATACACAGACTACAGTTTCAACAATGAACTATATCTTCCGGTAAATGAGGGACATCCCTTATTGCTTTCCGTTTTCCGCTGTTACTCTAAAATGCACATCATTAAATCTGTTTCATGTGTTATGTCCATTTGCTACATTTCCTTGTTATTTTGTAAAAGTTTGGAGTATTATTCCGCACTCAATCCCCACTATGTCCGATACATTTTTCCCACGAAAACTTTGGATGCGAAATGAAATCGATTTCAATAATGTGGCTAACGTGCGTGTATATGTTGGCGAAATGAAATTTATGTTGGCTACAAATAAATAACAACACCACGGAAGACAGTAAAAGACTAAAGTAGTTTCAAACTCTTTATTTTGTTACATTTTTGTTATAGACTACATTACACGTATCATCACTGGGTGTTTGTGAAACACTTTTTACATCATTTCTTCATCTTAACATCTCCATAGTTTCCTTGACAAATTGCAATATCCACAGTTTTTGCGACGATAAAAGTGCACAAAAAACATTCAATAACATTATGCAATACGTAAATGCAACTCGAGTGTGCGCACATTCTACTTTCGATACAATTTCAGAATAATACTCGTTTACATGTTAACTTACACTCGACCGCAATCGATCCGGTGCCGTTTTTCTGGTGATACAACTTTGAGACTCAATTCGTGTTGAATACCGTTCACATGGACCGTAAAAATTCGAAATGGAAACTGTATTGAAAACGTTCGGAAAACGACATGGAAATGTAGCAAAAGCATGTGAAGACATTTTTAAAAGTATTCTGAGTTTAGGGTTGCCAAGTTTTTCAGACTAAAGGGACACGTCCGACAACTTAGCACAACATCTTATTCCAATGAAATTATTACGGAAAATTATTATTTAATAATAGTTGCAAATACCATCTTAATGTGCAAAAATAACTGGTAGGGTAGAGCGGAGCAATTCCGATCAATTCAAACGGCTTTGTAAATAAAATAAGTAGAAATAAAAACTAGTTAATAAAAATATATGAACATAAACTTCAACATGTATATTTGCTACCACCAATTAATTAGCATATTAATAACATGTTTAACATTCACAAAAAATTTTTTAGTGAAAGATGAATTTAGAGGATACACAAAATTTGGTGGGGTAATTGCTATCATGAATGGGATAAAACCGATCATGATGGGCAATTATGATCACAGACATCTACCACATATGAAATTCTTTCGTCCTTCGGCACCAACACATATTTCGTGATACCAGAGGTAAATATTGAAGCTGGTATAAAGATAAAACTCAGAATCCAAATGTAACTTGAGAAAGTTAGCACCACCTATTATATTACACACTGTAGTATGATATCCTTCAAGTCAGATATAACACTGGCCAGTGGTTGCGAAGGCATGTCTATATATTCTCTTATCAGTGTTGCAACGTCGCAGAGTACAGAGTACATAGTTCAAGTGATAAGCTGTCAATGCACATTAACTGATATAAGGTTATCACAGTTCACATGTTACAAAGTCTAAGTGTTTGAGAACTACATGAAATGTAAGGCTGATATGGCCACATTGAATTCTTATCCCGGTAGCGGCCCATAAATTTAAGGCCGCTATCATGAGGCTTCAGGTTGAAATGTTTAGTTTAACTTCCTGTATATGGTAAAACGCTTTATTATATATTAAATCTCATATGATCACATACATATATAACAACATATTGAATACATATCAAGGATTATAAAAAAATTCTACATAACCTAAAATTCTCATATTATTACAAGTACCTGTTAACTTTCTAAACATATAAATTTGATCACCAACATTAAATTTCATCTGCTTTCGTGAATACATAACAGGATTTCTAAATTAATTTATAACAGCATTACTACTTATAATACCTTCATTAATTGGGAATGTTTTCCAACAAATTATATCTCTAGAATCTATTTCACTAATGTATTTTGGTTTTGGGTCTTTAGAATTATTTGCTCATCTGAAAAAACAGAACTCTAAAAATCCAGAACCAGCTTTTGCAGTAATACCTTGCAGTCCAAATCTAAATAACAATGACAATAAAATATAACTTTCTTCTATGTCCACCACAACTCGTACAGTCCATTCAGTGTCATCTTTGTTAACGTCCTTTTCAATATAATGTATATTACGAAACACCTTCCTTGGAAAATAAGAACTTCCACCTCCACGAAACCTGTTAACGTACATCTTGACCGAAATTGCCAAAATTGTCGTAATGTCTGGAAAACAAGAACATACTAGATTACAACCGCAATACATCGCAAGGGTGCATTGTCCCTAAAATCCCCCTGAAGGGGATAAATGTTCACTGTCAATGGTCACAGTAAGTATGCAGTAAGTATTTTTGAATATATCAGTGTAGTAAGCAATACATATTTTTGTGTATGCCACATGGCTATGCTGGAATACACTATACCTGGCTCTGTATTCTTAGAGTTCTGTTTTTTCACACAAGCAAATAATTCTAAATACCCAAAACCAAAAGACGTTTGTGAAATAGATTCTCGAGATATAATTTGTTGGAAGACATTCCCATTTAATGAAGATATTATAAGTAGTACTGCTGTTATTGGTTCATTTGGAAATCCTGTTATGTATTCACGAAAGAAAATTAAATTTAATGTTGGTGATCAAATTTATATGTTTAGAAAGTTAATAGGTACTTGTAGTAATATGAGAATTTTAGGTTATGTAGAATTGGATTATATTCCTTGATATGTATTCAATATGTTATTATATCTCTGTAGCAATTTTAACTTTTTCTGCAGTTTCCTTGATGATTCCTTCCGATGTCAGGTGTCGAGCTGTCTGTTTCTTTCTTGTTTGCTTCGGGGTGTTTGGATTTCTGGATGATTTGTGTGGAGTTATAATGATGTCATTAAATAGAGAATTTGTCTGCTTGTTGGGAAACTTTGAGGTAGAAGCTGGTACAAACAAGGTAGACGAAGCTTCAGAAATGGAGCGATCAACTGTGTTTTAGATGAGGAATGATGGTAACATGACTTTTTTTTATCATGGTCTGGAGAACACTCACGAGAAACATCAGAAGGTGGGCCTGTAGTGGGTTTTGTAGGAGGACTTCCTGTTGGTATTGAAGAATAGTTGGCTTGGAAAGCTGCAGATGGTAGAAATTTATCCACTGAGATTACTTTACGGTTAAATGGGTAGAGGCCAGTGCACTAGAACTCTTTGGTAGCATTCCCATGGGATGCAGCCTTGTTCCATGCTGCTGTCTAAATATTCCAAAGTCAGACTTGGTAATTGATTGTGTTGGGTTGTTGTGAATAAATGCAGTTGCTTCTTCGTGGTAGGAAGTCTTTAATGGTTTGAACAATGTTCGATCTAAGGGCTGGGGGATGTGTGTGGTATGGGATGGCAAACAGAGAAGTTCGATTTCATTGGCTGTACAGAAGTTTATACATTTAAGTGGAC
The DNA here is from genome assembly GCA_029891345.1 of Dryococelus australis. Lineage (NCBI taxonomy): Eukaryota > Metazoa > Arthropoda > Insecta > Phasmatodea > Phasmatidae > Dryococelus > Dryococelus australis. Next base: position 7,460,647 of record CM057001.1, read on the forward strand.
AATGCGATGCATGCCCATCCAAAATAAGTAGGCACTTCCCTGGGACTCGGTGTTCCTGAAAATGTTGCAACCATTTGAGGAACAAGTCCTCATTTATGTGACCAGATTCAGACATTGATGCTACAGAGCCAGATGGCAAATTCGCAAAATATGACTCCCGATACCACACACTCTTGAAAATCGCGAATGGTGGGATGTATACCCCACTAGCACTGAAACAAGCCAACACTGACACATTTTCACCACGTTTTACACTAGTCAGATTGATGATTTCTCTTTGGCCTCTTTCGCAAATTATTTTCGATGGTTTGTTGTTCAAAGGAAACCCTGGCTCGTCCACATTGAAAATTCTCTCTGGCTTCTCACCGAGTCCTTGTTCAGCTATTAAGTTTCCATAGAGCTCATAAAAACTACTAAAGTCTTTTTAGTTCATGGCAGCTGCCCTCATTTTTGATCAACCTTCCGGTTTTCTCAAAGATAGTTGAGGATGCTTGCCCATGAACCCAGCAAGCCAGTCTTTACCTGCTAATATTTCGGAATTATTCCAGGGAACTTCGAGACGTTTCACTTCCATGTACACATATGCTGCATTTCTTACCTGAATGGTAGTCAAACCAAAGCCTCTCTTCGACAAGTTCAGCAGTCTATCACACAGTTCCGCTGTCTATCACACAGTTCCGCTTCTTCCTCAGTATTGAGTACAGATAGATGGCCTACTCTATGTTTATATTCTTTCCCCTTGGCTCCAAATGATTGATGTAGTTTCGCTTTTTGGATCATATTTTGAAGTGTGGTAAACTTTATCTGATGTAAGCTAGCAGCTGCTCTGATGGTTGTATCCTGGTGGAGGATGCTGTTTATAGCCTGCGACATCGACTCCTCGGACCACTGAAGGGTAGCGTTTTTTCATTTGTAGTTTCTTACCATCTGAAATTCATAAAGACACCGTTTATGTTGATTTGCAATCATAATTCATTGATCACAAGTAAGGCTCTTGTAAACACATGAAAGAATAGGCAAGCATTGCATGAGATTATATGTCCAACCTAATCACTTGGGTAGCATGGATTTCTAGTGCCTTATATTCCAGAAGGGGTTTGAAGTACAAATCAAGGATGGAAAAATTAATAAACTAACATAAATGGATGTGCATCGTGATAAATCTTCTACCAAGATGGTTCTACAGACCACATTTGGATATTGTTATTGTAATTCCAAACACATATTGACAAGAGTTGAAAACTCTACAGAATAGGCCCTATAGGGATGCTGAGTGTTTTAACAGTATATTGACCAATCCTCAAATTGTTGTTTTATTTTATGCTTATCGTCTTATATTTTATTAATGGGCGATGCTTTTGTTCTTGTAACTACTGAATAGAAAATATGAATGGTAATCAGGCCTATACTGAGTGCGACCAACCACCCATCTGTTCTTGAAATATATAGGGTGTGACCTGCCACAGTATTATCAGCAGCAGCGAAACCATTAGTCGCTAGGAATGCGCCCCATCAAACAGATAAACATCACCACTGCCCAAAGGGCGACAACTAGGATACACTAACTTAATGTTTATCGCCTGGACTGACCTTGAAACACCAATGTGCTCTTTTCTTTGTCAGCTAAGTTTATGCGACTATTATGATTTGGAGGTAACTACGGCCCATTCCGTCTTCTGTTGTGCACAGAAATTGTTTTCATTATGATCGGAATAGCCCCAATGTCTTGATCGGAATTACCCCGCTTTGTTGACTTCCAGCTCTGAACGCCTAACTGTTAAGTGGAAACTACTTTTTATCGGAACAAATACGCGGCTATTATATATCAATGAGTAAGCTACAAGACAAAACTAAGATACTACAAAAATATCAATTTCTGTGAGTTCCAGGTCTTATTTTGAAACATGAATGTTTATTTAGAGATAAAATAAAATTTTGTAACTTACCTTGGTCGACATTGATATCTTCGTAAACTGCAAATTTAATGATACCGGCGAAAACTTTTCAAGAACTGAACACCAAGACTCCTAACTCGCGACTGATGGGATGACAAAATCTTCTTCCTGCTCGGTGCATGCAGTGTTGCCAGTTTTCTTATTATGATCGGATTTGCCCCGTGATCAGAATTGCCCCACTCTACCCCATATATATCAAAATGTTCCCTGAACGTATACAAAAACGAATTATTAGTTGGATGCAGAAAAAAACATAAGTTACATCTAACTAGTTTCGTGGCTTCAAATGGTGGTCTTTCACCACTACATAATATTCTGTAAAGCCAGCGTAAAGGCACCTGTGACCACAGAAGTGGTAAATTACTGCTCCCGTGTTTATTAGTATTCAGCTAGTTTTTGAAGTATTCTGAGATAAGAGGTAGGCATATGACGTCTTTACCTATGTCCACACAGGATAATTCTTTCATCCTTAGCATATGGGAAATCCCGTACAATACGGAACAGTTGGCAACCCTAACTGAATTAGCCGTTAAGCAGGTGTCACTGTGTAAGGGTTGTTTCATATTATGATGTCACCCAACCACCATGTTGGACCCAGGTAATCTTGACCATGACCCATGACCTTGACCCTATAACTCTGGCCTTGTTAAAATACACGCGGGTAGGGCCAGTGACATTTTTCAAAGGTTGATTTCATAGGCATTACCGCATACAGCCTTTAAATGAAAAAAAAAATTATGAATTTAAATGCGAAATAAATATAGCTGTTATCAAAATAAACTTTGCACTTTTCTCGCCTCCCTTAAAGAGACTAGCCAGGTAAGCCCTCAAAATATCTTTGCAGCCATTTTCATGATTTGTTTTCTATTTAGATGACATATTTAAATAGATTAGTGCGTAAGAACACGTTTTGCTAAACCCAGTTTCACGACAGAATATTAAACAAAACGTAGACGTATTTCGTTACATTTCACATTAAAACACTAAGAACAAAGTTTATTCTGTACATAGGTTCTAACACGATACAAATATGAACATTTTACATAATAACATTTATTTTATTAAAATTGTAACTATCCCATTTATTTGCATACAAGCCGACCTCCTGTGGCGCAGTCGGTTGGTGCGCCACCGATCTGGGGCGCAGAAGGCTCTGGGTTCGAATCCCGGGTAAGGTGTGGGTGTTAATTTAAGTTAGGTTATAAGTTGTTCTGTAAGCCGTTCCCTGCTAAGCTTTCAGGCATAAAACTGGGAAACGTTAAAAAGCCCTATACAATACAATACAATACAATACAATACAATACTCGCATACAAGACGAGAAAATCCTGCACACATGAGCCACCACTGCATCTTGGAGGCGGAAATCTCTAGTTGCTAAACTGAAAGCACTGAGCTTGCCAACCTGAGTGGGATAGACGTTAACGCGAAGTGAACTACGCAGGGACTACGGTGCTGGGGGCGTTCGACCCGCTGCCCGCTATCGCCGACGTCTGCTCCGAACACGACCTCTGGCTACACGTGGACGCAGCGTGGGGAGGTGGTCTGCTCGTGTCACGAACTCACCGCCACAAGCTGCAGGGTATTGACAGGTGAGTGACCATTCCTTCACTCGAGCTTATCTTACTTCCAGAGACCTGCAGAATTCGCGTTATTATTCTGGGACACTCTGAACTCGAAACACGTGTACCTTTGCAATAGGCTTTGTCATCGGACCATATTTCATGTGTAGTGACCTGCGAAATTCGCATTTTTATTTGGAGACATGTTAAACTTGAAATATATGTATATTTGCAATAACTTTGTCATTGGACCATATCATATGTGTAGAGATCTGAAGAATTCGCAAATTCATTTTGGGACAAGCTATAATTCAAAACACTTGTGTTTATGTAATTTCAGCCATTGGTTCACACAGTGTTTGACACCTCCTGGAGAACGGTGGCCCAATAATCACCTTCCACTGTGACAGCAGACAACCAATATTCAGATGATATCGAAATATTTGCTCATAAGACGGTAGAGTCTATCCTGCAGGTCATTGAACTCGCGGATTTTTCAGGTCTCTACTTATGTTACACACCCTGGGTTACTCTGTACCAATAAGGAACACTTCACAATTGTGTGCCCCAATCAAGCGCAGTTCAGTCAGAGACGAAGTGTCTTCACATCTATGCAGCAGCCGATGAAGAAACAACACTGGCTCTAGTGCATACAGTATTGTGAAGTTCATCCTGATACCAAATAATAACGCGAATTTTGCATGACTCTAATGTTTCATACTTAAACTTTGCAAGGTGAAGGAGGCCTGGAGGGTAGACTGCTCTCCCCTGAGAAGTGTCGATCCAGTGAGCGGGGGCATAGCTCCAGCACTATCCTGGAGAGACAGTAGAGGCTGGGTGGATCCTCGGTCGGACCACGGGTTCCTCTGGGTGAGAGACTCTACATGGATGTAGGAGGTCAGCAGACGGCACATCGCAGTGTTAGTTTGGAGTTTACAGCTGATCAGCTGAGATGTTAGCTAATCGAGTGTATTTCAATCCTTGTCCACATCAGCTCACTGGCGTTGTTGCTTTTATATTCCTTCGGAGATCGAGCATAGCCATCTGACGGGATTCCTCAATGGCGACCTAGGCAGCTGCTACGCCGCTTGGAGTCGTTTTATTTCTAGCTAAGAGGGATAAAATCCGACGCGCACACTCACACACGGGCTGCAGATGAGGTATAATTAGAGATCTTAAAAATTCGCGAGTTCAATGACCTGCAAGCTAAACTCCACAGTCATATGTACAAATATGCCGATATTAAATACACATTGGTTGTCTGCTGTCACAGTGGACAGCGACTACTGGGCAAGCGTTCTCCAGAAGGTGTCATACACCGTGTGGACCAATGACTAAAGTTATATAAACGCGCGTGTTTTAAATTCTAGCTCGTCCTGAAATGAATCCGCGAATTCTTCAGCTCTCTAGGTATAGTCTGTTCATGGTTAATTGAATACTTTTTAAATCAACCTTTACAAAATGACACTGTCCATACCTGCATATATTTTAACGGACACTCTAATTGGCCCCTTGGTCTAGTGAAGATAAGCAGGGTAGACGATGGGTAGCCTCTAGGTATGTATGAACTTGCCCACATACTACATACGAGCTTAACCAGACACATGCCGACAACACCACGTGTTCTACAGACATCAGAACATTGCAACACGCCAGTCAGGAGACAGGTGGGGAGTTTCACTCCCTCGCCGATAACACATACACGTAAAGTATTAAGATGGTAATTATATACAGGCCTAGAGTCTGGCTCATACAGAAACACAGTTGCCCACCACCAGCTCAGTGATTAGTCCCGAGTCGTTCTCGGGCTGCAAACTAGGTTTGTAAACCCACACTCAGGCGAACTATGGGAACTGCGGTTTCCGGTCTCGTGACAGCACGGCCTCCGAGAGCACGGCCTGTAGAGTTGCTGACGACGGAGTGAGAGTACTATAGGCTGTTCATGGTAGAGTGAGCAGTTTTAAAGGCCCTCCCAATAGACATTAACCCTTAATAAATATTTTTTATTGCAGTCTCAGACGTTAACTTTTCAGAGTGATGAAATGTAGACACTGTCTTTATTAGTCATATTACAATTTTTACATTAAAAAGTGGCGGAAAGGTAGAAATTATTGGAAAGGAATAATTTAGCAGGGCCTTAAAAAGTGCTCACTTTACCGTGAATAACCTATACAAGTAGATCGTAAGCAAGACTTTAATGAGTGATTACTTTGCCGTGGACAGCCTATAGACAATTTTTCGTCTTCTACGCATTACCTCAGTATTGGCTGGATAATATAGTACAAGTCAGAATTATGGAATCCACGTGTTCAAATAACGATGCCATGTTTGTTTACAGCGGCCCTAGGACCGCTGTGGTCCAGTGGTCAGACTACTCGCCTCCCACCAAAGCAAACTAGGTTCGATTCCCGGCGGGATCGCTCCCGGATTTTCACACATAGGAATCGTATCGGATGATGCCGCTGGTCAGCGGGCTTTCTCGGGAGTCTCCCGCTTCTCCCGCCCTTGCATTTCGGCGCTGCTCCATTCTCACCTCACCTCACCCCTCATCGTCTCTCAAGACCTCGATGTTAAGAGGCACCCGAATCTCTCTTCGCGTGTTTGAAGGTTATTTTGTCTTCATGTAGTAGCGCGAAATTTGCAGGTATATTTAACTATAGACTGTTCACGGTAAAATGAGCACTTTTGAAAGCCCTGCTGAAGATGCACGTTGTGTATTCTTTCCGCCTTACGTAAAATTAGCATTGTCACGTGCCTCGTCACTTTACTCATGCGCCGGTCAGGTAAATCTGCGGAAATAGTTGAAAAGTAAATACCTATGTTAACAATATGCTCATCTTTACATTTCGGTGCATTTAAAAAACAGAAAGCGAAATAAATAACTTAAGTTATTACATATGGTTATGTGACACTTTTTATTCGATGTTACCAACTTTACTGGGTACATGTTACTAGGTGCGCCCGTTAAAATATATTCAGGTAGGGGCAGTGACATTTTTGTAAGGTTGATTTGAAAAGTGCTCACTTAATCGTGAACAGGCTTTAAGTAACGGCTATGTTTGCAGGGCGGACTCTGTGACTTGGAACCCGCACAAGATGCTGGGCGCACCGCTGCAGTGCTCTGCGCTGCTTGTCAAACACCCTACCATCCTCTCAGACTGCCACTCCCAACACGCCAGCTACCTCTTCCAGAAGGACAAGTTCTACAACACTAGCTACGATCTGGGCGACCGCCATCTCCAATGCGGCCGCCGTAACGACGTCTTCAAGTTCTGGCTCATGTGGAAGGCTAAGGTAGCATACACATACATACACAAACACTTATATACAGTTCGAGTCCTTTAAAAGAGGCCCTGTGGTACATGTGTGAAACGGAGCGAGGGGATGAGTAAATACAGTCCAGTGTGATAACAAAATACCTAGAGCAAGTGGTTGCTGGAAGTGGCCGCCATTGAACTCGAGGCAGGTGTGCAGACGACACCAAAATCAGTTATGGAACTTCAGCCGTATGTAAGTACTGCATCATGTAGTGTAGGTAAAGATATTAGGACTGAGTGCCATAAAACAAGGTATATCCATTTGAAGAGATCGATCAGCATTGAAACACTAAGTGATACAAACAAATAACTTTTATCCTGAAGAACTTATATATGTTGTTGCCACGCTGGCTTGTACTTCTTCATTCCCTCGCTCCGTTACACACATGTCTCAACGGGGCCTCTTTTAAAGGACTCACCTTGTATTAACACACACACACACACACACACGCATATAATATATATATATATATATATATATATATTATATATATATATATATATATATATATAGACTAGATTGTTTTCCTGTATTTCACACTGAAATTTTACCATGGATTTTGAATTTTGAGCCATTTGATATTGACTCATTTTAGTACTTCATAAATGTTACACATCTACAAAATAATTTTTGGGTGTTGAAATAAAAATTCGAAATTTCCTAACAGATTATAGAAAAGTAACCATTTATTTTATGCGGTTAAAAAATATTAAATGGTAGTTTTTCAAAAAAATTAATTTATTGATCACATCTTGAAAGTTCAGTTATAATAATGAAACAATTCTCATTTTTAACTAAACGGTATTTGTTATATGTGGAATTATTTTTTTGGAAATAAAAAGATGAGACATCTTCATCATATTTTTACATTAATCAATTATGTAAGAGCATGATTAGACACAAGGACACAAACTGAGTAGATCTTTTACTATACTAAACGTTTTTTTTATGTACCCCGGCAACCCTGTGGTGATTTTGTATAAAAATGTTCTTCAAGACAAATCATGTTCAGTATGATAAGTTTACATGAAGTGTCCATTACCACGGCCTAAATCGTGCACTGCGCCAAGTTTTAAAGTCCTAAGGTTGGCACACCTTCAATCCTCTCGCACTGCATCTGCAGTTCTATGTGCTTTCTTCTACACTAATTCCTTACACGGCTTTCTGCCGATTTTCCTAATAAAACGTATCCTCCTCACCAATAGGTATAGGCTGTTCACGGTAAAATGAGCATTTTTGTAAGCCCTGCTTAAGATATACTTGTAAATACGTTGTGTATTCCTCCGCCCTATGTGCAGTTAACATTGCGATGGGCCTCATCACTTTATTTTCATGCGTCGGTCAAATGAAACTGTGAAATTATTAATAAAGTAATTACTTTACAAATCTGCTAATTTTTACACTTCTATGCATTAAAAAAAACAGAAAGATAAATAAATAATTTTAATTTATCACAAATGGTTACCTCTTTTTATTCGACGTTCCTCTTTTTATTCGATGTTACGATATGGAACTACTTTATATCCATCATTACCAACTTTACTGGGCGAACGTCTTTCAGTGTGCTCACTAAAATACATGGATGAAGGGTCAATGACTTTTTTCTATGGTTCATTTCTTAAGTGCTCACTTTATCGTGAACGGCCTTTAGCACTCTGACTTGTACCTTGGAGCAGCCTTTACATGAGTACCACATCATGTTTCATCTTAATCGTAAATATCTTATCTCCACTGATCGAGTCCCTTCAGAGTCTTTTTACAACTTTGGTTACGAATCCATTTCATAATTTTTGGAGATCTTGATCCCTCACAATTCTTGTTACTTTAATCTTCAATCCTCTCCGATCAGCCACTCTTTGTATCCGCATTCTAATGATTTCAATGCTTCCCGGTAGAAGCCGATCCTGGCCTCCCCTCCACTACCTCCCAGAACCAATCCCGAATTAAAAATACTGTAAACACTACTTTGCTTTTTCAAACCGCACTTATTGTGTCCCGCAGATTTGTCAGGCCTCTTGGTTTTCCCGAAAAAACATCGTCCATAATCGAGCGATCCTGTTCCTCATGAGATGAAACGTCATCCTTCCACAACTAGAACTCGTTTCCAGCTTGAGAAGTTTCTATCTAACTGGGGTTGTCACATCAACCCCCAATAATTCAACACCATGGACACTCCCACCTCCATCATCCAAATCACACTTTGGTTTCCACTATCTTATATCATACTTAATGGGATTATATAATCTTTTTACTTGTGAATTATTTGTGAGCACAGGTAAGCTGTCCAGCTAGGCGTCAAGAGGAATTCCAACACATGTTGCTGTGAACCATGACTCTTCATTCATTAGCATCAGCCAACCACCATTCCACAATGAAGATTCCTTCACATTTAGCACATTTCTTGTGACCCCTTCGGTTCCAGCTAACTCCTGCTTTGTCTCTGATACAATTCCATCTTCGTTGGTAAACCTGACTCAGTATGAATACCAAGCATGAGTAACTCAGAGGAGGAAATAATCGCGCCATAGTACCCCACAACTCTCTTTACCGAATGACAGGCCCCAGAGTTTAGGACCAGCTGTCTCCAGCAACGGGTGGGAGAGACCAAGTTTAAAACTCCAGGCTAATCCTACGGATGTTCCTCTCTTCCCCAAACCCGCCGGTCTAGGACCAGCCCAAACTAAATGAGATATACCAACTCATACACGGGGCCTCAGCATATGTGTGTGTGTGTTTACGCAGGGGACGCTCGGGCTCGAGCGACATGTGGACGCCTTGATGGACGCCGGCCAGTACTTCGCGGACAAGGTTCGATCCAGGGATGGCTTCACACTCGTCGCCGAGCCGGACTTCGTCAACGTCTGCTTCTGGTTCGTCCCGCCGAGTCTGCGAGCGTCTCCCGATGTCTCAGACTACAAGAAGCAACTGCACAAGGTCAACCTCGTGGCACCCAGTCTCTTAAACTTTTGCCTAGCGTGCTCGGTGTCTCGCATTCGGGAGGTCAAATGTTCGATATCGATTGTCAGTGATCGATATTAACTGATTGGTATATCGCATTCAAGTGTTGGTGTGTTTGATATTAACCATCGGTAATCGATAAAGACAAGCCAACATCGATATTGACTGCTCGACATATCTATCGACTGCTCGGCGTCTCGCATTCGGGAGGTGAAGTGTTCAACATCGACTGTCGATGATCGATATCAACAGCTCAATATCGATATTGACTGCTTTATGTATTGCGTTCGGGAAGTTATGTTTTCGGTAGCGAATATGGGTGGAGAGAGATGGGGATGCGTCATGTTTTCTTATATTCCTAGTAAGTTCCGCAATCATTAGTTGCAGTCACTGATTAGCCTTATTCCTGAAATGAGCAGAAATTATTTTCAGCTCCCCCTTGGTTCTTTCATTCACTGTCGCCCACTTAAAAATATGGCTTTAGTTCAAACCGCCATGAACAGCAACTGCTGATGACAAATGTTAGAGCTTTGCCTTTGTTTTCAAATGTTAAAAATCTGTGAACTGTTTTTACTTTTGGTTCAAATAATTTTCGCTCTTAATTGAGAACTTCAAAATTGACCTTTCAAATCTTTATGGCTCAAACTGCATTATCGCAGTATAGTTGGCAGTGATGGAAAATATAGTTTAAAGTCTAATCGTCGTAATCACAAGTGCACCGATCAAAATCGGAGCCGACCTCCCGTGGTGCAGTCGGTTGGTGCACCACCGATCTGGGGTTCGGGAGGCTCTGGGTTTGAATCCTGGGTAAGTAATGGGTGTTAATTTAAGTTAGGTGATAAATTAGTCTGTAAGCCGTCCCCTGCATAAAACTGGGGGACTTTAAAAACCCCTTTACAAAAAAAAATCGGAGACATTAAATTAATTGAATTTGTTGTCCGTTTATGGGCATAACAATCCACATGTAACATATAAACGTTCTAAACATCCCCAGAGTTTGACTCAATCAACGTATCAATAACATTATGTGATCCATGGCGGTATTAATTTTACGCTTGGCAAAAAGATGAAAAATGTGTGGAAAATTAAAACCGAGTACGATTTTGAGAAGCGCACAGTCAAACACGAAAGCCTATATTTGAACATCTTAGTAGAGAATTAGTGTGACAGTTGTCCATTAGAAAAGTCGTGGAATTTGAACATCTTAGTAGAGAATTAGTGTGACAGTTGTCCATTAGAAAAGTCGTGGAATTCGGTACAGTGTCTACAATCACTGGCTGTACAGTATTTTTCTGCCATTGAAAGCAGTGCATATAAACTCGGCCATTACGGTCCAAGCAGTTAATAAAGTGTTCTTACACATTCTGAATTTTTATTCTTGTATTATTTTTAGACTAAGTTAGCTTAGATAGTTCACAAACACGCCATGCGTGTCAACTTTTAGACATTATTTATAAGTACAGTGCTAATTTCTTGCATAACAATTTTTAGATTTGATAGTTTCTGCATTATGACATGTCAAAATTTTTTTTTGTTTTTTTTTGTGTTTTTGGGAATTACAAATAAAGTATACTCATTCATTTACAGAACATTTAGCAAGGCTGTCCGCGAGGTCACGTCTTAATTAATCTAAAGCTATACTTATCAAAACTTATTTTAAAAAAACATATCTACAAATTAAAAATATGGAAAAAATCTCCTTTTTTAAGTAATTTTTTAAAAATGGCGAAAACATTTCATTGCGTGAATTTAAAGATTCCTTGAAGTAACTCATAATATTTCATTTTAATATTGAATAATCTCATTTGGGTAAGTGTGTTGGTTTTCTTTATTCGTTCGTTCCAAACACACTAAAACGAAACGTTCTATTATACTGAGAGCGAGGCACATGTTTATTTGCACGAACTAAATCTTACGGTCTGGGGAAACCAAATAGCATTGTTTTTTACGTTACTGGTTCCTGTATGCGGTTGTAGTGAGAATGGCTGATGAGATGACAAAGAAAACTTTGGAAGAAGAGGATTTCACTGACCTTGTAAAAGTATTTGCAAGTAATTTAATTAACGTAAGACAACGAAGTAATTTGGTTTCAACAACAACATTTTTAATTGCCCCATGTAAAAACAATTATAGGCTGTTCACGGTAAAGTGAGCACTTTTGAAAGCCCTGCTTAAGATCTACTTGTATGCACGTTGTGTGTTCTTCCGCCTTAAGAAAAAATTAACATTGCTTAGAGCCTCGTCACTTTATTCATGCGTCGGTCAAATGCAACTATGGAGTTATTAGGAAAGTAAATATTTTACAAATATGGTCATTTTTACATTTCGATTCATTAAAAAAAAATAGAAAGTGAAATAAATAATTTAAGCTACCACAAATAGTTACCTAACACTTTTTATTCAACGCCAATATGTGGAACTATTTTCCATCCATAGTTACCAACTTTACTGGGCAAACGTCACTCAGTGCGCCCATTAAAATATATGCGTTCGGGGCAGTGACTTTTTTATAAAATTCATTTCAAAAGTGCTCACTTTACCGTGAACAGCCTTTAATGTGTTTGAAGAAAACTTTTTCTCAGAGTAGGTTCCCGTGTAAGGCTGAGGAGCGCTGAAACTTCACGCTCGTTTGGCAGGTGGCGCCGTTGTTGAAGGAGCGGATGATGCGAAAAGGCAGCATGATGATGAACTACCAGCCGCTCCGGGGTTGGCCCAACTTCTTCCGATTCGTCGTCCAGAACTCCGGTGTGACGCGTGATGATCTGGACTACTTCCTGGCTGAGTTCGAGCTGCTGGGGTCCGACCTCTAGCAACCCTCCTCAGCGCACACACATTCACATGTTTGCTAGTTCTCCGTCGATGATCATATATGTACGAATATCAAACAATAAATGGCTTTCGTCCACCTGCACCTAAGTTTTCCTTGTGCTTAAGCAAAGACGTGTTTATTACATAGCTAGAGACGGGAAATTTTCTCGAAATTCATTTTAAGAGGGGGGTTTAGTGGTTAGAACAGCCGGACGATATCCCATTACGCTCGCCATTTCATTCCGGCTCTGCTCCACACTCACCTAGTTTCACCCTTATCGGCTCTCAAGATCTCCATGTTAAGAGCCGCCCAAATCTCTTCACTCACTCACCCTTGTTTTAGGACAAGCTAGACTTCAAATGCTGGAACATTTCTGTTATGTTTGTGATTGGATCGCAGACTACTAGACACGCCCGGGTGAACTCTAGGCCAGTAACAGACCTGCAAGGAAACAGGCACCGAATCCCATGCCACCTGGCCTAAAGTAAAACTGCCTAAACACTGAGACTGCGGCTCGAAAATACACACGATCATGCATTGTACAAAAATTAATGTATATTTACACATACAAATTTTTTGTAATTTTACATTTTAGTATGTATAATTTGTAAAACAACTACAGCACGTGTATTTTTACACGACTGTTTTTAAGAATGCAGAGAGTACTACTAGTCTTCTGTGAAAATACTTGAACGTATGGCTTAATAAAAATAATGTTGGTGTAAATTTACACATTTTGAACTATGTGTAAAACACACCTACTCTACGTATTAAAACATTAAATTGTGTATTATTACTGTCACGTGGTCGTTGTATAAACACTCAATGTTCTGTATTGGCACATCTTCCATTGTGTAAATTTAAAATGACCATGCGTGTATTTACACACATTTCGGTAATTTTACACTTTTAAGTGTAACTTTCAAAACGTGTACAGTATTTGTAATTTCACACTAGTGTTCTTAGGAATTCAAAGGTAGCTAAATGTATTTGTTTAAAACATGTAATCTAGCGGCAGTGAGTAGAACTACTTGGAACACCATTTGTGTGTTCAAAAGCAAAACTTAGTTCCCACTGATGGGATACACTGAATTTTGCATATAACTACATATTATATATTTCCATTCTTATCCTTCAATAGCTGTATTCCTGGATGTGGCTAAAGCTTTCGACAAGGTTTGGATACCTGGCCTCATTCAAAAACTCATAAATTTTAAATTTTCCGATTGCTACATCCACCTCATAAATAACTACTTCTCCAACAGAAAATTCTTTGTAAATTTAGAAGGCGCAAACTCCTCCCACCGTCCCCTAACTGCAGGAGTACCTCAAGGCTCCGCAATATCTCCATTTTTATATAATATTTACACTGCCGATATCCCCAGCACTTACTGCACTTTACAGATGTATGCTGACGACACCCTCTTCTATTCAAAAGATAAACATATCAAATATGCATATTTGTTTGCACAGTGTCAACTAGACGAGCTGAGTCAGTGGTATAACCGATGGAAAATTAAAATTAATGCAGAAAAAAGTCAAGCACTCATTATCACGCGCAGGAAACAGCCAGAAATTTAACCATTAAAATACAATAATGTAGACATCCCCTACTCAGACTCAGCTAAATATTTAGGCTTAACAATAGATAATAAAATAAAATGGTCCGCACACATAAACGAAACAAGGAAAAAAGCTCTAGGAAAAATCCCCTTAATTTACCCACTACTAAAATCGCCTCGGCTTCCTAAACGGCTAAAACTTTTAATATATACTTCTCAAATCCGCTCAGCCATGATGTATGGAAATGAAGTATGGGGAACCGCGTCTAAAGCATTAATTAAATCACTTCAAGTCGTCCAGAACAAATATTAAAAAAAAAAAACTAAAATGCACCGCCGCGAACACGCATTTCCGACATTCATGACGCACTTAAACTACCTTATATAGGCAATAAATTTCATTCCCAAAACAATAAATTTTATGATAAATTATTAACACACTCAAACCCCGTACTCAAAAGGATAGGCAGTATCAACCAGACACGCATAACCACCTAAAAAGACCTAAAATGCCGAAATTAACACAGTAAACGACACTGCAAATATCACATTAAAACCTCGGCAGAGCGAGGAAATTCTCTGATCAGTCCGGGACGGAAATTCGCTAACTTTTAAAAAACTACTTCCCTGTGGCTGTTTCCAGTGCACTTCTCAATCCTCATCGGAGCTGCGCACATTCCCCCCACCTTCCCAAAAACATAACAACACGCCTCCAGCATTTGCTCCTTCTCATTCACGCTGCAAATTGCGCCTATTTTCGCGCCGATTATTTATAATTAAACTTATTAATATTCTCCATTATGGAAATTTCTAAAAATTTAAAATCACTAAATATCATCTCACGCTTCACCCTACCATTTCGTAACATGGCAAGCAAAACTTCACGGGACTCTTGGTTTAATTAATAACTTTATAATAATCCACCTAATATATTTAATCTACTGCAGGCATATGGATTTTTCGAAACCATATGCCAGCATTGTTAATTTTTAATTTCACAAGACCTGTATTTTCAAAATTGCTACCGTTAATAAAATACAAACTTGGGCACTCAGTTAAATGTTTGCCACCCACCTCCCCCCCCCCCCCCCCCCCCCGGCAGGCAGGGAAGGACAGGTGTTAGGGAACCGCGGCTTTGCTGGTCTGACTGGCGGGCTGTCTGAGTTGCGCCGGGATGTGCAGGGCATCCTGACCTCTGGGCTATGTGTTCTTTGCGGTCTGGTGAGGGATACTTCCTCAGCCCGCAGAGAGATACCGTCTGGGTGGTATCAGGGCCCTCGCAAGGACCCGAGCACACCCCCGCTCTGAGCTTCGGCAGTGATTAGAAATGGCCATTCTTATCCACATTTTGGAGATATTTTTTGAGACTCTGTTTAATTGCTAAGTTACAGAAATAAGTACAACAACGTGAACATTGTAAAACTACACATACATACTATGTGAATAGACATGCTGTTGTAAATGAACATATACTAATGGTAAAATTGCTTAGTAAAAATGTGAAAAATTTACAGAAATTGTACATTTACAATACAGTGAATCTAATATTTTGTAAGGTAAAAAAGAAACATACACTCTCATGAAATTACAGCTGCGATGTTTGTGTAAATCTACTTGCCATGGAGAAAAAATACACAAATCTTGCAGTTTATTTTATGCTAAAAAGTAATTGTAATTTTACATCATTCAATGTAACATTAGTTGTACAATATATATGTTATTTTAATCATTTCTAGGATAAATTTACTTTGACGTAGAGTAAAAAAAAAACATTGACATGTGTAGGTGTACAATTACACCGACTTCAGTGGAAACATGCTGCCACGTACATTATGTGTAAAATTGCACAATTTTTTTTTACAGTGTGGGGTCTAGCATACATGTAATTTATAATGCGAATTTTTCCTATTCCTATAAGTTATTGAAGATACTGAGCTGGTATATTCATGGCATTGAATCTTATATCTTGAATTATTTTTCAGTGCCCGTTTTAATTCACTAGAGTTCGACGCCCTTGTCCCAAGGGCGTGGCAAAGGGACATCAGACACTTGCCCTGAATCCAATCACAAAAACTTAGAACCTTAAACAGTAAACATCTTCAAAGGAGAGCAAAGCATTCATACCTATCCACTATTTAAAATAGAAAAAACAGAGGACTCGGTTTATTTTCGCTTCATTTCAAGATAATTCAGGAGCATCATAGTACCATAATACAAATAGGTCACCATAGAAATATATAAATATTCTTGAACAATTTTATATAGTTACATTTTGACTAGAAAACTTTATTAAACATTTATTTAGTGTTTTAAGACCTCTGAATAATGCGCCATGTACTTTTATTTTAAAATATCCTTTCAAAATAGGGACACAAAAACAAACCATTCTGAAAAATATATTCCAGAAAGTTTATTGAATTGAACACTTATAAAATTCTATAATTATTACAGTCCACACAGCTATGTTGGATGATACCTTTATATACATAACTATTAAAGTGTTCCTCTTTAACGTGACTAGACCAAATATAACAATATCGTTCCAAATATTTATATTTAATTTTCTGATGCCACACATAGGCAACCAGAACAAGAACAATATTGTCAAAAAACATTGATGTCTAATTTTTTTGTGTCACGCACTTGGGCAACTATTTCGAGTTTCTAAGGTCGCACGTGGACAACTTGATGTTAAGCAACTGTCACACATAGACAAATTTCTAGTGCCCCACACATGGGCAACTTTCTAGTGCCCCACACATGGGCAACTTTCTAGTGCCCCACACATGGGCAACTTTCTAGTGCCCACACAATGGGCAACTTTCTAGTGCCCCACACATGGGCAACTTTCTAGTGCCCCACACATGGGCAACTTTCTAGTGCCCCACACATGGGCAACTTTCTAGTGCCCCACACATGGGAAACTTTCTAGTGCCCCACACATGGGAAACTTTCTAGTGCCCCACACATGGGAAACTTTCTAGTGCCCCACACATGGGAAACTTTCTAGTGCCCCACACATGGGAAACTTTCTAGTGCCCCACACATGGGCAACTTTCTAGTGCCCCACACATGGGCAACTTTCTAGTGCCCCACACATGGGCAACTTTCTAGTGCCCCACACATGGGCAACTTTCTAGTGCCCCACACATGGGCAACTTTCTAGTGCCCCACACATGGGCAACTTTAAAATACAATGCCCCAAATGGACAACGATCTTAAAACCAACTTTAAAAGTTTTTCATGATTCTGAGTTTCTAAAAGTCACAATATATGGCTTTAAAAATTTATTTCTCCATAATTTTACCTGTTTTAAAAGTTTATAAACTTTAAACTTTAAGTTCATTTCAAGGTACATGTTTTCTCAAAAGTATTTTCGGAAAGAAACAGGATTTTTAACATTTTTTAAATGCCGATAATTTATTTTTGGAAATGAAAAAATTCCTGTTTTGGTACGCAATTTTTTTTAAGAGCCTACATCTCGGACATAAAGAATTTCCTTATCTTTGGCCTGGGAGGCCATTACTTCTAGTTTCATGGCATTACAATATTGTCTCTACTTATCTTTGATGCTGCAGACCCCAGGCTGTCATTGTATCCCAAATGAAACAGCGCATGCGCTTGTATGCAAGCAAAAATGAAATAACCCACATATGGGTAGTTATAATTAAAACACCAATCCGGTTTCAGAGGTTATCGTACTACATTTCAAATGTCTGTTGCAACTGTCCGCCGTAGGAAGTGACGTCACAGCGCGCCGGCTTCGCATGACGACAGTGGCGCACCATGCGCCGGCGGCGTGAAACACAGTGGGCCGACCTAGCAGAGCCAATAGAGTTTCCGCACGTGCAACATGTGTACGTATCACACTGCCATGACGGTCGCCATTTCCTGCCGAAGTTAGGAATTCTTCAACGCAGAGTCGGCGTGGGACGTTATCTCAGGGCAGTGAGGGGAGCTCCTCGCGCGGTAGCGTCAAACGCCGTCAACGTGACAGGTACATCGATGGTGTAGAGGAGGAGGGGCCGCTCATTATTGAGATACCGTCTCAAGAGGATATACAAATAAAAAACAGATGTAGTACATCACAATCTGTAATGTAATTTCCACGATCGTTACTTCTTTTTCTTAAAGAACATTCCTAAAATTATATTGTTTTAAAATTGTTACTTTTTAAACCTTCCCGCACTGAAAGAGGGTTTACCAACTGCACAGGGCGCCGTGTCCAAGTTATATACGGGATTCGAACCCGGAACCAGGGAACTATGAACTGTTTAATTACGGTACAATTTTATGTCTGCCAATGCTGTGCCATAAATACGAGTTTGTAGTTGGGCCGTTATGTAAGTTCTGCGGTGTAAGTTCAGTAGCTATAGTTGGGTATAGGGGTACTTTCAGAACTTTCTTTTTTTAAAATATGCACAAAGAAGAAAAATCAAGAATTCAATTACGGCGGGGGTAGGTTTCCCTTAGTTTACTGTCTTGTTCGGCGCTCGAGACGAACCAACCGCAGAGCCCTCAAGAGTGCGAGACTTGAGTCTTCACCCCTCCATCGCAAAGCTTGTGCCTTCCCTTCCGCATTATCACTTCCTCTACTTTCACCCTCCTTCGCCTCCCTATCTGCTGAAGCAACCGGATGCTACGACTGCGGGGATACGGGATTCCAGTCTTCATTACCACTGCTGGCAACTACCAGAGCATAGTCCGGCCAGAATCGGAATTTCCCAAGCACCGAGTCGGTGTTTCATTGGTTCAGATCTCACTGTACAAATTCCTAACGCAGACATATTTGACGATCTCGTACAATAGGTAAGTACGCAGATGTAAATAGCATGGTGGTTCATTTTCTTTGGCGAACCCAATCGCCGATTGATTGCTAGGGCTGTGCAATATCCACTTTTCAATATTTTTCCGAAACATCTTGACCACATCAGTATCGCTGCGATATATCGCTCCCAGAGAGTATTGAACATCGATAGCGTTATATCGCAAAAATCGTTTATCGCTAATATAGCATTATGCGATATATTACTCTACACTCTTGGACCATATCGCAGTTGCGATATTTAAGAAATTTTGTTTTGTGATCGATATATCACCATATCGCACAGCCCTATCGCCTCTGCGATGCTCTGGAAAGGACCTTATCTTACTGGTTGCTACGTGCTTCGAAAAGTTTCCCGTTTGCTGTGCGAGTAAGTTATCAAGCCCTGATTGGCGAACGGCTTTTCGATATGCTTCTAGCTAGTAACGCCATTTTTCTGGCTTGTGGGGCTGGAGTTTGCTGTTAAGGGGCTACTTCACTTCTTTATTCCTAAGTATTATATGACCATGTCATAATTATGTGCTACTACGTGTATGGATGAAAAAAATTTAAGTTCTTATTTGTAACCGCTCGTCTCAGTAAGTCACCAACTCAAAATATTTAGGGGTAGCAGGCAGAAAAATAAGACGACACATAACCAGACTAGCCCTCTTTCGGCCATTGTAGGCCTGCCCGACTGGGAAAAAAAATTAATAGCCTCATAAATGACTACGTTTGAGGTTTTTTTCTTTCTATATTTAAATACGCTTTTGGATTCCCCTTCAATTAGAAAATCTCTATGTCTAAAATGGTTTCCGAAAGACTCTCTCGCTCACTCACACTGGGGGAAAAAAAAAAGGATATGTTAGTGGGTAAAAAAACTGCTTGGTTGATGCTTTACAAGGCGAAATTTTGATGTTGTTAAAATCAGATTGTGGTACCCAATAACACGTAGATTGACTAATACTAAAGCTATTTCGTGCGCACTAACTAACATATTTGTTGATTTAAAAAAAAAACTGTTATTGTCTGCCACGAATTATTTACTTGGCAGCAAACAGCATTAATGTTATCCACAGTTAAACAATTTCCCGCGACTGCAAAGCTACGTCTGTTATGTTTTGCGCAAGCGTTCTGACATATTCGACGTGGGAACCTTCTGTCCGGCCACGACACCATATTTATCTGAGTTCGGTTCGTTGTATCAGGTTACGAAATAATTCATGAGGGATATTATTAAGTACTTATGAACGGATTATATAATTCCTTTATTCCAAGTAAGTAAATGTCACACGTAAATTATTCCATAAAATTAACTTTCCATGAGGTGAGTGTGCAAGCCTTGTGTGTGCCACTTACAATATTTCTGGAATATACACGCTGAAGCCAGTGGTTTAAAATCGAGCAAGGTAGCGTAATGGTAACACACTGAACTCGCAGTTTGGGGTCGAAGGTTCAAATCCCACTCACGACGACTTTGAATATAGTGATTAATTGTTGTTAGACCATCCCGACCTACAAAAACCCACAATCCGCAAAACAACTTTGTGAACCTCACTATCTAGTGTGGCTGCTATCATCTTAACGATTTCGCTGCGATTAACGAACCTATTATAGCCTACAAACACACTGAATTTATTGGTGACCACAAACGTCATTATTAATCAATTTGTAGTTTCCACTAAATACTGAAATGACAAAACAATTTTGTTGGCACCACAGAATCTTTTGTCATGTCAATATCGACAAAAGAATTTCGTGGTCACCAACAAAATTTTTTTGGTCACTAAAAAATGTTTTTTTTTTTTTTTTTTTTCCAGTGCACCCACCTCGCCAACACGCTGCCCAAACAGCTAGATGGAAAAAGAATGAAAATGTAGAATTTGCTTCCCTTTAGGGTATTTTTCTAAATATGGCCCCTAAGGGGTGAAAAGGAGTAAGATGTGTTTTCAAAAACTCCTCAATAGTGGATTAACGCATTAAGATACTTCTCTATTATCTTTTCTAAGAAGGTTACTTATACAATTGTGGAAAAATCAATATTCAGATTTTTTTTTAAATTCAACCCTTGAGAGGACTCCTCAACGCCTCATTAACTATATAAAAGATTGTTATGCTCTTTGCCTATAAGGGTTCACTGCAAATATACCCAGCAACCAATTTCCAGATTTTCAAAACTTAAAACTCCTACGAAGGTGAAAAGGGCCACAGTGTGTTTTGAATGTCATGCTACCTACATTACATCATTTCTTTGCCTGTACCTTTCAAAAAAGCATATTTAAAAAAACATTATCAAACAGTAAACATATGAATACAAAGTAAATACGTCTTTTACTGTGAAACAAAATGTTTAATTTCACTTAGAATTGCAAAGTTGTCAGAACTGAGAAATAGCAATAAGTAAATATTCAGTTTTCATTAATTGCGTGGTCAGTGCAATACACCGCGCTATGTTTTTTTACTCCTATGATATTTCATATACATGTTTAAATCACATTTTGTAACGCAGTAGTGTGAATTGAGATATAATGTTCACGCCAACTTGCATAGTAACCTCCCATGCATAGTAGGAGCGGGTTCGTTTTGCGACACAAAGGGGCCATCGGCTGGCATAGTGGCACAAGATTAACCTGGGAGAGTGTAATACTATAGTTGATTCACAATAACTTTTCTGAAGCCCTGCTAAATATCTACTTTTGGTTACTGATTACGTATCCTTCCGCTACATGTAAATATAAACTGCCATGTGACGTCTACTTTTATAACTGACAAATGCGTTGGTTGCTGTTCAAAGAATGCTGTCACATTTCCTACGAATGTTCTCAATTTTGGCCTATTACAAATTTAGGTCGGCTTTGTATAACTATTAGTTACACACGATATAGCACGTTACACATAATACACATAAATATTTTTCCACGACAGTGTTTGTTACAACTGTGGCGGAAACAACAGTAGTATTTAACACGTTGTTATTAATATGTGTTTTGTTATAACGTTAAGTGGACGGCCTTATTTTGAATAAAAATTAAAATGAAGGGACACAGTAAATTCAAGCACGCAACTCGTGTCGCGTATTTATTGTTTGTAGCATTGAAAAACGTAAAAAATAGTGATGAACATGCAAACATATAGGCCTACCGTAACGTTTATTCCGCTAATGTTTACATGCATTGGTACTTACTGGCTTGTAGGTTTATTGTATTATTTATTTTAATTTATCTGGTTGCGCTTAATATTTTGGGGGGATCATGGCAGACATTCAAATCACAGAAATGTAAGCTCATTACAGAACTATGTTTCAAACACCTAGCGCAAAGGTACAATTTTGTGATAAACAGATGTGAATTTCAATAAGTAACTTCGTCATAACATCAGTTCATGGTTAAAACGTATACATTTTGCATATATTTGAAATTCACACACACGCCTGGCCTGCGTTACGATTACAACGTAGTCACCATGCCCTTTCAAACACAGCGATCACAGCATAACACTTTTAACGTTGCATGGAAACACATTTTTATCACAACATTGTAACTTGTTAGGATGTTTGAAAAACACGAGTACGAACTTGACACTTTGTTCAGAAATACGCCGTGTCATTGACACGTCGACGTCGCCACATCACTGGGTATAATCACCCGCCATATTGGGTTGGGTTGGGACAAGCGCGTGATTCTAGATTCTCCTTTCCACACCATGTCTGCCAACCTGCTGGATTTGTAAGCATCGCCCCATCGCATCACATCTAAACAACATATAATAGGTATTTAAACAAAATCTCGTTTCAGTTGTACATTACAATTTCAAACATCATTATTGTTGCTGTAATTAGTATAAAATGTGCTGAAATTAGAAATAACAAGATTTATACTTTTCCTGTCACACAGGTGGTACGAACTTTCTGAGAGAGAGAGAGAGAGAGAGAGAGAGAGAAAGAGAGAGAACGAGAGAGAGCGACACGCTCCGCTTCACTTAAAGTTTTCTACCGGACGGAGAAAAAAACACTGTCTCACTAGAGCGAGCCTACGCACGGTAATTTCCGCTGATATTTTTTTCTGCAGCAATACAATGTGTTTCCGTCAATGCTACATAACAATACAAATATAAAATTTAGCAACATTTAATTTTCAAATAGTATACATAAAAACGAGGTTAAAGGATATTATAACTGTGAACTATTTCTTATCAGCCTTTGGCAACACGCCGCTGCTCTCGCTGTTGTAAATTCGTATTTAATACGATATGTATATTACAAGTTATAGAAGATACTAAGTAGATTATTAATCTATTCAATAACACAGTACTTTAACGTTAAACACAGGGTTATATAATTTCGGAATACAAGTGATTGAACACAACAGGTTGACATGTTCCGCCTAGGGTGATTTTTCAAAAGGTTTGATTCCAAAAGGCCGAAGAAAGCATGAATGGACTATACTTGCAGGTACCCTTTGGATGGGGGGACACAAAGTGCATGCGGTTGTTGGCTATTGCCTAGGAACTCTGATGACCCCATGACCTACTTTGTATGACCTATGATGAAACGTAACCTTTGACCTTCGAACTTTAACACAAAAACTATATATGTAATTCGAAATATCAAAATAAACCAAAATAAAAAATCCATAACAATAAAAAATCGAAAAATCGAAATAATCCTAATTATTCCGAAAAAAAATCCCAAAAATTGCCAAAAAAAAAAAAATTAAAAAAAAAAAAAGAATCCAAAAAAAATCTAAACAAATCCAGATAATCCAAAAATATATTAATTCCTCCCCCCGCCTCCCTGTGTCGTGATGGGCTGTTGGGTGATGATGAAATTACCCCTCCAACCCCACTTTCCAAGCCAGGTGTGCTGTGATTGGCTGTTAATTGAGATAGCACTACTGGCACAAGAGACATTCGCCATTCCCATCCAGCAGAGCTATAACCACAAAATTTGTAACATACACAAAACCCCGATAACAAACAGAACCACAGGACAAACACACCTTAAACCCTTTTATAAACATAGTTGCTCGTCATTTCCGAAATACCGAAGCTATAAGCACAACATTCATAACATACAAAACAAACCCCCGATAACAAGCAGAGTCGCAGTATCAAACACAACTTAAAACCTCTTATAATCATAGTTGCTCCCCATTTCCCATTTACCGAAGCTATAATGTTTGAGTCATGAAAACAAAATATCGAGATTAATCTATGGTAAAAGTAAATATTCGTTGTTACCATACTTTTCCCTAACAAAAAAAAATGTTCTTAAGCTTTTTAAACTATTTAATCATTCTGCAAGACAACATCCCACATCTTATGAAAATATTCCGCAACATACACTATTAACCCACCATTGTTTCCTATACATCCCTCCTCACCAAAAAAATTAAATTCAGAACTCGCATAGTGCTGTCATCAACTCACTACATTCTCAAAACATTATTCCCTCACAAGAAATTATAGTGGAAAACCTACATGCCGAGAGTGTGTTTACACATCCAATCGGCAAAACCTTTGTGTAACCAATAAAAATTACATTCCCGATTTCATATATATCCTACTACACTTCAAACATAACATTTACTACACGAAAAAAATGATAATATCAGTCATATTTATTACTTCCTTAAAACATTATATGTGATTATAGAAATACAAAATAATCACAATTATATACAGGGCTCATGAAAAAAACAAAAACCATTGCGGTACATTGTGTTTTCATTTAAACATATATTTAACTAATATACACTTTCTGGTAAATAAATGTCCACACATCATACTGGTGCAAGTCATGTTAACTGGGGTTGGCAAGCGACGCTCGGCACTTGGAACGGTGCAGCCACGACGAGCCAGCCCCGCTGTTTAGAAAACACTGTCCCCACCGACGAAGGTCATAAGGCTAGCGGGGTAGTATATAAGGTGGGGATGATGGTGGCTCGTGGCCATATTGCTCCGGAGGGACCAGCGAGACTCCATAGCCGTGGACCACAGGGCCGTGGTCATGACGTCGACTCTTCACTCTGCCAATGTCGAGAGGGCCTCGACACGACGATGCCGACAAGATTGAAAGGGTAATTATAATCCTAGTAGGGCGCCTTAGGTCTTACCGGATTAGGGTCCTCGGATTAAATAATTAAGGCTCATCCAACCAACAGCACTCTTTAGCTGTTGTTATTGTAAATGTTTAACTGCCATAACGTGGTCTGGTAATAAAGTCATTTAATGAGACGAGTAACATTGTTGTAATAGCCAAGTGTTATATGTACTACTTGTAATAGATCTAGTCTTTGAAATAAAGTATAGTAAATCTGAGAGTGTGTTTTATCCTTTGGTTACGAACACTCCCCCTTCCTTGCGTGTTCTGGTTCCACTACAGAACAGGTAACAGCAATACAAAGATGTACATTACATTCAGGATACGGTTCTTTAAATAATTCTTCCTCATGTGATGATACATATTACATAGTAAAGTAAATAATTAAAAAACACTGATTTCCAAAAACCATCGAGATTTCCACCGCATCACCTTCAACACAAGTTAACAATTGTTTTTTCCAATCTGCATATGGTCACTATACACAGACTGAAATTAATTTTGAAAGAATTGTTATTTCTACTTGTTTTTCCCAGATATATAATTTTTCGATGCCTTGCCATATTTCAAAGTTCAGAAAATTTATTCTTGCAGTATATAATCTAATGAGCTTATGTAATTTCCTTTATAAAGTAGGGGCCAGCGACGATTTTGGTTCACTAGGTGCTAAGAAATAATTGGAAATAATCACGTGTTTTCCTAAGGGCATTTTCATTCTTTAAGAAACGTAAATATATTGTACACCGATATACTTTCAATTGAGGATTATTTAAACAAGTCCTCATTTCAAGTGAAACCATATTGCAAGTTTATAAAAGTTTATATAACAATGCTGACAATTAAATCCAAGCGATGGTTTATCCGTTGCAGGAGTAAAACCACAACATCTCATGCACTGCAGATATACTTCTCATTACTATCAAACAAACACCAACATTTTAAACATCAATGTAGATGGCAACTAGGTTTACTGCGACATCACTGTTGATGAGAACATAACTTCCCCACATCGAGATACCCCTCACAATATCAACCCTATTGTTGCGAATATATGGTTTTCTGCGAAATTTCTTCTGAAGAGCTCATATGAAATATCCACATCTAACATCCCATACATTATTCTGCCTAAATACATCGATATTTTATACTTTTAGAGAAGTTAGTAACATATGAGATGACAAAATGTCATATATGTAAATCATCCCCATGGAAATTGAAGTAGCCTTACAATGTAACATGTAAGGTGATAAAAAAATTATATTTGTGCAAAACTCTTTAAAAAAGTTATAGAACGCTAGAGGTCCGATCTGGCAGTGGTCCATTGCATGAAACACTGACAAGCCTGGTTCGCCAACCCCCCCCCCCCCCCCCCCGGTTGAGTGTAAGAGAATGTCAGTTGGTAGAAAATATTTTGAAGTTGTAGAGAAGGAAATATTGTGAAGAGTAGGGAGTATCTTAAAGAAAGGGTCCGAAATTTTTGTGTAGTTGAGTGTAGTAGGAAAATTGAGCCATAGTAACAGTAAGCATGTTGGTGTTCCACTTCATGTGCTGTAAGGTCGGTGAACTAACACACAAGGATTGGTTGTGGAATGTGTTTCGCACAGATGCTGGTCGATGTCCTGGTTGGTGTTAGTGCGAGACGATGGTGAGCTTTAGAAGAAGGGGAGGGGGGGGAGTGCGGATATTGGCCGCTACCAGCCCTTGAATTACACATGTTTAAGAATCACAATAAGCAGGTAGTAAGTTAGTTGTATGTGAAAACGTGCTCCAGCTGTGAAAATATTATCTTGTAGAATTTGTTCTTTTGAATCTTTCTAACCAGTATTACGTATCTACAATAATTTTTAAAAAATATATACTTAATTATGGTACTAATGATCACTACTAAATTATTCTGCTTAACTCATTTGACACAATTAGTTGCTGGAAAGAGAGAAAATTCTTTACTTGAATTACATAAATGTCACTAACGGCTACGAATTGTATATGTTTTACATATGTGAATCTTATGCCTTAAATCATTTACACTATTTACAGATAATGTACATAACACGTTATTTTAAAACTAATGAGTGCTATTACCTCGTGAAGGTAACTATTATCCTGGTGGTAGGTTTATATGGTACAAATATTTACATGAGCACTGAATCAATATTTTAAACTATGTACATTCGTAAAAGAAATATTAATCTATAGAGTAATTTATTTCCACGCTTTATAACATGGTATTGGATACATAGTTGTTCTTATTGTTTGTTTACAGTTAATAATGTCATTTTACAATCATTACTTTAAGAAATATAGTATTATGCTATGTATCTAAAGTGATTTGTTTTAACTGTAAACAATAATACCATTTTTAAAAAAGGTTTTTTTTTCTTTTTCTTTTTTTTTAGGAAGATGAAGGTTCTCACTGCTAGCAGAAAAAAATTCAGTAAGATAATGAACAACAGTTTGATTGAGCTACGCAAACAGTTAATTGAATCACATGCTTACAATATTTCTTACTCTACATTCTGCTTCCTGCATCCATTTTGGGTCATTCAACCCAATATCCATAAATAGAATTCCTGTTTCTGTGCAAAACATGAACACTTTGCCATGGTTTTTGAACGTCTGAAGCATCTCGATGTGATAAGAGTACACAAGGCCAGATGATTTGATTAAATGTAATAGAGAGGCCACAATGGCTCTGTGGTTAACCTGCTCGCCTCCCACCAAGGCGAACTGGGTTCAATCTCCAGTCGGGTCACTCGCACATTTTCGCATGTGGAAATCGTGCCAGACGATGCTGCTGGTTGGCGAGATTTCTCGTGGATCTCCCGTTTCCCCCACCCTTTCATTTTGGTGCTTCTCTATATTCACCTCAATCGTCCTCATCGACTCTCAAGACCTCGCTGTTAAGAGCGGCAAAAATCTCTTCACTCACTATCTATATGTAACAGAATACATTATTTATGTTTATATGGTCACCCCATTGAAACTGTTCTCACCTCCATGACAACTATTAGTTTCGCCTACATGTCTTTTAAAAAAATGTACTTAAATAAACAGCCTTTATTTCATTAAGTATTTTTGTAGCAACCAATAAATATTGACTACAACCATAGCATATTCGATTGCGTTTTTATTTTTATTTTATTTAGTTAACAAACGTAATTTCTCCCTAGATCTCGGAATGAAGTACACTTTCTCTAACCTAGTTTTTAACACAACTAGAATATGTTAAAGGTAGTCTAAAGTAATTTATTCATAAAAAAGGATGAGATTGTCGAAAAATCAAATGTAAACAATCACGTGTCAAAACATGTTTTTTGTAATTCGTTTAGCAGCCATATTTTATCCCTTTGTGCGTGGAGTATTACTTTCACTAGTTACACGTCTGTAACTGAACGCAAACGAAAAAGAAATCTGAACCTCAAAAACACAATTCCTTTGCACGTAACTATTCACAATCGCTTCCAACATTTATTAAGAAAATGGTTTTTTTTTTTTTAATACAACGGATATATTTTTTTTTTTTTTTACTAACCAACACTCAATCAACCAATCAATTGATTTTATTCATCCAAAAGGCCATACATAATAGCATAAGACATATCAAATTTGATTTTAAAAATTTAAACAAATCCCACCAGTTTCAGTTATTTTAATTACACTGTCTGTTTATTTAATAGCAGCAAATGATATCGTAAAACAGAAGAAAAGTCGTTCAAATGTACTTCCACGAATAGTATACTTTGAACAATACATGGCCGCTATAGAAACAAGTCTGGGGCAAGTGTATACCTATGTTTAACAGAGTCAATATGACAATCGAAGTCACATGGTCAACAGTGAAAAACGTGTCCGTTTCTACGACTAAAATAATTTGACTAACTTTAATGTATGCTGGGTACGTGAAAATTAGGTTACAGAAAATGTACAAGCATCTCAAAGCACTGACGTACCTAAACTATATTCTAACCTAAAATGATATCCATATTGGTTTTGATAGTGTTCTAGGTAGAAAAGAAGTTCTGTGTTACAACATGAAGCGAGTACAATGCGCAGCTTGCAAAAGCAGACTAGAGGGTTTTTTTTTTTTTTTTATGGTTTGAAGTGAAGTAGTTTAGTGCCCCGTGTGACCATGGCTTTAGTCAATGTTCCCAACCCCATCCCTCCCCACCGCTCGCCACCAACCTCCAGAGAGCTCTCGCACATATGCATCGCGCAGGTTTCCCTGGCCATTCGTGTCTGCCGAGGCCACTGTGCGCGCCTGATTTGTTTTCCCGCGCCGCGCATCAATTGCCGGGCACAACGCGGTAGGGCGGTCCCGCGAGACAAGACGTGGACCGGGGGGGGGGGGTGGAGGCTGTTGCTAAGCCCGTGGGGCGTGAGAAACAATCCATACCCCCCCCCCTTTCCCAACACGAGGGTTGGAAAGGAGTGGATGGGGGTTTGGGGGTGGAAGGCTCTGTCTGTGTCATTAAGCATTTCGCTGGCGCTGTGGGCCCGGAGAGCCGAGCCATGTCACGACCTCGCCTTGCAGACCGTGCACCTGATTTATCCCCGTCATTGTCACATGCGAGTTACCAGCTGCTGGGGAACACCTATCAACTCCGTATACACTGTTCACGGTAAAACGAGCACTTTCGAAGCCCTCCTGCAGATCTACTTGTTTGCACATCGTGTGTTCTTCCGCCAGATGCACAACTAACATTTTCATCGCTGCATCATCACTTTGCTGAGGCAGCGATGGCGCAGTGGCTTAGGGCGCCCGCCTCCCAACACGGCGATCTGGGTTCGGACCCCAAATGGCCCATTCCCGGATCCCCGCACGTGGGAATTCTCGGGGTACTCCCATTTCCCCTGCCCTTGCATTCCAGTGCCGCTCCACCCAGGGTTTCACTAGGAGAGCGTTGCCTAACCCTGAGTTTACTCCGCGCTCGATTTTTTTTTTGTTTTTGTTTTTTATCACCTTATTAATGCATCGTCGAGTGAAACTGTGAAATTATAAGGAATGCAAATATCTAACAAATGTAATCATTATTACACCTACGTACACCCTACTTTTAATGTATCCGGAGACTCAGAGATTTATTTTTCAACCTGGCTGTGTTAGTAACAGTAAACGTCTGCTTCATCTACACTTTCAAAGATTGTCACACACCTCCGGAATAGATTTAGGTTATAGGTCATGTATTTTATACTTATATTTTGATGAGGAATCACTGGATGAAGATTGTCGCTAGAATTTAGTTTCCCTCCTAGACATGCCTTGCCAGGGATTCAAACATGAACCTCGTGTTACGAAAGCATTTCGTACGCGGAACTGGCTTCCCGCGCCTTGACAGGAGCGCATGTGTATTCATGTAAAAATTATTACGTTTAAGCCTTCACGTCGTGTTAATACCATGAATGGTGTAGTGTTTTACTAGTTACAATTTTTTTTTTTTTTTACAAATCGCCTAGCCCGTATCCAGGTTCGTGAGGGATGGAGGTCTTAAAAAATAGATAAAAATTTTATTTCTTTAGTTATTTTCAGTTTTATAAATGTCAGCTATTATTTACAAAACACAACTATGTATCCCTATCATTAATTAACACATACTAAATGAACGCAAATTTTACGCGGACCTCCATTGTAGTTAAAAGTACTAATCACTTGTTCTGTACTGCACATACATTCACTTCATGTTTACTTATCAATTACACCCTCTGCTACGCAAGAACGTCAACAATTGTCCCATGTCGGAGCTGAACAGGGAACTTCGTTAAGACGACCACAGGCCTGGCTGGTATTGATTCTGACCCTTACACCCAGTGTTACTCAAGTTACACAAACTGAGACAATAAAACAAGTTGCTCGGAACCCATTATCACCACTGTGGCCTCTTCATCTTTAAACTGTTTAAAATATTTTAATGTTACAAGAATTTAAAGTTTTTTAAATCAAAAATTGTGATTATTTTTTTGACGTGAATACGCCTTTGAGAGACCGACAAATGGGGTACCAGGTCATACCGACAAATGGGGTACCAGGACGAAACAACGATGTAACTCTACAAGGGGGTCCATTCCATCGCTAAAACTTCGTGACCTATGACATAATTAAAATTAATGTAGTCTCTTTAGATTGGGTATAAGATTACGGTGCGATCAAGACTTTGAGTGGGTGCCACGCTTGCACAATTAGTAAGTGGGGGCCCGCGGCGACTGGCAGCGCATCTCCCGACCGCGATGTGCTGGTACGTTGATCTCGACGTCGAACGAGAGCTCCCGTCCAGATGTGTCGACTTAAGGGCGCTGCCTACCGACTGGCAGCTGCGAAATTTAAGTAGGAAATACTACGTTAAGAGCAAGCTTCACCCACCATTTTGGATTCTTGGTTTCGTTATTTATTTATATTCTTGAACATGAAAACTTAAAAAGTACGTCTATAGTGCACCAGCTGTTAACTTAATGCTGCAGTACAGATATAATAACTAAACTACGAACCCATAAGTATGTCACAAAACAGATTCTACCAAAATCGATTTTTTAACATAGTTATGAGTTCATAGTTCAGTTTTAATTTATGTACTGTAGGGTAACATAAATAGCTTGTGCGCAAAAGACGTCCTTTTAAAATTTTCATGTTTAAAAATATAAATGAACAAGGAAAAACAAAAATCCAAAATGGTGGGTTAAGGAAATTTCGTCTCAGTGTGTCGATTTTAAATATAGGCGTTTCAAACAAAGTGTATTCGTCACGAATGTTTCAGGAGAAGTATCCCACAGGAGATGTTTCCATTACATCTATAGGCTGTTCACAACAGGTTTTTTAAATTTATCTATTAAAAAAAGTACATACTGCCCACCTATATTGGAAATATATGCTAGTAGAGCATATCTGAAACGCCTCTCTTAAAATTAACGCACTGAGGCGAAATTTCCTTAACATCGTATTTCATATTTAAATTTCGCAGATGCTAGTCGGTAGTTTATAGGATGTTCACGGTAAAGTGAGCACTTTTGAAAGCACTGCTTAAGATCTACGTGTATGCACGTTGTGTATAGTTTCGCCTTATGTAAAACTAACATTGCTATGCGCTTCATCACTATATTCATGCGTCGGTCAAATAAAAGTTTGGAATTATTAGAAAAGTAAATATTTTACAAATCTGCTCATTTTTGTACTTCGATGCATTAATAAAACGGAAGGAGAAAGAAATAATTTAAGTTATCATAAATAGTTACCTAACACATTTTATTTGACGTTAAGCTATGTAACTACTTTCCATCCATCGTTACTAACTTTACTGGGCGCATGTCACTCCGTGCGCGAGTTAAAATATACGCAGGTAGGAGCAATGAATTTTTCCTATAGTTGATTACAAAAGTGCTCACTTTATTGTGGAGAGCCTTTAGTAGGTACCCTTAAGCCACGAAGGCCAAGTATTAATTTCGTTACTCTAACTGGAGTCTCATCCCAACAAAATTATCACCCACTAACACTAACGTATTCACGTCAAACCCACGATCGTATTCACAACACAGCCACGCCCCGATAGTTTCTAATGGATACGGATTTATTCTGCAAAGTGCATTGGGTGTTAACTGAAGTAAGAAAATGGGTCATCCAATAGCAGTTGACATAAGACTACTTATACAACTACAAACTCTTTAAATATACACAGAGAAATGAATTGAAGCGGGTGGATAATTTTGACGAATAAGCAGGCGTAAAATGTTTTCTTGAAGTTATTCAGAAAGATACGTTGTTTGATTGGAATTCGCTGTATACTTAACGATTTGTAGAAGACAATTATCAAATAACATATACTCTTTTTCACAGAAATGCTAAGTATAACATTGCGAAGCATTGCACGTCTTATGTACAGAAATACGGGGATAAATATGGCACCGCAATTGCTTTTTAGTATCTCGCTTGTTTGCTAGCTGTCCGTGGACCTTATTAAGTTAAAAGTTATCGGCAGGAAAAAATTATCTTTTTTTCCAGCAATAAAAGACGCATGGCTATTTAACACGAAATAAGAATAGAGCAATGAGAATTTTTTATTTGGTAGCATCGCTGGAACTACTAAGGATATTTTCCAATTCGTCTGTGTAGAGCTGTCTGAATTAATGACGCGTAATCTTCGCCCTAAGTCCTTGCTTTACGTCTGTGCCCATGCGGCTATTATTTTTTATAATCGAATGTACGATAAATGTTTATGTAGAGCTTCAGATTCCGAACAAAGTCTTCAAAAATAAAATTTGCAACATTCTTACATTTCAGAATAGTAAAACACGCTCCTGCAAAAATTATTTTATTATATGTGTTTTATCAACGCACTGCTACATACTTCAAACCGGGTGCTTGCTGTACAAATAAAAAGTAGGCCAAAAATGAAGTAATCAAAGGAAGCTGGCGTCAACTCGGACAAAAATGAGGCAAATGTTGACGCCCTTCGTTCATCCCTTCACTTACGACTAAACGAAGACGCTTAGCTACAAGATACCATGACCCCAAGATCGCACCAAACAGTAGAAAATCCTTAAGGGAAAAATGATAGTGATATTGTAAAATTGTAAAATCACCAACACCAACACATGAGTTTTCTGAAGAATAACCTCTGTTGTATTTGGTTTCAAATCATACATCTACATGTATTAGCAAGTGCCGTATGTATGTGTATATATATATATATATATATATATATATATATATATATATATATATATATATGTGTGTGTGTGTGTGTGTGTGTGTGTGTGTGTGTGTGTGTGTGTATTTTTAAAAACTAGCTTGCGCTTAAAACACTAAAATACTAAGGCATTATTCAAAATACTAACGAGCTCGACATAAAAATATTTACTGCCTCGTTTAAGATCCAACATTTCTTACTGGCTGGTAACATTACAATAGACAGCCTTTAAAATCTCTCTTTTGACATGACGTGCATTTAAAAATTACATATTTCTTTAAAATGCATCGTTCTGAAAGAACCACAAGGTATTACAACGTTTTGCTCAAATAGTATTGTATTTTATTATACTGGCTTTCAAAATTACCACGACCCGTACGGCGGACACTTTTACTGTTTAGCTGAAATAGCAACATTTTTCATTGATGTAACAAATTATGTTACAAATCTACACGGTCTTAAATTTACAGAAAACAAAGTGCTTTTTTTTTTTTTTGAACATTTTTTTCTGAATTTAACATTTCACTAAGTCTAAGACTACCAAGAAATCCAGTCAGCTACAATACTTTGAAAATCCAATTCTAAATGCTACAAACCCATGCCTACTATGTTTGGCCAGGAGGCCTTCAATTCAATTACTGAACTTATTTCCATCGTCGTGAAAGTTCCCAACAGCTGAACGTCTCTCAAGCCAGGTCGGCATTTTTTGTAGTGGAAAATACACTACTATATTCTTTATTAGGACATATTGTTCGGGGGACACATGGCAACATGGCAGATATCCGGTGCATACAACACACTCTTTACGTCCTCAAACGGCGAGGAGCGATCAGCGACTGGAGCGCTTCGAAGCGGCAAGGCCTTGAACCATAGGCACTGGCTATCGCTAGTATGCCGAGAGCCTTCATATGTGTCACCCGCGCCGTGCGTTGGAGCTTGCCATTTTGCAACACGTGTACGTAAATGGTTTATGGCTGCAAACGTCTGTTGCTTCAAGAAACGCAAGTTCACATTCCACCACTTTATTTCATATTTAATCTGTGTAGAATCATATTTTAAATTTAATGTTTGTTACGACGTAACACCGCCGACAGCCGAGCGGGCAGCCATGTTGATGTGTAGCGGGACGGTCAAGTCGGCCGGCCAGTTGGTAACTTTCCAATGCCACGTAGCGTACAGGAGACACAATTGGGTCTCAATGCTTTGAGCAGAGTCGTCCTTAACATAACATAAATCAAGCTGTTAGCAGACGCGACTTATTTCACACCATGAAGCGAATGTTTCGGTAAGCATTGTGCTATGCTACGGCATGCTGTCTCCTAATCTATTTATTTTCTACTGCTTTTCTAGCAATTTAAGTTTTTGCAAACCCTATTTTTTTTCTTTAATAGGTAATTTTTTAACTTAACTGTTCAAAAGTAAATATGTATTAAAGTATTGTCACTTATAATTATCATCTATGGCGATAAATATATTGTTTTAATTTTACTCTTGTTTGCAAAGTATTAAAGGAATATTCTTTAATAATACACTTTATTATGTATTCCTGTATCTGTCGCTTCTCAATATAGAGGTCAGCACCTGTAACGCATAAACTGCTGTGTAAGTGTGTATGCGGTATTTTATAAACTTTAATTTTTTATGTTATTGTAAATTACACTACCTTTTGTGTTAATTCTATTTATCCACTATGGTTAATTTGTAAATACTCTAAACAGCCTTAAAAACTACTTTATAATCGCCAGTCTTTGTTAAATTAGAAAGCAGCATATTTTTGTCTCTCTACGTTTATTTGGTTGTGTCTATCCGCCGTTACTATAGGTGGTATCACTGGTAACATAATAACGTTATTTATTATATAAACATTCAAATTTTCTTTGCTATAATGTGTTATGCTTGTTTGCCGCACTCCTGTAATTTATTTGATTATGTCAAATTCCTTTTGTTTTTTTATTACGTTAATTATGTTTCCAATACAAATGTAATTTGTGTAATTTTCCATTGTATTTTTTACTCTGCGATATGGCTGTTCGATATTTATCGACTAGTCATGTAGTGAGTGTGTAACATCGTCTAGCCACTTTGGTTCGTGCAGGAATGTGCTGATTCCTTCTTCTTCATTTTAACATCCGCACAATGTAAGCTTGCTTCGAATTTTGCAACAAGACTTTTCATCTTGAATGTGGCATAAGTGCCATCTTTAACCACTTCGGTGAGTAATTTGTTTTGCGCAGTCGTTGTGTTCGTTTGTTGATCGGTTCTCATTTACTGTTGTTTACCTTTTAATTCTGTTGAATGCAGTTCCCCGGCTACACGACCACGACCATGTGATGTAACCTCGGGCTGTTCTTGCTTTCAAACGATGGGACCGCGGCCCATGCTATGAATTAAGAAACGAATGGTGTGTCGCTGCCCGACCACCGCCTTTCGTCTCTTTGGTCAGGTGTTTTATTCACTCAGCATGTGAAACTTTGAGAAAATTAAATACCATCACTGGAATTATTTAACATTATAATTCTGTCTTAAAATAGAGTAGTACAAAAATTAATTAAATTTTTAATAAATATGTAATGCCTGTTTGTGGGTACATGATGTTGGTAGCAAGAGGTGTACTGTTTTGGCTATAAAACAAAACAGAAAATGTTGAGTTCAATTACAAGCAGGGTGCATCCTAAATTTTTTTTTTATTACTGATTTGGTAAAAGACAAAAAAAAAAGAAAAGAAATGTAATATGATATATTAAAAGTAAAAAAATCTTAGCATGTAATAAAAAGCAAATATTCATATTTTTAATTTTCTTGTTTGAGTAATTTATACATTTATATATTTTTTGGATTGTTGGTTTCATTGTGTGTGAGAAATATAAAAAAGAGAAATAAAAACCCAAAAGACATTTAATTAATTATTATGAAAACATAATTAATACCTACAACATTTTCCCAGTGATTTTATAACTTTGCATGACATGTTCTCACTTTATTCATTTGTATAAATACTTTTGTTGTTGACTGCTTGAATGTGTTTCTTTCAGACGGGGGTAAAACCGCCCCACTAGTGTACTTGATGGGGAAGAAGGTAAGAAAAGTGAAGTTATATGTGTAATAATTTTTTGGGCTGGGCATTCTATTATCAAATGTTATTATTGCACTGAGAGATCACATTGGTGGTGGAGACACTTCGTTTCACATCCTCCTCTGGGGCACCTTGGTGCTCATGTTGGAGGCCTGCAGCTGGGGTTTTCCTTCTGTTGGAAATTACCGCGCTGTTTTTCTTGGACTCCTAATGTCCCAAGTAGTGGTTCAGCTTAACATGTGCATATGGCGGCGATCACATCTCGAACAAGCCCTTCATACGTGTGACGTTCTAGATGCAATATTCCATAAGTTCAGTAAATAAACCATCACTGTACCCCCCCCCCTCCCCGGATCAGATTATTGGTTTAAATCTGGTTCATTATAATTATTATTAATAAAAATTGGTTTGTACGAGGAAAGGAAAATAATACGTGGTTGTCTACTAAGTTCAGTGACAGAATCATTATACTGTATTTTTAGGATGAATACGTGCGTTTTTATAAAACTTAGCATACATTATTCACTTTAAACATTGGTCCTAGTTTATCGGTATTATAACGATATAATTCTTTATGATTTTACGTCATCTATAGTGGAGTTCATAATTCCGAACTTACCGTAAACTATAATACGGTACAAACCCAAATACTCGCTAGATTAAAGTTATTGGTGTTTTCGGAGGGGTTAGGGAGGGAGGAGGGGCATACTCAGGATAAAATTTCAACATGATAAAAAAAATAGTATTTCCAGCTAACTAAAATTTCATAAAATGGTACATATGGTAAAAATCTACTGTTTTTTAGCATAACGTATTGTTTGACGGGACTTTCAGTAAAATGCTTCTTTAATGCCGTTGTTTTAGAACAAACACGTGCTTCTTCTGATAACCGTTGACGAAGTATAAACCCCAAAATAGCTTGGTATTCAGTATACAGTATTCCAGTATAAATATCTATAATAAATTTGTCACTTTCTTGTTTTAGAAAAACGGCTTTATTTGAATCCCTAACAGTAAATAAAAATTTCGTATGTTTACTAACCGCAACGCAATGTAAATAACATAATTTGGCAGTGTCAAATTTATTTGTTTAGTAGATAGAGTGTACTTAGTACACGCATAGACACACACTTATTATAGAATTTCAGAAAAAATAAATGAAATATTAATACTGTTGGGCGGAATAACGTAACAAGAAAACTTTTATTTTCATAATAATCATACGGTCAATTAACTAGAACAGTGTCCCGTTCAGGGTGAAATTGAGCACATAAATTATGTTAGGAACCTGGCGGAGATTGAGTTCATCAAACTTTAGTTTACCCAAATACTTTATATATATATATATATATATATAGTGAGTTGGGTACCTTTAATTTCTTACGTGTGGTTAGTTATAGACTGTAGTAGTTAGTTAAATTATGTAGAGCATTAAAAATATTTCTTAAAGAATCCTTACAAAGCTACATTCAAATGTAATGCTAGATGATACGCGAGTATTCGTATTCATCTGTTAACTCCAAAGAAGGAAGATGATAACGAGATATTGCAAGTTAATGCAGAGCCAATATGTGCTTTAGGAACTCTATGGACGATATTGCGTTCTGAATTATGTATATGGTTCTCCTTGCCTATCAAAATTACCGGACGTCTACATTACGAAAGTAATGAACATAAGGACAATTTTTTTTTTACTTCATTGACACTGTACTGTAAAGCCTAGTTCACAGACGACAGCATTTTAAATAAAAAATTTAGAACTTAAAAAAAAAAGATACGTGTTATTTTTTATTTACGGATGCTTTGATGTTATTGTTCAATCAGGGAGAGCGGGAATTTTTAATATCAATTTATATTTCATACGCTTTTGTTGAAATTATCAAAATCCAATTACGGTATTACTCGTTAATGATAACCATGAATTAATCACGTGGCGAAAATGCGCCAGGTAATAATTTAAATAACGACACAGTCCTCTTTATTTATTTATTTCTTCTGTTATATTGTGACATGACACACATCGGTGAGAAAATCATTCCGTTCCCACTTTTCACTTCATATAAATATATTTAGTGGAGAAACAATAAAAATACGCAGGGGAAAAATGTACGACACACAACAGTTATTTTCGTTATAAAAACCTCGTTCGGAAATGAAACATGGGGAATAAAAATAAAATATTTGAAAGGGTGGATAACGGTTCATGCAGCAAAATAATTAATTTCCTCTACACAGCAGAAAAATAAAAAAATAAATGTGAGAATTTGTTTTAAAATTTTTTTTTCTGCCGAGTGAAATATTTTGCGAAACGAAACCACAGAGACAGCGAGGCTTTATTTTCCGCTCGCGTTTCACAATTGCATCGAAGGCAATGCAACGTAGGCATTTTTTTTTTTCGTTCGTTGGCTGCGCGACGCGGCAGCCGAAATAAAGAATGAATTATTTGAATAGTTGGTAGGATTCCAGTCTGCTTCGAGTGAGAATATGTATGGAGGAGTGTGGAGTGGCAGAACTGCTGTCTGCGGCTGTAATTTACATGCGAGCCCCAATTGCCGCCAGCAGTTTGCATGATCAATAATGACCGGCTATTACTACACAATGCATAGCGCTCGGTTTGCGTGCTAACTGCAGTTTACTGCTGGTCAATCCCTGCTAAGCTCCCCCCCCCCCTCCAACCCCCCTCATCAAATCGCAATATTACCAACAGGTCGGGGGATCCTGTGTATGAATCCTTCTGTACAGGGTTATTTATTTCGTACATTTGATTTACATTTATTTTCCATGCAATAACTTTAAATGCCTTCATGAAATTTCACGTAAAATTCGTGAGGGTAAATGTTGGATTGTAATACGACTAATTTCTCATGTTAAACGACAGAATCCAGCTTAATTTGGATTAATTATTATATAATATCTCTCGGCAATTCATGGCTCGGTTTTATCTAAGCACACATTTTTCGATTTCATGCCATAATTTTAGTTTCAGGAGTATCATTGGAAATGTTTAGTTATAGAAAATTTACAAATTCATAGTTGTTTAATGCCTTTTTATCTAATTTTCACTGCGTGTTATTTCCTGCTTGCATAAAGGCAAACACTTATTGAGAAAATATAAACGCGGTAAGTTCCTGACGTTTCACAACAAGCAGATAACACGCGCGAAAATTAAGAACGAAAATATTAAACAACTCGTAAAATGTTAATTTTCTATGATTGCAATTGTCAGTAATTACTCCGAATCAGAAATTATGACACCAAAACGAAGAATTCCTGCGAAAGAGACGAAGGCGCGCCTTAACTCTGTAGTCCTCAGTCAGCTGGCAATTAGGACAAGAGCCTTAACTCTGTAGTCCTCAATTAGCTGACAATGAGGACAAGAGCATTAACTATGTAGTCCTCAGTCAGCTGGCGATTAGGACAAGAGCCTTAACTCTGTAGTCCTCAATTAGCTGACAATGAGGACAAGAGCATTAACTCTGTAGTCCTCAGTCAGCTGGCAATTAGCCCAAGAGCATTAACTCTGTAGTCAATCAGCTGGCAATTAGGACAAGAGCCTTAACTCTGTAGTCCTCAATTAGCTGACAATGAGGACAAGAGCCTTAACTATGTAGTCCTCAGTCAGCTGGCAATTAGGACAAGAGCCTTAACTCTGTAGTCCTCAATCAGCTGACAATGAGGACAAGAGCATTAACTCTGTAGTCCTCAGTCAGCTGGCAATTAGGACAAGAGTTTTAACTCTGTAGTCCTCAATCAGCTGACAATGAGGACAAGAGCATTAACTCTGTAGTCCTCAGTCAACTGGCAATTAGGACAAGAGCCTTAACTCTGTAGTCCTCAATCAGCTGACAATGAGGACAAGAGCATTAACTCTGTAGTCCTCAGTCAGCTGGCGATTAGGACAAGAGCCTTAACTCTGTAGTCCTCAATTAGCTGACATTGAGGACAAGAGCATTAACTCTGTAGTCCTCAATTAGCTGACAATGAGGACAAGAGCCTTAACTATGTAGTCCTCAGTCAGCTGGCGATTAGGACAAGAGCATTAACTCTGTAGTCCTCAATCAGCTGACAATGAGGACAAGAGCATTAACTCTGTAGTCCTCAGTCAGCTGGCAATTAGGACAAGAGCCTTAACTCTGTAGTCCTCAATCAGCTGACAATGAGGACAAGAGCATTAACTCTGTAGTCCTCAATTAGCTGACAATGAGGACAAGAGCCTTAACTATGTAGTCCTCAGTCAGTTGAAGATGAGGACAAGAGCATTAACTCTGTAGTCCTCAGTCAGCTGGCGATTAGGACAAGAGCCTTAACTCTGTAGTCCTCAATTAGCTGACATTGAGGACAAGAGCATTAACTCTGTAGTCCTCAATTAGCTGACAATGAGGACAATAGCCTTAACTATGTAGTCCTCAGTCAGCTGGCGATTAGGACAAGAGCCTTAACTCTGTAGTCCTCAATTAGCTGACAATGAGGACAAGAGCATTAACTCTGTAGTCCTCAGTCAGCTGGCAATTAGGACAAGAGTTTTAACTCTGTAGTCCTCAATCAGCTGACAATGAGGACAAGAGCATTAACTCTGTAGTCCTCAGTCAGCTGGCAATTAGGACAAGAGCCTTAACTCTGTAGTCCTCAATCAGCTGACAATGAGGACAAGAGCATTAACTCTGTAGTCCTCAGTCAGCTGGCGATTAGGACAAGAGCCTTAACTCTGTAGTCCTCAATTAGCTGACATTGAGGACAAGAGCATTAACGCTGTAGTCCTCAATTAGCTGACAATGAGGACAAGAGCCTTAACTATGTAGTCCTCTGTCAGCTGGCGATTAGGACAAGAGCATTAACTCTGTAGTCCTCAGTCAGCTGGCGATTAGGACAAGAGCCTTAACTGTGTAGTCCTCAATTAGCTGACAATGAGGACAAGAGCATTAACTCTGTAGTCTTCAATTAGCTGACAATGAGGACAAGAGCCTTAACTATGTAGTCCTCAGTCAGTTGAAGATGAGGACAAGAGCATTAACTCTGTAGTCCTCAGTCTGCTGACAATGAGGACAAGAGCTTTTGGTATTTTGAGTGTGTAAGTACACAGGCCATAATATATAAATTTGAAATTTGTGACTTGAGTTGAACAATTTCCCCCATATACTGCAGAGGAAGTTCCTACGGAAAGTTTTAATTAATATGGTGCTCTTTAACTAGGAGCTTTTCGCTGTTTAAATTCGGACACGTAGCAGGTACACAGGGATTCCAGCCCTATAATTCAAAGAGGATTCCAAACTGCACAGTAATTGAGCATTTTGTTGTAAATATTAAAGCCTATTATATCACATAACTGGGAACTACACAGCCAACATGTGGTCAATCAATCTCACTTGTGCCAGTCAAAGAGGTCATTTTAGTTATCCCTGCTATGTAAGCACATTAAGTAGGGATATATATGTGTTTTAAGTTATGAAAAGTTTACAATTTTTATTGCTACTTTTTATAATTTGTCGCTCATTTTTTTGACCAGATTTATACACAAAACAACGACGAGACAAACATTTGCTAAATAACACCTTGCAAAACTATTACGTAGCTTAATATCACATATACATAAAACTAATGTAACTCTACTAATGAAAAATTAATATTTAACACCAGGGGCGGGAAAACACAGTATAATTTTTAATGCGAACGGGATGTATGAAGCAGTCCTTAGACATTAGTCCCAGCACAGGCGTCTATAACAGTGGACATAGTTGCCATCACTTAGACATTAGTCCCAGCACAGGCGTCTATAACAGTGGACATAGTTGCCATCACTTAGACATTAGTCCCAGCACAGGCGTCTATAACAGTGGACATAGTTGCCATCACTTAGACATTAGTCCCAGCACAGGCGTCTATAACAGTGGACATAGTTGCCATCACTTTAGATTCTGTTTTGTCCTTTGTTATCCTAAAACCTGTTGGCGCTGACACAAGCTTATTTAATTTAGGGCAAAAATGTTCTGCAGTTGAAACGATTATAGGATATTTAATGCAAATCATTTAGCGCAGAATTTTTCGTAGAATACTTTTACTCGTATGCGCAGTCAGTGCAAACTACAGGAATTTTTACTAACATCTAACCAGTCGTTGGCATTATTGATTCTTTAACGTTTATTCCATGGATTTAAAATTTTAAATGCTATGAATTTAATTTGCAGAAATATAATTCACACTTTTCCCGTGTCACATTTTATACATTTAATGAATATTTATATTTACCTACACGCATGGCACTTCCTACAGATACTTTGTGTATCGTACTGAATTAAGTTCGAAACTGTTTTTTGTTCTACAGACCATGCTTAAAAGGAGATCAACCTTTACCATCTTAGATTTGTTAAAATTATGCCACACCCTACTT
Source organism: Dryococelus australis (assembly GCA_029891345.1). Classification (NCBI taxonomy): domain Eukaryota; kingdom Metazoa; phylum Arthropoda; class Insecta; order Phasmatodea; family Phasmatidae; genus Dryococelus; species Dryococelus australis. The sequence continues at coordinate 7,503,843 of CM057001.1, forward strand.
TGCAGCTTCGTATTGTATCGTTTGTATCGACAAAGTGGAAAACTTTGTTTTGTACATTTTCTATAGCCTTAATTTCTTAACTGCTTCTGCTAGTCTCAATGCAATAGTCACTGACAATAACATAGTCACTTATTTCCTTTCGACTGTTACCAATTAAAAATTAATAAATGCAGTGGAGCTAAAACACTTTTAAAATTTACGATAAACGGTTATGTACTGTCGAGCAAAAATTTTGGTTGAATCTATTGTAGTTGAACTTAGGGTCATATATTGATAATACATTATGGCGGGGACTAATTCTCTTTATTTTTATGGCGTTTCCTGCATACCCTGCTTTCTACATGCAATATATGGTGATATTTTGAAAATTTAAATGCGCATGGAGCTATTTAGAAATGTTGTACACATACAACATTTCACCTTCGGGCGTCTGACTGGCACAGCTGTGAAGTTCTTTCTATAAGCCGACCTTTTCAGCACGATCATTAAGACTTATTTCTTTTCAAAGATTATGGACGGAGCTATAGCCCGTAATTTTACTAATAAAGGTAGGTATGTCAACGACACTTGCACGTAATTAGGATGTAACGCATTCACATCCAACATGCTGTTGGGACCAGAGGTTGTAATACAGGAAGAATTAGTAGTGCATTATGTCCACGCGCCATATGGGCCGTGTGCGAGCCACAATCCAGGAGAAGGGAGCTGAGGAGATATCGAGATTGCAACAATCCGTCAGAAAACAGGACAGAGGACGAGGCATAAATAGCGCCACTGGACTCACGTTCACCCCCACTCTACTACCCACCCTCAGTCGCTTTGGCCAGTAGTTGGCCTGTGTGTAGCCGATCAAGAAGACGACTGCAGAGGTGCTACAGACGCGAGGCGTCGCTGGTCCATTCTGCAGTCTCCCCACGTCAGAAGACGTACTCGCAGCATCACATCTCCACTGCTCGACATCGGGAGGACACAGAGGAGCTCCGTTCGGTTTCGAACTGTGTCAGTGGTGGGTGTACATTCATTAGGGCGCAGGATTGAGTAGCTAGGGAAGCTAGCTATGCGGTTAGAAAAATATTATATTTAAAAGTTAACTTAAATATTGCAAGACAACGAAAAGTCAATAGTTAATTAATATTTGTAAATCAATTAATTATGAAGAATTGATAATTAATAAATAGTTATTGTGGTAATTAGTAATTGATGACTTGGAGTTGAAAGAGAAGTGAGAGTATAGTAAGTGTTGTTCCGTAGAGTTGAAGCGAGCACTAGTTTGTGACCTTATGTCAGCTAGGCTTAGTGCAGTCGCCAGTCTTAGTGTAGTCGCCAGTCTTAGTGTAGTCGCCAGTCTTAGTGTAGTCGCTAGGCTTAGTGTAGTCGCCAGTCTTAGTGTAGTCGCCAGTCTTAGTGTAGTCGCCAGTATTAGTGTTAGAAGAGTTCAGTGTTAACCAGCTATACTTCGAAAGCAGTTATAAGTGTTAGGGCCGACTAGGCGCACGCAACAATACGAAGGATAATAGAACATAGCAAGTATTCAAGATGTTGATATAATGATTTCGTTGAGATTTTTACACTTGTGTGCACAGTCCAAAATGTTCAAGTAGGCCTACAATAACTGAATTACAGTCGAAAATAGAAACTTCTTAAGATACTCCAAATGGGCGAATTTGGCTGCAGAGCTGTGGAAACTGATCCACTTGAATCAAATTCTACTAACAATTTAAGTTACTGATAGTCACTGATTACTGTTTCCTGGCAAACTACACACTGACCTGGCTGTGAAACCGCAGCGCACTTCAGTGACACGCCTGGAGATAACAGATCACTAACTAGAGATTCAGTAAAGTATTTCTAGAAATTGAAACCACAAATTCAGACTTAGAGTATAGGACACACTGATACAATGACAGGCAATGTGTACACGCGAATGACTACTCTACAAGAGCGAGAATACATTATTCTGAACCTTCATCACCTCTAGGCAACTGCATTACACGTCTTAAAGTTAAATTAAAAGTGTTATAGGCTGTTCACGCTAAAATGAGCACTTTTAGAAGCGCTGCTTAAGATCTATTTGTATTGCGTATTCTTCCGCGTTGTATAAATCTAACACTAGCAAGGGCCTCATCACTTTATCCATGTGTCGGTCCAGTGAAACTGTGAAATAATAGGAAAAGTAAATATTTAAAAACATGCTCATTTTTTATACTTCGATACATTAAAAAAACAGGAAGCGAAGAAATAATTTAAGTTTACAAAAATGGTCTCCTCACTCTTTTTTATTCGACGTTACGGAGCAACTTTCTATTCATCGTTACCAACTTTACTGTGCGCGTGTTACTCAGTGCGCCCGTTAGAATATATGCAGGCAGGAGCAGTGACTTTTTTCTAAGGTTGATTTTAAAAATGTTCACTTTAGCGTAAACAGCCATTAGGTAAGAGCTGTGAATACTGAAATTATTTATTTTGCTTTCTGTTGTTCAAGCACATAAGTGTGTTAGGTACTTAAGAGTTCTTACAATTTCACAGTTTCACTTGACCAACACGAATGAATAAAGTGAACAGGCCCACAGTAATGTTAATGTTACGTTACGTACGGTGGAAGAATATGCAATACGCATACAGGTATATCTTAAGCAGGCCTTTCAAAAGTGCTCAGTTTACTACGGACGGTCCATACTCAATACGCAAAGGCTTTAAACCAGACCACAGCAGTAGCCTACAAAAAGTTCTGCGTTTTGATATATATATATATATATATATATATATATTTATTTATTTATTTATATTTATATATATATATATATAATATATATATATACACAACCACTGTGCATTTAAGAATCTAAATAAAAAAAATATATATATAAACATAACCTTACACAACCCTATTTTGATAGCAATGCTGGCATCACAACCTAGTTTCATTTTTTTTTTCCTCGCACAAAAATGGCGAGCAATATTCTTTATTCCGCAGCGAAAAATCTTTCAAACTGTTGGGGTTCACGACTCTCTTGTTCAGTAGGCCTTACTTATTTACCGAAAATCGATGTTCTAATATTGTACAAAAAATATTCAATTAAAATATAAAAAGTAAATATCGTACTTGTTTTAGTTTTAAATAATTATCGGCGCTCCCTTTTACTGGCTACGTAGACTGTTCTTGTAAACATTTATAAACTGAAACGCTATTCGCCGCTTCAAAACGGAAATAGCTCTGGCTGAATGAAAGCCAGGGCACTTCAGCCAGCGCACGAGGTGTAAAGTGTTCCAAAAGTGAATATTGCAACCAGGGCTTCAAGAATATCAGCCCGACGGGCGTCCGATAATACGCATACTAGAGTATATGGCGAGTGAGATTCAAAATAAACTTTCAACAACGCAGAGCATGTTTCCTATTTTCCCCTCACTCCCCTCCGAGCTCGGTCACGAGTGTTTATAGGCCGTTCACGGTAAAGTGAGCACTTTTTGAAACTGTTTCGTCAGACATAATAACCAATAAAGAAATTTCATTGTGGCCTCGGACTTTTGATCTGGGCATGGTGAATGTATACACTGTGTTTATTACTCACGTGGCAGGGTTTACATTAACAAGTGGTTGAAGGATATCAAATGGAATGGTTGAAAGAAACAAAGTAACTAGGGCTTCAAAAGTGCTCACTTTACCGTGAACGGCCTATACGCCCGAATGGCCTGCATTCACCGCGATGCGAGGGCATACTGGACCCTTGTTACCAGAAAAAAAAAAAGAGTGAACGGAAGTTTAACTTTGTTGCAAATGTGAAATATTCAAAAGTTATAATCTACGTGCATACAACACAGCTATCTCAATACAGAACTGTTATCAATTCTAACTGGTCTGACTGGGTTTGAGCTTGTTTAATCGCGCATTAGCACGCCTGCCATGCACCCTGGAGGTTGTGGATCCGATTTCGTTGGATCAAATGGGGTTTCCCTCGGAGCGTTCCATCCAGCACTGGATACATTTCGAGGGAGGCTATAACTGTACATGAACCTTTTCAACTCCCCACGAGGAAAAAAAAAATTACAGACACGTGTCAATCACAGTATGCTATTACTTACTACACTTTAGTTCTCTGTGCATGTAATAAATCAGTACACAATAACATATGACATTCATCAGTTAAATAATTAAATAATCCATAGTAATATAAATTGTACAATCTAGTCATCTACAATACTCAGTTTGGACCAGTTGTATATCAATCTTTCTCACACTCCCCCACCACCGCTGTTACCTACACTCTAAGACCATATCAATGTATGCGAATGGCGGGAAAGTTCGAACGGTAAACTATTTCCCTATAGATGCATGGTGCCGTTCCTACATTCGCTCACGAATCAGTCAAATGCGTAGGGAAGTCCCCAACCTTGTATCGCTCAACATGTCTGTATCTGCTGTCTGGCACGTGGTATCATTTCCATGCAATGTATAGGTTAAAAACTTCCATTGGGGTTTAGGACGTTTACCACGAAAAAAAAAAGTTTCCAGTGTAGATGGATCACTCGGCCTTTATCACCCCGATCACTTCCAGCAGTCGCCTCGCACACACAGATCATCGTCTCCAAACTGACACTCCACCACCTCAGTGCTGGACAAATTACCAGCAACACCTGCTAACCAATCTTGTTCACGCAATTTTAGAAACTCTATTCGGCAGGTTAGAGGGCTGTGTTTGTAACTGTGTTTATTTTCTCTAGGTTAACACGCACGCCAAGTGACGACATGTTTCAACATCGAGACATTTTTCGAAAGGGAAGACAACCCCGGGACCATTGCCATGTGTGAGACGTCAGTCAAGCTCTGTCCAACCACATCATACTCTGTCTCTCCAGCACCACGTCTTCCCATGCCGCACTCTTTTCGCTGCCCAGACACATGAGTCATCCATCGGAAGGGACCTGGAGAATTCGCGGATTCCTTTCGGGACAAGCTAGAATTCTAAACGCCTGTGTTTATATAACGTTAGTCATTGGTCCACGTAGTTTTTGACACTTCCTGGAGAACGCGAACCGAATCTTCGCCTTCCACTGTGACAGCAGACAACCAATGTGCAGTTGATATCGGCATATTTGTATATGAGACTGTAGAGTCTAGCCTGCAGGTCATTGAACTCGCGAATTTTTCATGTCTCTAGTCATCGAGCCCATAGGGTTTTGAGGGGATGATTAAGGGGGGAGGGAGGGATGTAACCACCACCTCGAGGCAATACTGTTCTCATTGTTCGCAGTTTACTCACTAGTTTTGGTGCTATACATTGTTTCTTTTGTGTTTGTTTTGACTTAACTCTTTCTGCAGAATAATGTGTGTTATTTAGGTTACATACATATTCGTCAACACGAAGTAACCTTTATCGTGCGTTTTTATATGATATCCTGGGATTCGTCCTGTTCTGCAACTACGCGCGTCCGAAGCAGCCACTGCTTCTCCCACTTTACCCAACCTTGTTACTGACATGGGTTCATAATGCATGCGTGTAATGAAAATTAAGCTAATAATAATAATTGTTGTTTTGCTTAAATAGGCTTGAAGCGAAATGCATTGTAGGCCAAAGTGTAATAATTAAAATTTGCCAGTATTATCAACAGTTGTACATAAAAATACACATATACCTCAAGCTGTAGTTCTTTGGGTCTATACTCTGTTTTCTTAACACATGCTAAAGTTACGTTTCACGAACGCTTATGCGCTGACAGCCTAACAGATAAGCTTTTCTTAGGAAAATTAAAAGGAAATTCGTGAAACTATATATGTCATGAAAAATAATTAAGTTCACGAATTAAAGGAATAAAGTATAATTACTAAACAAACTCCGCGGTGCAGACATTTACCTGCGAACTCAACTCTTTGCTACAGTAGAAGTCCTATCTAGAGTCGGGTTACCTGAGATATTGTAGGTTTTGGAGAGAGATGCTAAAATATACACGGCGATTATGCACCGCCAAATTCCATTCGTCGTTCCCATACTTGATACAGACATAAGGATAATTCTCAATAATTTTTTTCTATGTTTGTTGTAAAAAGATTTATTTCGTAATGAAATGACTAATCTTATTTCAAAACAAACCTAAGCACATTTCTCTTAACATAAGCAAATAATGAGAATGCGCAGTCGCTCAAGAGACACGAAAAGCTAATTACTGCGCAGAAACACGGGGAAGTGTTTGGAGAAATAATTCAGCAATGGCGATAAAAATACATCTTTTGGAGTTCGCTGTCAAAATGCGGATGCCCAAAAATAACGTTCACTGGTAGTATTTTATCTCTCGACACATGTTTCGGTACGTATAGTAAACAAATATGAAATATGTCTTTTAGTGCACATAAACAATTTAATGCAGTAGAGAAACACTTGATAAATTTACGGACGTGCACTTAATAAATTTCTCTTGGCAGCACAATAAATAATAATAGTATCGCTGCAAAAAAAGCTGATTATAAAGTCGGTATTCGTACAATTTTTAATGTTTTGCTTTTAGTGTTACTGGCAATTTTGACAACCAATATACAGAGGAAGTGGGTATAGCAGTACAGATTGTTTTTATCGCATGAACGTGACAGCTAAGACACCGTGCAAGCAAGGACGGGTCGAAATCCCACCCAATAGCTTTTTTAACCCAGGCGAGGTTTCGGATATCGAGTTGGCGGCAAGAGGTTAGAAGCCCACATTCAAAGAGCACACCCCTTTATTTCCTTTCTCAGTGCACGATCGCGTGGCCTGAAACTTACACAACTCAGTTCACACGGACGTGTGATTACTCGGACCATAATCGTAAACACTCGTCCGAGACGAAACTAAAACATCTCTTCTACAGGAACTCATCACTTGTGCGACTGTCGTTACAAAATAGCACATGTTCCACGCTTGAGAAGTTTATAAATTGAACAGGAATTGAGTAAAATCTCAGTAACCTATCAACCAAATTCAAAGAAGTTTTGTATAGTGTACGGGCTTGCTTAGATTAATGTCACCGCTTTATTTTACAAGTGACTGGATAATCACGGTGCAGGTTATTATTAGACTTTCCAAAATGAATGCTGAATACTGTCGCTAGAACTTCCTTTAATTCTCAATTGATCGTGTCTCACCCAGCACCGATTAAACATTTTACTGCGCCAGACAGTTAATCCCACAATTCTTTACTTCCACTCCACAGCTGTCAGAAATAAAATAATTTCGGTCACTGACCCACTTACCTATGGTATAACAACTAGTAGAAACAATTTAGATACAAGAGAGATAGAACCAGTTTTCCTCAACTCTGTCGTCTTTGCTGTTCATAATGAAATGGCCCTTAATTAAGGCCACCTGTTTTACGCCAAGAGATTCCACGACTAGAGTTCCAAAACACATTAGTCCAGAACCGATACCGCGGTTGGATGGTTTAACACTGACGTGTTTTCAAGTATCCAGCCAATCACAGGAATTCGATGTCTGGATAAATTTATTCTGATTGGCCCAGTCGAGTAGAAAATGTATTTTCACACAGTCACGCCGTCAATAGCCAAAGGAGAATGGCAAGCTAGCACTTAAGTTGAACTCTAACTTGCGAATAAATATTTTCGCGATGAAAACAATACAGACAGGGTGAATTTTCATCTCATACTCTCACCTGAGTTGTGAGAAGTTAATGTTGTTTCTGGATTCTCAATAAATGCAAACTTGTACGTACCTGCCCCCGGAAGTGACATCACCATGTATATACTAGCACTGTCCGAATTCCCAGTATAGTACACACAGGCTTTATACTAGGCAAGTATTTGAAATTATATACTTGCTGGGCATAATTGCGTACTTACGACAGTCGCCATGTTGTATTTCAGGTGGGAAAATGAACGTGTATGTTTTGTGGTTATAAAGCTCGTAAGTTTTAGAAATTAATAAGTATTTACGAAATGTTGTGTTGTATGTGTAAACAATTGTCAGCTTAGTGCTTCAAATTATGAATAAAATTCTGAGCCTTGTATAAACATCTGCAGCATATTTTCAAGTTGTATGCTTACAAATAATATTACATTTGCAATCCGTATTTCTAAGTTATTACAAACCCCATTGAATTGAATTTCGCTTTCTTCTGTTATCAATGTGTACATTTCAAACACATGATAAGGTAAGTATTGAGGTATGAGGAAAGAATGCCAGTTTCTGTGTAATGCCCCTTTACATACTATAAATGAATGCAATAAATCCCAGTAAAACTGCCTTAAGTTGTTTACAATCTTCCACCATGGCTAAAGCCATGTTTCAGCGCTTAAACTCGTAAGATGCATAACCATAGAAGTTGTAACATTATGTAACACCATGCACCGCATTTTTGCTGTTGTAACATTGTTTCTGATAATTCCGCCAAAATATGCGACCAATCTATCATGAAGAGACGATGACCAGTCCATACAGTTTCAACAAGTACACGACAAGGACACGTCGCTGCTAGTATGCAAATGCACATACTTACACGTATATACTGACAATCCGGAAACAGCCTTAGTAACTCAGTAAACGCGGTGGTTGAAAACATTATTTGAAGCGTGTGAAATGCTTTCACAATGTATGGAAAGGAGGTGGTATGGTAACATGGTGTTATAGTGGGCGCTGGAGTGCCAACACTGAGACTCTGCGTGACGGTATAGAAAGTTATGTCGCCGATGTGGGCATTATGCCCACACTTGTAACAAGTTCGCCCCTCCCCCCTTCACCCTTGGTTCCTAATCCCAATCGATACTAACACGATGCCGTTCTTGTTCGTGTTGCGATGGCCGCCATGTTGCCCTCAGGAAGGTTAGGGTCGGGGTTGTCACCGGGGGGGGGGGGGGGGTACTTCCTCACCCCCCCTCGACAACATCAGGTGTATTCCAGAGCACATTAAACTCCCCCCCAAGCCCCTCTGGGGCGACCACGCGTCATGGGGACGTAATGGAGGGCCCATGTCCGCAAACAGCTGCGGTGGGGCCCAAGGGTAGGGAGGGGGGTGGAGGGTCAGGACAAACAGAACCGTCGTACTGTCATTGGCGGATATGTTTTCCAGAGAGTTGCGCTTGCTCGCCTGTCGTTGACGACGCGGGACACTACTTTGCACGTGGCGGATACGAACGTGCTTACACTAACTTGTTTGCTTCGGTTTACGCGAGTTGTTCAGTGCGAGACCAACTCAGTTGGAGGACGGGGTATCACGTGTAAAGGCTTTCCACAATAAAGTCAGCAATTTCGAGTCCCTAATCACTTTTATTTCTTTCAACCATTTGTTATCATTTAATCACCTTTTAAAATAAATATTGGCATGCAAAGGTTAAAATATAACATAGTTATTGACTATTACTACAAAAGAGAGTGCTTTCAAAAGTGCTCAGTTTACCGTGAACAAGCTATAAGTTATTTCAGGTATGCGTTGTCCACCTTGCGTGTTATCTCGTTCTAACAAAAAAAACTTCGTCCATCTTCGCCCAGCCTACATTTCTACGAAATTTTTTTTTTTTGTAAAAAAATAATAATATCCCGCGATTTGCGAGTAAATTAAGATTTAGGTAGGGGTTTACTTAAAAAAAAAAAAAAAAAAAAAAAAAAAAACTCGTTTTATTGTTATAATTGTAGGTCGACTCTGCTCTTCCCACCCCTTACTAGTCAGCGTCTTTAACCCCTTGACACAATACTATCCCGAGTGTACTCGTTCACGTATGACGTGTGGCAAGATATGTAAAACCATGGTGAGTGCTGTACCAGGTAAGTAGCTAGCAGCAAAACTGACAGTGTCTTTTTACTGGTTAATGTTATTGGCTGCTCATAGAATAGCCATTTGTTGCTGCTGATGCCATAATCGAATACAGAACCTTTCTTTGGGTTTCACCTAGTACTTTCCAGACCAAAAATTCCCTCCTTTAGAACACCTGGAATGAAAAATTAATGCATAGAGCGAGAGGTTAAATTTTATTATAATCAGGGGTTCGGAAGCCCGGTGTTCAGAGTTCGGCAACTATAATCAGGGGTTCGGAAGTCCGGTGTTAATAGTTCGGCAACTATAATAAGTGGTTCGGAAGCCCGGTGTTAATAGTTCGGCAACTATAATAAGGGGTTCGGAAGCCCGGTGTTAATAGTTCGGCAACTATAATAAGGGGTTCGGAAGCCCGGTGTTAATAGTTCGGCAACTATAATCAGGGGTTCGGAAGCCGGTGTTAATAGTTCGGCAACTATAATCAGGGGTTCGGAAGCCGGTGTTAATAGTTCGGCAACTATAATCAGGGGTTCGGAAGCCGGTGTTAATAGTTCGGCAACTATAACAGGGGTTCGGAAGCCGGTGTTATAGTTCGGCAACTATAATAGGGGTTCGGAAGCCGGTGTTAAGTTCGGCAACATAATAAGGGGTTCGGAAGCCGGTGTTAATAGTTCGGCAACTATAATCAGGGGTTCGGAAGCCGTGTTAATAGTTCGGCAACTATAATCAAGCGGTTCGGAACCAGGTGTTAATAGTTCGGCAACTATAATAGGGGTTCGGAAGCCGGTGTTAATAGTTCGGAACTATAATCAGGGGTTCGGAAGCCGGTGTTAGAGTTCGGCAACTATAATCAGGGGTTCGAAGCCGGTGTTAAAGTTCGGCAACTATATAGGGGTTCGGAAGCCGGTGTTAATAGTCGGCAACTATAATAAGGGGTTCGGAAGCCCGGTGTTAAAGTTCGGCACTATAATCAGGGGTTCGAAGCCGGTGTTAATAGTTCGGCAACTATAATAGGGGTTCGAGCCGTGTTAATAGTCGGCACTATAATCAGGGTTCGAGTCGGTGTTAAAGTCGGCAACTATAATCGAAGGTGTTACGAAAAAGGTCGCGTGTTAATAGTTCGGCAACTATAATAAGGGGTTCGGAAGCCGGGTTAATAGTTCGGCAACTATAATAGGGTTCGGAAGCCGGTGTTAATAGTTCGGCAACTATAATCAGGGGTTCGGAAGCCGGTGTTAATAGTTCGGCAACTATAATAGGGGTTCGGAAGCCCGGTGTTAATAGTTCGGCAACTATAATAGGGGTTCGGAAGCCGGTGTTAATAGTTCGGCAACTATAATCAGGGGTTCGGAAGCCGGTGTTAATAGTTCGGCAACTATAATAGGGGTTCGGAAGCCGGTGTTAATAGTTCGGCAACTATAATAGGGGTTCGGAAGCCGGTGTTAATAGTTCGGCAACTATAATGGGGTTCGGAAGCCGGTGTTAATAGTTCGGCAACTATAATAGGGGTTCGGAAGCCGGTGTTAATAGTTCGGCAACTATAATCAGGGGTTCGGAAGCCGTGTTAATAGTTCGGCAACTATAATCAGGGTTCGGAAGTCCGGTGTTAATAGTTCGGCAACTATAATAAGGGGTTCGGAAGCCCGTGTTAATAGTTCGGCAACTAAATAGGGGTTCGGAAGCCGTGTTAATAGTTCGGCAACTATAATAGGGGTTCGGAAGCCCGGTGTTAATAGTTCGGCAACTATAATCAGGGGTTCGGAAGCCGGTGTTATAGTTCGGCAACTATAATAGGGGTTCGAAGCCCGGTGTTAAGTTCGGCAATAAAAGGGTTCGGAAGCCGGTGTAATAGTCGGCAACTATAATAGGGGTTCGGAAGCCGGTGTTAAGTTCGGCAACTATAATAAGGGTTCGGAGCCCGGTGTTAATAGTTCGGCAACTATAATAGGGGTTCGGAAGCCCGTGTTAATAGTTCGGCAACTATAATAAGGTTCGGAAGCCCGTGTTAATAGTTCGGCAACTAAATAGGGTTCGGAACCGGTTAATAGTTCGGCAACTATAATAAGGGGTTCGGAAGCCCGGTGTTAATAGTTCGGCAACTATACAGGGTTCGGAACCCGGTGTTAATAGTTCGGCAACTATAATCAGGGTTCGGAAGCCGGTGTTAAGTTCGGCAACATAATCAGGGGTTCGGAAGCCCGTGTTAATAGTCGAATATAATAGGGGTTCGGAAGCCGTGTTAATAGTTCGGCAACTATAATCAGGGGTTCGGAAGCCGGTGTTAATAGTTCGGCAACTATAATAGGGGTTCGGAAGCCCGGTGTTAATAGTTCGGCAAACATTAATCAGGGGTTCGGAAGCCGGTGTTAATAGTTCGGCAACTATAATCAGGGGTTCGGAAGTCCGGTGTTAATAGTTCGGCAACTATAAAAGGGGTTCGGAAGTCCGTGTTAATAGTTCGGCAACTATAATCAGGGGTTCGGAAGTCGGTGTTAATAGTTCGGCAATAATCATCATTAATTGAAAAGGTTCGGAAGCCCGGTGTTAATAGTTCGGCAACTATAATAAGGGGTTCGGAAGCCGGTGTTAATAGTTCGGCAACTATAATCAGGGGTTCGGAAGCCGGTGTTAATAGTTCGGCAACTATAATCAGGGGTTCGGAAGTCCGGTGTTAATAGTTCGGCAACTATAATAAGGGGTTCGGAAGCCGGTGTTAATAGTTCGGCAAACTAAAAGGGGTTCGGAAGCCCGGTGTTAATAGTTCGGCAACTATAATAAGGGGTTCGGAAGCCCGGTGTTCATGAGTTCGGCAACAATAATAAGGGGTTCGGAAGCCCGGTGTTAATAGTTCGGCAACTATAATCAGGGGTTCGGAAGCCCGTGTTAATAGTTCGGCAACTATAATAAGGTGGTTCGGAAGCCCGGTGTTAATAGTTCGGCAACTATAATCAGGGGTTCGGAAGTCCGGTGTTAATAGTTCGGCAACTATAATCAGGGGTTCGGAAAGCCGGTGTTAATAGTTCGGCAACTATAACAGGGGTTCGGAAGCCGGTGTTCAGAGTTCGGCCAACTATAATCAGGGGTTCGGAAGCCGGTTAATAGTTCGGCAATATAATCAGGGTTCGGAAGCCGGTGTTAATAGTTCGGCAAACTATAATAAGGGGTTCGAGAGCCGGTGTTAATAGTTCGGCAACTATAATCAGGGGTTCGGAAGCCCGGTGTTAATAGTTCGGCAACTATAATCAGGGGTTCGGATGCCCGGTGTTAATAGTTCGGCAACTATAATCAGGGGTTCGGAAGTCCGGTGTTAATAGTTCGGCAACTATAATAAGGGGTTCGGAAGCCCGGTGTTAATAGTTCGGCAACTAAAAAGGGGTTCGGAAGCCCGGTGTTAATAGTTCGGCAACTATAATAAGGGGTTCGGAAGCCCGGTGTTCAGAGTTCGGCAACAATAATAAGGGGTTCGGAAGCCCGGTGTTAATAGTTCGGTCAACTATAATCAGGGGTTCGGAAGCCCGGTGTTAATAGTTCGGCAACTATAATCAGGGGTTCGGAAGCCCGGTGTTAATAGTTCGGCAACTATAATCAGGGGTTCGGAAGCCCGGTGTTAATAGTTCGGCAACTATAATCAGGGGTTCGGAAGCCCGGTGTTAATAGTTCGGCAACTATAAAAATGATCGCTGCCACCAGCCACTGGAGCTGCTTGTTAAAAGTAGTTTCTTCGATGTCATTGTAGGCCAATTGAATAATTGCGATTTTCATACAATTGTGTGGAATTTTCCTTGTTGTAATTTGTTAGAAACTACGAAAAGAGTCAACTCTGTCCTTCGCAATAGTGAAGTGACAATTGAAGGATGCTATTGATCACAGAAAAATGCATAAATACATATTCGTACGAAATACTGTTCATCTTGATCTTGCAGACGTTAAGTACGAGTTCTATCTCCTCGCATAACAAAATTCATTCGGCATATTTTTTACACAATCTGTCAAAATCCCAATTTTAGTGTTTTGGGACGTACAAAAAATACATACTATATTATTTACCCCAATGACATAATTCGCTTTGAATTATTACCCCAAGTTACTTCAATGACTCAAAATCATCAATAAAATATTTTCACATTTAAAAAAAATAGCATGATAGAGAAATTTTAGCATTTTCAAAATTGTAGCAGTCTTTAATTTTTTGTAAAAGAAAGTTCTGCTAAGCATACCTTATAATGAATTTAAGATATTACCTTTCAGCCGGCCTTGTTAAATTTTCTGTTAATTGTTTTGTGTATTTTATTATATTATATATAATAAAAACACCAGAATTGTGATTCTAACATGCCTTGGTGTGATCTATAAAATTAATTTATGCTAGGACACTGGATTTAATAAAAAGTTTATTTACACCATTACTTTATTTAAATATAACAAATAAATCGAACATTTTTCTTCTAATGTCAAGTTTATTTACGTAACTCTTAAATCCGTAAATTTTTTTCACAAAAACAAGCTTGGATTATGAACGCACATTGCCGGACACTTGTATTTATATTGTTGACCCTTTTAAAAAAAATCGCTTGTGAGCGTGAACAATAGTTATAAAATAAAGTTAATGCATAAAATGTTTTCACTGGGGCAAGTATATATCACAGTTAGGGCCAAATACAGCATTTAAACACAAATAAACAGAATTTCTCCATTTAATGGCAGCTTAAAAGCGACATTCGAAGTGCTGAAAAATGTGTCGACTATCTACTTAACACTGTACTTTCTTCATGTATGTGAGAATGCTTTTGGCGAATAAATATTAAAATATCTTTAAATTTACAGTTACTATCGATTTTTTCGACCTCCTGCCCAGTTCCGAGAATGCTTTAATTTATTTGAATGTTTACGTGTGTATACGTTTTAGACGTTGTTAAATTTTATGTATTCTTGGCAGTAGTTTGTAATATTCTTAAGTAAAATAATGTAATGTTTATAATAACAAGAAATGATGACGCCGAGTGTCTAACGACTGAGAAAGTTTGAGAGAGATTTAACTTAACAGTATATATTATGTACACTATGGATCGACATTATTTTAAAAAAATATTCTGATATATAGACTATTCATGGTAAAGTGAGCACTTTTGAACGCTCTCTCTCCTTTGGAATAATAGTAAGTAAATATAATTTATTTTAATCTTAGACATTAACTCCTAATTGCGTCGTAATATACACACTGTGTTTATTGAAAATAAAAAGTAACTAGGGCATAAAAAGAGCTCACTTTGCCGTAAACAGCCTATACCTCAAGAAATTCATATCAACGGCAGTCACCGTAGAGTAACATGCCGAAGCCGATATGAAGAAGTCTGAACTCTGCCTTGCAATTAATACATTGAATACTATTTTGTACATGCCTTTCAACACTTTGAAAAAGAGAATAGTTAAAGTTAGTGTTTGTGATGTAAAAAAGTATTCTCTCGTTTTAAAATAAATGCCCACATTGACTCGAAAAAAGACACTCTTGTTTCCATTTCATCGAGTGACACGTCGGAATTTCTGCGGTGGATTTTATCTGAGTATTCCTGTTTGACCCGTCGCTGCATGCTATCTTTGGTTCTCATTCTTTGTCACAATTTAGAGAAGGGTGGACATGCATGTAGCTGTAGCCAAACAGGTGTTACACCAACAGTATACTGGTATGCTCCTCACTGTAATCTCTGTTTGTATACTGATAGTTTTGTTGCGCCCCAGATGAAAACATCTGAATCAATCACAAAATAGATGAAACTTTCTAGTAAAACGAATATTTGCATCATGACTTGTTTGTTTCCCCATGTGGAATGACACAGCCTCAGTTGCCTAACTACTTTCATTTCAATCTAAATCTGAAAGTGGATGTCTTGCTAATATTCTCTTCAAGGTTTCGAAATGAAATAAGTAGCTTTTTCAGTTATTAACGGTTAATCTCTGAAAAATACATTTGTAATTATCGTCATTGTACTATGTTTTATACGTTTACTACAGCGAATTCAATAGTTACAACTGCCTTTGAATGGCCATGTTCTTGAAGGAATGCATGTTTTAGGAGCCCGTTTATCTGGAGCTGTTCTCCACGTTCTAGAAGCGCAGAGAAGCGTGGGAGCGATAAGGGCGACATTGCCGCGCGCTTCAAGTGCGCCATCGCCGCTATGCGAACGTGGATCTGAACTACCGTGCAGTGTTCTCGCCTTGCCACGTGTACTAGCAACTTTATAGAGGTATCATCACACGTGGGATATTTCTTGTGCGGAAATTTGTTGTGCTCGATGGCGTACGGCGATTGGTTTGGCGCCCTTATGCAAAAGTCACTATCCATGACAGCCACAAAAAAGTAGTTATCCGCTTCTCCCCCCCCCCCTCCCAACCCTTCTATTTCACAGTTACGTATCGCATTGTTCCCGTATGTAACACGTCATTTATTGTTCTCCTGTAAGTGTTGCAGTGCCTTCATAATAATCAGTTTTCTCAGAAATGTCACTGATGACACTGGACGATAAAAGGAGAAAATGTTTTAATTAATATCGTAACGGTGGTTTCAAAGAACCAAATTTCAGAAACGGGGAACTAGATTTGGTAGAAAAACGGAGTTTCGAGTGTGGGAAACGTGGTGTATATTGTGGTTGGCTGACGGGTTTCCTCAGGGTATTCCCGTTTCCCACTGCACTTACATTCCGCTATCGCTTCATCTTCTCCTCGTTTCACCTTCCACGGCCCCGAACAAAACCTCGCTCAATATGTATCGATAGGGGCAGTGATATTTCGCGGAAAGATTCCGAGACAATATACAGTTCAAAGCACTGCGGTATCGTCCGGCTTGCTTGATTGGCCGAACCATATTCTGGTCCATGTCAACTGTTTGCACACGAATCACGAATGTTCAGTGTTGTAGTTAAGGACTCCTAAGGAGTTCGTTCAAATGCGGAAACTACACCAGCAGCCAGTGGAGTTATGAGAACAGCTGAGGTGTGTACACAATATTCAAATATATTGTGTGCTGCGATTTTTTCTCTAAAAATCACTGGCCCTATGTATCGATAATCGATGTTCGCTTGTCGGCGGGTTTTCTCAGGGATCTTCGTTTCCCCCGACCTCGCATTCCGGCGCTGCTCTAAACTCCTCTCACTTCATCCTGACCGTCTCTCAACACCTCGATTTTAAGAGCCACCAAAAATCTCTCCACTTGTTAAAATTCATGCATCTGTAACAATGATATTTTTTGCCTACTTTCCGAAGGAAAGAAATGCTTATGAGATCACTTTCCTGTCTGTGTGTCACTGTGTGTATGTATGTGTGTGTCTGTGCGTGCGTCTCTGCGTGTGTGTCCCCCGCGTCGACCGAATGTCACCAAACTCAGTACACATAAAGTATTAAGTGATAAAACCTGACTTTCATAGTTTCTGACCACGCCGGGCACTTACTTTCAAAATAGCGGTTATTTTAATATTTAGGGCGATTTGTCATATCTCGGAAACCATTCAACCGATTTTAGTGAAATTTTGTATGCGGACAGCGCAAGGCGTGAGCATTAAATCCAGAGGTGAATGTCGATGTTAGTCAGCCATTTTATAAGATTGCGCCACATGAAAAAATATAGCCTTTAGATTATATCTCGAAAAGTACTCAACTTTTATCGTGAAATTTTTTCCACATAATTAATACTATTGTTACGTGCTGTAGCTGGCGCCGACTCAATTGCCCCGCGCCGTAATCGGAAACACACCTCGACCTCCCCTCTTCCTGGAACGATGCACTCGTGGCCTCATGATTCCCTCTTCTGGGAATCCCGTGAATGCCGACAGCGGCGAGACTTGCTGGCGTCACAGACCTCCTCTCGCCTGCTAGAGTTTCCGATACGTTTAGCGACGACGCAAGAATGTTCTGGTGAGACTGACTGGCGCCTCAGCCCTCCGCGACGCATCAAGCGAGCTGGGGAAGATTTTAGGTGGCGGTCTAAGACACTATACATACTGCCGCAACCCAGCGGCCGGCAGTCTTTGACGGAGGCCGCCTGGCCGAGTGTGCGCGAGCAAAGTAATATGTGCACGACGACTGGAGATTGCGGGGCGACGGCGAGTAAGGTGTTCGTGGCTTGAATGGACGAGAGTATGTGAAACCGACTAGTGAAGCCTGCTCTGCGCGAGAGCGCTTGGAGGACTCTAGAACATAGTGACTGGCGGGACATGTACTGAACTGAGATGGGGCTAACTGGAAGTGTAATACTGATTTTAATGTAAATATTCGAACTGTCAAATATGGACGCATATATTATAAAATAATTGAATATGTTGATACACTCTCTATTGGCACTGATATTTAATTATTTAATTTAATTTATATATTTGCTGTAATTACAATTTTTATTAATTGATGTCAATTGTGAACAGTAAATTATTTCAATTTATTGTGATAATTTGAGTTCAGAGAAGTTTGCTGTAGTTATTGTAAATAAAATAAGGAAATTATAGTAAATTATTTGATTTAATTAAGACCTCCGTCGCTTAACGAACTCGGTATAGCCCACGTAATTTCTACAGAGAGAAATTGTAAGACTGGTGTCACGAGTGAGGTGTAGACATTCTATAAAAATAAAATAATTAAACAATTGTAATTTATATATGTAAATATCACCATATTTTTTGTAATAGGGCAAGGAATTGTTTTGCAATTTTTGAATGCTAACTAGAAGAATGTCGGCAGACATGGAAGCACTCCGCTTTCTAATCGAAAGTTTGAGTGGTCAGATAAATTGCAAAATAGATACTGTAAATAGTGGAAATAGATAATATTAATGAAAATGTAAATAGTAAAATAGATAGTGTTAGCGACTCTTATAATAGTGTTAGTGTGCTAGTAGATAGGAAAATATACAGTGTAAACGAAAATGTAGATAGTAAAATAGACAATGTAGATAGAAAAATAGACATCGTGAATGAGAATGTGGACAGAAAGATAGGTGTGAGCGAGTTGGTGAACAATAAAATAGACTGTGTGGACAAGAAAATTTACAGTGTAAGGGTCAGTGTTAACGAAAGGTTGGACAGTGTCGAGTGTAAAGTGGACCAAGAGATGAGCACCCACAAGAAGGAATGGCAGGAGTTCTTGCAGAAGCAGGGGAGACGACATGTAGGAGCAGTAGAGGAGCCGAGTTTGGTTACCACCGAGACTACGAGTGCAGACGGCGAGAATAATGTAGAGGTCGCCGCCAGTGGAGCTGTCGCAGAGGAGGCGCAGCAGTTCTGCAGTTTGGGAATACCCCAGCCAGGGGTGGGTAAAGGCGCCACAATTAAGCCCGCCCCTTACGATGGACAGACACATTGGCGCGAGTACCGGCACCAGTTCGAGATCGTGGCCACTCTGAATGGCTGGACAGAAGAGAAGCAGGCGTACTACCTGGCGGCTGTGCTGAGGGGACCAGCATTGAGCATACTGCAGTCGCTGCCAGAAAGACATCGTCTAGAATACTCCGCACTGGTGTCGGCTTTGGAGCTGCGATTCGGCGACCGGTACCTGCCACACGCCCACCATGTCCAATAGCGAAGCCACATCCAGCGACCTGGCGAACCACTGCAGGAGCTGTGGCAGGACATCGTGAGGCTGTCGCACCTGTCCCTGGAGGAATGCTCGGAAGAGGTACGAGACGTCATCGCCGTTGGCTTCTTCGTCGACGATATCGCTGACACCAACGTGTGGCAAGCTGTGCGGTTAGCTGCACCTCACACCATGCAGGATGCCTTGGCCCGAGCACTGGAGGTGGAGTCAGCATGGCAATCATCAGTGCCACGACGTCAAGTGCGGCAGTGATGCTTGGTGAAGGAGACGACACAGCGTCAAGGGGATGTTGAAGGACTTGCAGACGACCATCAGGGACATCGTCTCCAGGGTGCGCACTACAGAGACTCGCTGTCCCCCGCCCAAACGGCTGGAATGTTGGACGTGTGGACAGCTGGGGCACCTGAGAGCCAACTGTCCTCAGCAGCAATAGCAGCAGCAACAACAGACAGGGAGCAGGCACCAAGGGGCAGATGAGAGTGCAATATCTTCGGAAAATTTGTAAGCACCGGTCTTGAGGGGCAAAGATCGTTGATTGCTGGAGGGAAGGCCCCAACGCTTTTGCAGGTGCGATCAATGAAACAAGACTTCAATGCCATAATGGTGGATGAGAGCCTAGATGATGTTTCTTGTCAGATGGTCGTTGACACAGGAGCGACTATAATAGTGGAAAGACCCCACATTCTTAGGCCTTCCCTCCAGCGATCATCCGATAAGAACATGGATAACTGTTATCTAACCACAGTAACGGGCGAGACCACACCAGTCAAAGGTAAGAGAAGGGCACTCTTACAGCTCGGTAATATTGAGATAGAGCATGATATATACATAGCAGAAATTGAGGACGAATGCATTTTGGGTCTTGATGTTTTACGTATGCTGGGATGCTGTATTAATACTCTACTGGGGGTGTTACGTGTATGTAATACCGAGTTGGTAGTGTCAACACGATGAGATTTATCTCCACCAATGAGCTGCCCAGTAGTGTGTAATCAGTCAACTGTGCTCCCTGCTTCTAGCGAAGTTGATATTCCAGGCAAATGGCAGGTAAAATTTGTCCGGTGATTGGCATAATCGAACCAGCCAAAGAAGGTGGCAGTTTACCCGATGGTGTCATTTTAGCCAGGACATTAATTTCTTCAAAATCGGACAGTTTGCCTGTTAGGATGATTAATTTGTCTGGTCGTGCTATCCGCCTTGAAGATGGGGCCACAATAGGGTTTGCAAGCAGGTCTCACATGTACCTCCAAATGTTCCAGAAGCTTCACTGTCACAACCTACTGAATGTCCTCTTCCAGATGCTCTGGGGGAACTGCTGACAAGAAGAAAAGAAAACCTCAACTGGCGACAGACGAGGGCAGTTTCAGAATTGTTACAGAGAAATAGAAGTGCTTTCTCCTGCGAGCCCAATGACATTGGCAAAACTGATGTTGCATGCCACCACATCGACACAGGGGACGCTAGATCCATAAAGCAGCCACCAAGGCGAATACCGCTAGCTTCATATGAGGTCTTTGACGGTATTCTGAAAGGGATAAGGGATTTAGACGTAATAGAGCCATCAGTCAGTCCACTGTCTTCTCCCATTGTGCTTGTAAAAAAGAAAGATGACTATTAGATTTTGTGTTCATTACCGTCAACTTAATAATGGGACCAAGAAAGATTCTTACCCACTCCCTATGATAGACGTCACCCTGAATAGCCTATCAGGTTCACAGTGGTTTTCTACTCTAGGCATCAAGAGCGGGTGTTGACATTGCGAGTTGGCTCGGGAAGACAAGGAAAAGACTGCCTTTTTCGTCCAAGGGAAAGGAACCTGGTAATTCAAGGTTATGCCTTTAGGCTATGAAATGCCCCTTCCACCTTCGAACGACTAATGGAGAAATTTCTGCCCTTAAATATTTGTTAGGTATACCTAGACAACATTGCGGTCACAGGAAGAACTTTTGAAGAGCACCTGGCATGTTTAGATTCTGTGTTTCATAAAGTGACTATGGCCAATCTGAAATTGGTTCCCAAGAAATGCCACCTATTTCAAAAGAAAATGAATTTCTTGGGCCATGTTGTATAAGCCCATGGGAGTGAAATAGACCCTGAAAAGACCAGAGCAATAAAAGACTGGCCTCTACCAAAGGATGAAACTGAAATTCGAAGTTTTGTGGGCTTATGTCCTTACTACCATCGATTTGTGCCTAGGTTCGCCACTATCGCCAAACCTCTGCATGAATTGACTGAAGCAAAAAGAAAATTTTGTTGGACCCCAGAGTGCGAAATTGCTTTCAATAGACTAAAGGAAATTCTGATATCTTCCACAGTACTGGGCTTCCCGAATAGAGAGGGTGAATTTATTCTGGATACTGATGGTAGTGATGTTGGAATCGAGGCTGTTATATCTCAGATCCGGGATGGAAAAGAGCGGCCATTGGAATACTTCAGTAAGGTGTTACACAAGCCCGACAGGAACTACTGTGTGACACGCAGGGAGCTTTTAGGAGTGATGAAGGCGATTGCACATTTTCATCCATATCTTTATGGCAGACACTTCATCCTAAGAAGTGATCATGCTTCATTATGCTGGCTACTAAATTTCAAGTACTCCGAAGGTCAAATAGCCCGGTGGATACACCACCTGCAAGTATATGACTTTGAAATACACCACAGGTCTATACACCTTCCCAGCAATGCAGATTTACTCTCCAGGAGACCATGCGAACCATTATGTCGTTATTGTGAATGCCAGGAGGAGAAGGTTGGTGTATCGTGGAAATCAAGGAGGAGAAGAATTCAAGGCTCTGTATCTGGTGATGGGTCATCTACATGAGATGAAAAGGACATAAGAAATTATCAGCTAAGTGGCCCCACCTTGCGTCTAATATTGGAGTGGAAGGATACCGGGCGTTGGCCCGAGATGTGAAGATATATTTAATCTAGTCAAGGCATACTGGGCACAGTGTAATTCCCTTGTTATAAAGAATGGTGTGCTTTACAGGAATTGGGAAAGTAACGATGGGAGACAGAGTCAATTACAATTGGTGCTACCAGAGTGCCGAATCCCAGAAGTGCTAAGAGAACTGCACAACACAGCAGCAGGTGGTCACTTCGGTTTACAATGACACTTGACAGAGTCCGAATAAGATTCTATTAGCTGCATTGTCGGCAGGATCTTGAGAAATGGTGCAGTCTGTGTGATGCATGTACTGCAAGGAAGGGTCCGAGGGTTAAGGAGTGCGGTCCCCTCCAGAAGTATAATGTTGGGGCCCCATTCGAGGGGATGGCAGTTGACATTCTCGGACCCCTACCAATCACTGAAAAGGGAAGTAGATAATTTCTGGTAGCCCAAGACTATTTCACAAAGTGGCCCAAGGTCATACCGGTGCCAAATCTAGAGGCAGGCAAAGTAGCTGATGCTCTTGTCGAGCATGTTTTCTCCAGGTTTGGAGTGCCACTGGAGCTTCATTCGGACCAAGGACGAAATTTTAAAGCAACTCTTTTCCAAGAAGTAACGAGGATTTTAGGAATGAAGAAAACCCGAACCACAGTATTACATCCTCAGTCGGATAGAATGGTTGACAGGCTAAATCGTACCCACGAACAGTATCTGGCTATCTTTGTAGAAGACAATCAGAGGGATTGGGACTCTAAGATACCCTTATTTATCCTCGCATATCGCTCGACGATCCACGAGTCTACAAGGGTAACACCTTCAAGGATGATGTTTGGGATAGAGCTTCGCCTACCTGGTGACCTGCTGTTCGGACGTCCAGTGGAGGAAGAAGCAGCCACTCCAGAATATGCTATTAAGTTATGTCAGACGTTAACCGATATTAATAAGTTTGCCCGGAGGCACCTTAGCATTAACAGTGACAGAATGGAAACACGATATGACCGAAGAAAACCTGAGGAGACTTTTCAAGAAGTACAGTTGGAGTGGTTGTACAATCCTCAAACGAAAAAGGGATATTGCCCGAAGCTACAGAAATCTTGGGAAGGCCTGTACAGGATCTTGAAGCGGATAAATGTTGTTGTCTACAGGAATTGCTGACAGGGCTCTCGGGCAACGCCTAAGATTGTCCACATCGACAGACTGGCGCTGTACAAAGGTCCTGATTCTTTAGAGTATGTTAGGGAAGAACAGACTTAAGGAGAGGGCAATTTTACGTGCTGCAGCTGGTGCAGACTCAATTGCCCCGTGCCGTAATCGGAGACCCAACTCGACCTCCCCTCTTCCTGGAACGATGCGCTCGTGGCCTCATGATTCCCTCTTCTGGGAATCCCGTGAATGCCGACAACGGTGGGACTTACTGTGGTCACAGACCTCCTCTCGCCTGCTAGAGTTTCCGATACGTTTAGCGACGACGCAAGAATGTTCTGGTGAGACTGGCTGTCGCCTCAGCCCTCCGCGATGCATCACGCGAGTTGGGGAAAATTCTAGGTGGCGTCCTAAGACACTATATATACTGCCACAAACCAGTGGCCAGCAGTCTTTGACGGAGGCCGCCTGGCAAGCGTGCGCGAGCGAACTAATGTGTGCAGGACGACTGGAGATTGAGGGACGATGGCGAGTGGGGTGTTCGTGGCTTGAATGTTCGAGAGGGTGTGAAACCGAAGAGTGAAACGTACTGTGCGTGAGGGAGCTTGGAGGACACTAGAACATTGCGACTGGCTGGACATGGACTGAACTGAGGTGGGACTGAATGAGAGTGTAATACTGATTTTATTATAAATATTCGAACTGCCAAATATGGACGCATATATTATAAAATTATTGAATACGTTGATACACTGTATATTGGGACTGATCTTTAATTATTTTATTTCATTTATATCTTTGCGGTAATTATAAATTTTATTAATTGGTGTCAATAGTGAACAGTAAGTGATTACAGCAAAATTCTCTAAACTCAACTCTCACAATAAATTGTAGTTATTGTAAATAAAATAAGGAAATTATAATAAATTATTTTATTTAATTAAGACCTCCATCCCTTAACGAACTTGGTATAGCCCACGTAATTTCTAGAGAGATAAACTGTAAGACTATGATTGGCCAGGTAAATGTAAAAAATTTAACTTACGCTTATTTTCAAAATGTTGGAAATACAAATATTTTAGGTTTATTTGGTAAAACTACCATACCATTTGACGAATTTCAACCAAATTTTCTACGCTGACAGTATCTTTTACAAGCATCATATAAGTTACACAACAGCCATTTTTGTGCGCCATTTTGGAAGATAGCACCATATAAAATATAAACCTTGTATGCTATATCTCGAAAACTACCTAACCAATTTTCTTCAAATTTGGCACGTAAGTAATATTATAACAGGCCAGGTAAGAATAAATAAACTTTGTTAGACACTTATTTTAAAAATGGCATCCATTCAAATATTTTATGTTTATTTGGTATAACTACTATGCCATTTGACCCATTCCAACTAAACTTAATACGCGGGCAGAATTTGTTACAAGTATGAAATAAGTTTAAAAAAACAATTTTGTCCGCCATTTTGTGAGAGAGCACTACATTGATTAAGTTTTTGTGTAATTTCTCGGGATACATTTAACCGATTCCTAGTAAGTGTGACAAATAAGTAGTAGTGTGGTAGGTAATGTTAACTGTTAGTTTTATGCGTATCATACTTATTTTCAAAATGGCGGCGTCATTGCTATTCTAGTATTATATGCTATATCGTCGAAACCATGTAACTAATTCCAGTGAAACCTTGTATGCTGACTGTATACATTACAACAATAAAATTTGTGCACACAATATCTCTTGTCCACCATTTTATAAAATAGTTTCACTCGACAAATTAAAATTATGTGATCTCTGAACAAACAACCGATTTCTACCAAATTTGGCAAATAGTTAGCACTATGGCAGGCCATGTAAACAAATACATTTTGAGAGGTTCAGAAACACACATTTTTTAAATGGCGGCCATTTAAGCATTTTATCTCCGAAGTTTTTATCAACCAAATTGCTGACAGTATCAGTTATACCCATCAGAATTATTTATGCAAAGCCTAATTTCTCCGTCATTTTGTAAGATAGGCCCACATGAAATAATATAATTTTTATGCTTTATCTCGGGAAACAATCAACCGATTTCGTTCAACTTTGGCGAATAGCAGATTTAAATTTAACTTTGTAAATTTAATTTCTGACAATAATCGAAAATGCTAAAATATAACATTTTTGCTCTCTATTTATGAAGATCGTCACATGATCAATGTAGTTGTTGTGCCATATCTCGAGAACCAATCAACGGATATGCATACAGAGATCCTCCTTTGCCGTTTTTTTTGCAAAGTAGCCTCAGGCCATTAAATTTAACATTTTGTTATATTTCCGGAATAATCCTACTAAGTTTCCACAAAACTTTGCGTACCTACAGAAGCCCGTGAAAAGTTACATGGTTTAAATGGGATCAGACAATGAGTTTAAAAATGGTGGCCATATAAATACTTTGACATGTTTGGCATATTTATTTAACAATTTCAATCAAACTTTCTTTGCTGACATTATACATTACAAACATCTAGTACAGAGCTTCTTTTTCGGCAATTTTGCAAGATAGCACCGTTTACGAAAAAAAATTTGTTATGCTATTTCTTTAGAGACCAAGAAACCGATTTCCATCAAATTTTTCACACAAGAAGCGTTATGGTAGAACACGCAATATGTGTTTTAGTGGCTCGGGACATGTAAATATTTCAGGATGGTGAACCCCATCATTCAAAACATTAGACTGATGACATCCAAAGTCGATACTCCGAGTCATACCTCCGTGATGCAGTTTATTACAAGATAGATTAATTTTACAAGTTGTTCTGAATGCGAATCCCGGGTAAGTCACTCTTGTATTTTAATTGTATTGGTGCTGTTTCACATGTCTCAGTTTTAATCTCTAATGATATTCGTGTCAATGAGATCTCAACATCTACCTGCCATCTAAACATTTAAGAACTTCACTAAAATTTATTTGCACCAATGTAGAGGAAAGTAGGCTCATTATAAGCTGGTCACGGTAAAATGAACACTTTTGAAAACCCTGCTTAGGATCTACTTGTATGCACGTTGTGTATTCCTCTGCCTAATGTAAAATTAACATTGCCATGTGCCTCATCACTTTATTCATCCGTCGGTCAAATGAAACTGTGCAATTATTAACAAAGTAAATACTTTACAAATTTGCTCATTTTTACACTTCGATGCATTAAAAAAAAAAGAAAAAACAGAAAGCGGAAGAAATAATGTTAAGATATCACAAATGGTTACCTAACATTTTTTATTTCACGTTGAAATACGGAACTACCTTCCATCCATCGTTACCAACTTCCCTGAGCGAAATTCACTCAGTGCGCCCATTAAAATATATGGATGCAGAGGCAGTGACTTTTTTCTAAGGTTCATTTCAAAAGTGCTCACTTTATAGTGAACAGCCTTTAGTTATCAGTAACTTCTCTTTTTTTTTTTTTTATTGTGGTATGCTGTAAACGTGTTCAATTAAGGACAAACGTACTATAGGTATAACAACGCGCCCTCCAGGTCACGTGTAAGAGCAGCGCTAAGTTCTTTGAGTTGCAATCCCGGCGGCTCGGTGCGTCGCGCCAAACAACTTCAGCACCCACTTGTTTTTGATAGGCGCCCGCTACAGCGCCCTTGCACGGGAGGGTTCGCAAATGGCGGTGTGCGGTCGTTTTCCCTCCTGTCGACAAAGGGCAGCGGGAGGAAGGGGCAGATTTTCGAAACAGCCGCGATTAGAGTAATAAGCCACTTATTCGAAAGTGCCTCGTGTAACGGTTCTCCCCGCGCCGTTGATTACAGCGCCGCTACCGCCGCGCAGCGCTGCGGCCGTCCGCGTAACTACGTCCCCGCCAAGAGGGCGGTGATGTTTCTCATCTGCGACACAGAGCGGCGCTGCAGTCGCCATGTGCTGCCTGCGGAACAGAAATCCGTTCACTTCACACACATTCTGGTACTGTACAAATTCGGAATGACAGTTGACACTTCATTAAATAACACATTTTCAAGTTGGAATAAAAATGAGGAAACAAGTTGCCCTTTTTCTTTCCACAATCGTCAATTTCTAAAAGAAAAACTTCCCTATAACTGTGTTCATTTTTGCCTGTAGCTCTGAAAAATTAAAATTAAAATTTATTTTTTGCCAGCTGTAAATCGGAAAATATCCAAAATACTTCAGCATCAGTTAAAAACAAACGACTTTCTGATAGTATTACTGCTACAGGAAATATGGTTTTATTTCTTTACATATTCGTTTTGGAATAATTACCTATATAACACAATAACACAACGAACTTCAGTGTACAATTTGAAACCCCCAAGAGAGAGAAGACTGGGGAGGGTTAAAGCGACCTCACTCGTACGTTGTTTTACAATCACAATAAATCCATTTTCCCTGTGGTCAGAAATTGCATTTAATAAAAAAAAAATTATATGCTAATAATTCGTTTATTTTAATACTTATGAACAGTTTTTCTTGCCACAAAAAGTCAGTCCATTATGATAATGTCACTATTATCTTGGCCATCTGAACGGCATTATCGCCAACATTATCCAAGTAATAACAGCTGGTGAGTAACTTCAAATTTGAGGACGCCGAGAACTGTGCAGACATAGAGCGCCTCCACACAAGGGTCCGTAGCTGCGAACCGCCGTACAGGAAATGCAAAGGCGAAACTACCCTCTGATCGCGCAGGCAGCTCCCAGGCGAATTTCGTGGCGATGATCCACAGCAGAGAAACAGGGCTCCACAGAAGTTCGCAAGTGTTTTCCAAACAAACTCAACACACAAGACGTGAGCATTTAGAACGAGCAGGCAGACTAATTTCCACAATTATTTCCACAAGTTCTATAACAACCACGTCGCATACAATGTTGAACGCAAGACTAAAAACCCACGCTCTTATAGCCTGTTCACGGTCAAATGAGCTGTCGAAAGGGCCTTAAAAAGTGCTCACTTTACCGTGAACAGCCTATACTGAGGCTGACTAGGCAACGGCATAACAGAGCTGGGTGCGCTACAACTTGGCACATGTTACCCCGTCTGCTGCTGTTACAAGACTCTCTCTCTGCCCACCCCCCCCCCCCCCTCAAGTGGCTGGCTTTCTGCAGCATTCACTAACCATACGAAAACACTATACAATTACTAACTGAACAACAATATTACACAATGCTAAAATAGAAATACTAAATATAAGTATAATACAAAACATATTAAAAATGGCTGGCCGGCCTAACCGTATGTTTAACAACATAGTAACCACTCACAAGCGAGCGCCCAATTCAAAATTACCAACCGCTTCATACATTTCTTAAGTGACGACTCACTCGTCACAACCACAACCCCCCCCCCCCTTTTTTTTTAAACACACACTATTCAACGTAATGCAAGGAGCGCTGTTCAACAAACTTTCAAACGTGAAGGAGTTCAACCTAGAGCTCATGTCCATGTGAATATGTTGGGCGGAAATATTCACAAATAACAACATTCATAAACATGTTAACAGCCCCTAAGAAATCACAAATAAAAAGAAGCAAGAGGCGAAGTGAAGAAATGACAATAACAATCAGTAGAGGCTTAGAGAAAAACTACACATATGGCAACATTTATAAGAACCCAGAAATACACAGTGTAAATGCGTATAAACTCTATCACAATCTTCCACTCCCCGCTCAGGACTCCCAGCATACTGTGCACATAACGGTTTCAATTGGGTTACGTGGGCACGTTTTAAACTGTAACTGTTCGCTGTGTCTTCCAAAAGTACAGTTACTGGGGTTAGATATTTGAACAGCTTATACGGACCACTGTAGGCCGTTGCCAATTTGAAGAGACATAATTTGCTTTGTTACTCAATACCACTAGTCCACACATCACCAGGTCACCGCAATTAAACACTTTTGTAATGTGGCCCTGATCACACTTCTTGGCCACACTTCTCATAGCTTTAAGTTCGATGCCATAACGTATGTAAAGTTCCCTGGTATGTTGTGTTGAGTGTCTCTGGAGGGATTCCCCAAATATTTAAAAGCGGTGACGGGAGTTCACGCCCTAAAAACACTTCACTGGGAGAAAAACCAGTTGTTGAGTGCGAAACAGAGTTAAAAGCTAGATTTAACTCCGCCATATTTTCGTCCCAACTGCGGTGGTCGTAATTATGAAAAATGCTTAACGACACCTTGACATTTTTATTTACTCTCTCTACTAAATTTTGGCAGGGATAATACCGACTTGTAGTAATATGTTTTATTCCCCACTCAAAGCTCATGTCCTTAAATAGTTTTGATACGAAATACGATGCACTGTCTGAAACTAACTGTTCACCCCCCCCCCCCCCAACATTCTCCAAATGCAAGCAATAAGGGCTTTAGTTATACAAGTGGCTCTCATATCCCGTAATGGCAACATGAAAATGAACTTACTAAAAGCGCCAAACAAAATTAATATGCAATTGTTTCCTTTGCGGGATCTAGGTAAAGGGCGAACATGGAGTTCTACGGAATGTTGACCGATCCGACTATTACGTGGCTGTTTCGCTAACTGACAATCAGCACACCCTCTTACGTACTAACGAATATCAGTTTTCAAATAGAGCCAAAAAAATTCTCTCTCAATTTGGGCTTGTTTTTTTTTTTATTCCCATATGCCCGCCTACTACGGAATCGTGAAAATATTTCATTAATATTTTCCGTGCTTTTTCCGGGACTACTATTTTCCTACTGCCTTTCCTCTTTTGGAAAAGCAATAATCCCGTTTCTAACACGCAGTTCTTATTTTGGAAGGTCCCTAAATTTTTGATAATATTCTGACACTCATCGTCTCCCGCCTGCCAATCAGCCATGTCCGTAAACTCTTAGGGGATAGGTTTAATAATCGCACCACACTCTTCCACGTGTTCAAGCTGATCTTCCGTTTCAAGTTCCAACAACGCCTTCCTGTTTCTGAACTTCATAATCTTGTTCATCGTACATTCTGGACAGGCGATCAGCAACGGTGTTATATCTGCCCTTTACGTGCGCGATCTTCAAACGATCCAACGACCTATCTTACCGACCTGCTTGAGGCGCGTATACAGCCATGTTGAAGCTTGGTTATCACTCATCTAATCAAACTCCTGATGTTCGAGATGCGTACTACATCTCTCGACACCCCACACACTTCCTTTTCATAAGCACTTAAATTCCTTTCATTGCCTGAAAGCATTCGACTGGCAAACGCTGTCGCTTCCTGTCCTCCTCGCTGGTCTTGAAGTAGAACTGCACCTAACACGACGGAGAAGGCGTCTGCTTGTAATACGGAAGGTTTATTGAAGTCGGGAAAGGCGAGCAAGGGAGGATGCGAAATAGCAAATTTCGGGTCGTTGAAAGTCTTCTTCTGTTGCTCTCCCCACACAAAGGGGACATTTTCCCTACGTAAATTATTTAGGGGTGAACACATTTCGGCGTAATTATCAATGAAGCGTTCAAAGTAACCTAACATACCCATAAACCTCATTAACCCCTTAACATTCTTTGTTTTCGGAAAATTTACTATAGGGGCGATTTTCTCCGGGTCCATAATTAAATTTCCCCCAGACAATATAAAACCCAAAAATTTAATTTGAGATTTCGCCCAAGACACTTTGTCGGGGTTCACTGCGAAGCCTAGCTCTCTGAGCTTTCCTAATACTTCCCTTATATGGACCTAATGCTCGTTAACATTCTTGGAAAAAATACAAATGTCATCCAAAAATAATATTATAAACTTGAAATGATATTCCTGCAGGGCTTTCTGTAGGATACGTGAGAAACATTGAACCCCAAATTTTACTCCAAAGGGCACTCGGTTCTATTCAAAATGTCCCCATGAGGTGACATAAAGCAGTATTTTTTGACTATTTTCCGTTAAAGTGCACTGATGGAAAGCTGCATTTAAATCAATTACGCTGAAAACTTTTGCTGCCCCAAAATACTGCAACAATGTCTCAATACTCGGCATTGGAAAAGGACCAACACATACTTTCATATTAATTAATCGATAGTCCACCACCAACCTATATTGACCAGGTTTTTTTCTTAGACACCAGAAAAGCCGGCGAATCGTGCGGAGAATTTGATGGCCGCGCGATATTTTTTTCAAGTAATGTCGACATAATTTCTCTAAGAACTTTCATATTCGGTGGACCACATTGATAAGGTTTCTTTCGTACCAGTTCTTCATCAGTGACCTTGATGTGGTAAGGCATTGACTCGCAGCACCCCAACCACTTAGTAATAACGTCAGAAAATTCAGAAGGTGTTTCATTCAGTTTCCTACGTTGATCCACACTCAGCTTATCCCCTGTATTTTCTAGTTTAGAAAAGGTGGCCGTTCTACGTTTTTCTCTTACTAACTTAATGCCAGGAGCTTGGGGCAAAAAACACAAAATTTAACGTATTAGTTTGAAAATTTATATTTGCCTCAGTAAGGAAAGAGAGCCAAAAAATCATAGAACAAGTTAAAACAAGCACAATCCAAAACTCCTTCGTCCACGAGTAGCCTGCAATTTTAAAATAAGCCCTAATTTTGCTTCATTACAACGTTTCCCGTTTGCCACAAACAGCTGGAAGCCATCACCCATACATAGTTGACCTTTTAGTTCAGGGCATTTTGTAACTAACGCACTTGCAGACTCTCGACTTATAAAATAGCTGGTCGCACGCACCCGTATCTAACAGGGCGGGGACCTCTTCGTCTTTGATTTTCACTTTCAAAATCAATTTGTTATAACTATTCCCATGCTTCCCTATTACCGCTATTTCTTTGGCCTGTTGTTTATCCTTATTCGCATTCTGAGCCTTTTTGCAATCCCTGGCATAATATCCCTTTTATTTGCAAAAAACACGTAATCACTTTTGTCCCGCTTTTACATTGACGGGATATATGCCCTTCTCTCCCGCATTTCCAGCAACACCTATTGCTAAACGAATTTTCATTCCCACTTTTCCGGCTACTTCCCGTAAAGCATACTGCATTGGCTTTTACCGTTTCATGTACGTTTTCCTTCTCGTACAACTTTGCCATATAGATTTTATTTTCTATCTCAACCGTCCATTTACGTAACTCATTTAACGTAATCGGCGTATCTTGCCCTACACTACATTGTCTGACTTTGGGAGAAAGATTTTTCATAATTAATTTTACTATTTCTGTCTCCTTAACGCTTTCGTTCAGGGCGCTTGCACACTCTATCACAGACTGCAACAGTTCTAACACTTTCTCATTGGATTTTTGAAAACGATATACATGTGTTTTTAGTAAGTCAGCTTTAGCCCTACGAGGGCATAAATCGTCCCAAATTCTAACTTTAACACTCTGCCACTCTTCCCTGTCTGCAATACTCGTTAACAATATTTGAAAAACCAAACCCGTACATTTTTCTGTTAAATATTGCATCATATGCACGCGTGATTTGAAGGTTTTCATTTCACGTAATTTATCAACTTGCACGCAAAACTGCAAGATGTTTTCAGGTTCACAGTCACGTAACGTATTTACCGTACTCAGGGAAGAAACGGCAAAGGAATTTTCACAACCTGCCAAAACAATGTGTTGCTGCATCTGACCTGCGTGCTCTGACCACTCGCTTCGCCTGGCCTGGCCAACACGACCATTTCCTTTCGCAATGCATCGATTCCGTCTGTCTGTTCCACCTGGACATTCACAGCCGCCAAGTTCGCGAGCAGCGAAGCCTTGTCCAAGCGGTAGATCCAGGACGACATGATGGTGCTGCAACACAGCCACCAAGCGGACAATACTCCGCACATAATAGCAGAGAGTGGCTGGCGCAGCTTTGAAACCCCCAGGAGAGAGGCTACTGGGGAGCGTAAACTCTTACGTTGTTTTACAATCACAATAAATAAATTTTCCCCTTCCCCCTTAGCCTGTGGCCAGGAATTTCATTTCATAAAAAAAATTATGTGCTAATAATTCGATTATTTTAATTTATATTAACAGTTTTTCTTGCCACAGAAAGTCAGTATATGATGATAATGTCACTATTCTTTTGGCCAACTGAACGGCACTATCGCCAACATATCCAAGTAGTCACGGGCCTCGAGCGCAACTTGCCACCCTCCCCCCCCCCCCCACCACAACATAAAAGAACAGCGAACGTCATCTAGAGGCGAAGTTTAATAAAACAGCTACTGAATGTTTTAATTCGCAGAAGGATCTGTCGCTGCATAATAATGAAGCGCAAAGTATACTTGTGGAATTAGATGCACATGTTAGAAAAATAACACTTACCCAAGTTACAACAACTTCTGGAACGATGGAACAGGTTCTGTCCACCAAAATGAAGAACAAGCGTCCATGATTGGAAAATGATGCGACAAGTTTTTACGCGACATGTAACAGGAAAACGTACACCGAGCGAATGTAAAATTCATCCGAATGCAAACGAGAACCATCTAAGTAAGAGGAGCAAAAACTCATGTCTTAGTGGAGCAGAGAAGGCAATACCACCTTGGCCACCACTGTCGATCATGAAAGGCAAAGAATACAGAACATCACCACGGGACATGCGCCAATTGAAGTACCTACGGGTCAACGCATGACGGGACTAACTAAAGACTTAGACGCTCATCCAAAAATGCAAGCAAGTATTGTAGAGAAATATTAAGAAGAAGTCCGTTTGGAGCTACTAGATTTCGTAAAGAAACGACTCTTCTTGGAGGCCGAAAACCGGGAAAATCACTAGCGAACTAGCAAGCTAACGAAGTTTCAGCTGAATGACCTGGTTTTGCGGCGAAGTAACCCGACAAGCCATGCTCGGGAAGGAGTAACGAGGAAGTTATTGAGGGTCCCTACAAAGTAATTGGCATCGTACAGCATAATTGTTATGAATCTGGAGATATGCAAGGGGTACCTGTAGGTAAATACCACACTACCCAGTTGCGACGCTAATGTATTGCTAAGGCGAACCCTATATTATAACCAATGGAAGTAATGCTGCGCAGCTATTGAAATAAATGTATATATAATCCAGAATAACCAGTCGCTTATGTTGTGTTGCTGTGGCTAGAATTGAAACATGCCGATACTTTAGAGAATACTGGTAATGCCGAAAATATGATTAGAACGGGATATGCAACCGATGTATCATATGTTGATCGATAAAGGAAGAAAAAGAATAACCTTGTATGACAAGTGAGTTCTGTCACACGATATGAAAACGCCTACTTCAAAATGACGATGAAGGAAACCCGCCCTCATGATCGCAGGATTGATAGTCGAGTTACCGTCAAAGCCTATTCAAGTACGGATAATTTCATTGTAAGTATGCTGTAAAATTCGTATTCCGCTGACAATAATGGAAGAATGAAGAGTTCGTCAGATGCTAAGGGAAAGTTGCTTATCCAAGATTATGTCAGCAATCTCAAATATTCCTGGGCGCTTCTCAGTACCATGCTCTTCTAAGTTTTACTGTATTTATCATGTTTTATTCCATCTATGTTTCCGCTATTGTCAATTTCATTTTGTGATATTCTTTATGATGACTGAATTTAATGTTTTTCTTTTTTTTATATTATGTGTCTCGTGTCACGTTTTCATTGATTGCCTTGTGTATTCGTGTATAGTGTTGGTGTTATAGGGTATTCATTTATTAGTTTATATATCATGTCAATAATATATTTTCTAGTAATGTTAGACTACGTTGTATAGGGAGTGGAAGCGCAATGGTTCCTGTTGAAGCATTCCTTTTAATGTTGTATAGGGTCTTCTATATTTGCTAAGTTTAGAGATCGTTATAGGGAAAACATGCGTATGTTCAACAGTCCATTCATGTACCATCACGCCAGCATATCATTGTGTTTGCATGATTGTGGAAACATGTGTTTGGTTGTCATCAACAATCCCCATGAATTTTACATGCCAACAGTGAGTGCTAATGAAGAAACTTGGTTATTTAGTACACACATGAACTGTGACTGTTGACATGTTCTCTACATCCCTGGCGAAGTGAAGAAGAACCCATTAACCAATGAACTCCTTCACGTTTCTCATTACATGTCATATCATCTCAGTCGTTGTGTGAAATATATACTATGCTTGTTATAATGGTATAAACTTTATGTTAATAGTGTACCATACCAGCCTCATGGATAAGTGCCACCAGAGTCACTGCTGAGAACGATTTGCAGCATACGGAGGAGATAGTGCTTCTGGTCCACGCCTACAGGATGATCGTCACAGCGATTTCTAACATCAAGTGTTTATGGAAGAAAAAACTGTGAGTTACTTAAACTTTTTAACGAAAATAAAGAAACGATTGTTTGTAACAAAAGCGAATCATGAAATAATTAGACAAAATAACAGATTAATTCATATTGTAATCTAGAGATTGAATTGAGTGAATTTATGTTTTGATGTTTATGTAAATACTGGACAAGGTAGTTTCCACAACGGAGGAGAGCGTCAAACTGATCGAAAGGATGATGTCTCATCGGCCTGGAGTTCCGTTCCACTGCTGAGAACGGCTTCTACTTAGATGGCGATGAGATGGACCGGGTAGTCCGCCTGAATCATATTCAGAACTGCTCTGGTTCCCTGCGCTTCGAAGGCATCGAAAACTTCTAGTCTACTAGTCGTCGCAAATTAATGTAAAATTGCAACATCCTATTTTACATGCTGTATCAGCTTAAAGCCAAGAATGTTGTTTCAAAATACAGTAGCAAACTAATCAGATACCTAGAGGCTAGAGACTTGGGTCAAGATATCGTGGATCTAAAAAGGACTGAGCTATGACTGGTCGGACACTTACATATTTAATTTATTGGCAATTTCCAAGAAACAGTGCAAGATTATTAAAATGACGATTGCACATAATTTCACAATCCTGTATACTTACGAAAAAATGTTTGGGGAAAATAGTAATAGTTTTTCAAGCCATTAAAACTAAACTCATTTAATTTATTTTACACAACTGGCAGCAATTATGATCATCGCTTTGCTCGTTTAATCATTGAATATTATTTTTATTTTAAACGTGTAATTTTTCATTAGAAATAGTTTTTTCGTCTTATTAAAAATTGTAGAATATTTGAACTGTCTGCTGTTCTTTGTATGTAGAGTGCACTAGTTCTTCAGAATAATACAATCGAATGACCGCTAGTTTTAAAGAGGTTGTTTAACACGAGTCCTTATCATTACGTATTTTTGCTTGAAAACGTTACTGATTTTAATATTCTCCATCTATTCATATTTAAAGGAGTCCATAACATATTTAAATAGCTATAATTTAATTTAGTTGTACATTCACCTTTGTGTGATGTTATTCACACTATCATAATTCTACATCACAATAATGTTTTATTTCATCATCCCTTACTCTCCACTACAGTAAAATAGCTTACACCCCGTTGTTTCTTTTTAAGCCCCCCAGAAATTAAGTTTATGGTTAAATAGTTATTGTATATTCTTAACGGGCCTGCCCACCAAGCCGGCAGCCGCGAACTTCAAATGGCGAATCAATGTTCAAAGAAATTCCTTCTCATTGAGTCAGTTTTAAAGATAACTATTTTCAAACAAAACACATTTTGACGTGACTTTCTCAGAGAATATTGCCAGACTATATCAAATTAAATTTGTAAGTAAATTTTTTTATTATGTGTAAATTTTAATATGACATTTTAGAAAATATATATTAAACAAATCAATAGGAAAGAAATCTTAAAATAGCAACTTCCCTTAAGATGACCGCATGGTTAGGCCTCCCAACGGTGTGCAGAGCTCCAGCAGAAAACATTTTATTAAAAACCCCTCCAACGTGTATGAGTGAGATCTGCTTACGAATATCAATTGAAAAATTGAGGAAAGTTACGCATCTGTATACTTTTTTAACTTCCTCCATTTCTCTCTAAAGCATGTTTTTGTTATATTGAAAATGGCTCAAACGGGTGCTTTCGTGGTAAATTTTTGGTATGAACATTCCTGTACAAAAAAAAAGGAACAGGGACGTGCCTCAAACTTATATTTTTATTATTACGTCATGAAATGGTAGAGTCTCCGCTGAAAGTCTCATAGAGGCGCGTTATCGACGGCAATTCTGCCCGCCAGTTCAGTGCTCTGCGTTGCGCGTAGAGGCGATGATAGAGTTGATGCGCATGTCTCAATCGCCCCTAGCGTTCCCACGCATTTAGGCCTCAGAAGCGCAAACTTCCTTCTACTAGGCGGTTACCTTGAGAAATTGTACATAGAATACTTTTGTTTGGAACAGTCATCTTTAAAATTGACGCAACGAGAAGGAATTACCTTTAACTTAAATTCCCCATCTAAAGTGTGAGGCTGCCCTCATGGTAGGCAGAGCTCTCAAATGTTCAATAAACCCCCATCTTATACTGTTGTGCTCCCCCAACTCTGAGTTACATTTTGCTACGCCTCTATAGTCCTGTTAGGTATGAATGAATAAGATACTCAATTCATATAATTTATCGAGTTTCCGACATTGGAGTACCTGGAATTACATTCTGGTGAGGGTAAAAATTCATATTGGAGCCGGTTACTAGTAAAAACGTATTTCTAACCAGGGAAGTAGACCAGAAATAACACTGTAAGTGGGAAATGGATGGTTACAATGCTGAAACATAATCGAAAATGTTCACGTCGTGACAAATTTAGAATGAACCAGTTTCGTTGTGGGGCCATGTATGCAAGGAACCAGCCAGTGTTCTCTCTGTGTGTGTGTGTGTGTGCGTGTGTGCGTGTGTGCGTGTGTGTGTGTGTGTGTTACGGAACGGAGCTGTTGACACACATGTCACTCGGACTACTTAAAGAAATTGGACCAGTAATGTCATCATATCCTGGTTATTGACAAGCTACCAGGAATATTATATAGGCTAAAAAGACATGTAGTTAGATTCCAAAAAGTTTATTGTGCATTTGTGACCCGTGGTAGTCAGAAATATGTCTAAACGTCCCTTGCATTGTATGAACTGGAACAAACGCTGGGTTACTCGAACAACTCTTTCTACAATTATTAATGTTTATGTTTTATATAACAGATTGAAAGAACTGGCCGTCTATCGGTGTACAACGGCATAATGTGCAGTGTCGGAGCTGTTCGCTCTGTCATTCCGGTCATTCAGTGGCCATTTTCCTCTCGAAATTTTGCTTCCCCCCCCCCCCAAATCGACTATATTTCCCTCGAAATTCCTCTTAGCCTCAAACTTCCCCTTTTTCCTCAAGATTTCCCAGTTTCCCTCAAAAAAGCACCGATCCCCCAGTTGCAACAACGATCCTCCGAAAGGCACTTTTCGATCCATCGGAAGGACTTGGGGGGATCGTTTAGGAGGGTAAAACAGTGGCGGCCATACACGAGGTGCATGGTTTGTTGTGAATTGTGGAGAAGGATTGGTGTGGATTGGTGAGTATTGGTGGGTGGATTCATGTGTGGATTGGTGTGTGGATTGGTGTGTGGATTGGTGTGGAGTGGCGTATGGATTGTTGTGGATGTGTGCGGATTGGTGTGTGGGGTTGGTGTGTGGAGTGGTGTGAATTTTTGGTTGCGGTGCTGATTGATGGAAATATTGCGAGACTGATCGAATTATTGATGAAAAAACAAGTCTGTAATTAATTATTTATATGTTTCAAATATCGTTCCTGATATTTTTTAGATTTCATATTTTTTTTTTATAATTTACTTTTGGATACAAGGTTATCCAAGGTAATGGGCACGGGGTCAAGGTCATAAATTTGAGATCAAGGTGAAGGTCACCCAGATCTAACATATTGGTCGGAGTCATCACTGGCACCCAGGTGCTGAAAATGTAAACAAATGACTAACTAAAAAACCAATATGGCGGTTTGAGTGCATTAGACAGAATGAGCAAAAGTGATGGTAAGGAGAGGGGAATGTCAATACAGTGTGATTAATTCTGGACGTGGTGCTGTGGGGGCCCTCGGAAACGTAAGTTTTTAAAAATAAATTTTTAAAAGTAATGTCTAATATTATTTTTATTATTTTTTATAATTATTATATTATTTTTAATGGATTTTTTGTCAATTTAAGAAAGGTTTTTGGTAATTTTTGACAATTTTTTGGGTTCAAAGTACAAGGTCATTCAAAGTCAACGGGTCATGGTCAAAGGTCACCGGGCAAATGTACCGACATCCAGCATTGTGGTTGGATGACGTAATAACATGACGTCCGGTTGGCGCCTTGGTTCATTTCCCGAGTCCCCTCTATGCCCAAACATTCAAAATGTTAATTTTTATAATAATTTGTATACATTTTCGATAATTTTTAATAAATATTTTTAAAAAATATATTAGGATTTTCGAGATTTTTAAGCGTTCAAGGTCAACGGTCACCGAGGTCCATGTGAAATTTCAAGGTCAAGGTAACCGACATCTAACATGGCGGAGAAGATGTTTGAAAGAACCAATATGGCTGATGATCAGCTCTGACTCCGACCCTGGACCCTGTGCATCGATTTGGCATACCTTTAGCCTATAAAACCCTTATGGCCACTACTGCTCTGCCATCGAAAAGATACCCCCAAATCCTCCCGATGGATCGAAAAGAGCCTTTTGGGAAATTGTTTTTGCAACGGGGGATCGGTGCTTTTTTGGGGGAAAAACGGGAAATTTTGAGGGAAAGGGGGAAATTTTGAGGGCGGAAAAATTTTTTTTTTTAGGTAAATTTAGTCGATATTGAAAGTAAATTGTCGATTTTGAAGGAAAAAAAATAGGAAGTTTTGGAGGAAAATGACCGCGGGGGGGGGGGGGGCAGAATGACAGAGCATGAATAACTCCGACGCTCCGAACCTCCATCCTCTTGTCCCCAACTCATCTTATTTGTACTACTCTCATGAATACGACCTCGTACGCTAATTGGTAGCCTCAATTAAACAAACAATACTACCATTGCACATAACGTCGAACTACATCATCCTCGCTTTGGAACAGCAATTAAAAATTTTAAAATATGCCGTGAATTCTAGCGCTTAAAAATTAACTTGTCTGTTGCTCATTCGAAAATCAATGCCATATCTGCTTGAGGGATACAGTTTATTTATTTAATTTATTGTATCAACATCTTGAATATTTTTGCATTTGAGTAAAAATATTTTTAAGAGTTGTAATTAGTACTCAAAATTATTTTATATAATTTTAATAATTTTTATGCGTGAATTCATTACACATTCAAAGTATGGGTTGCCTAATATACAATAGATAAAATTTAATATTCTACAACAGTAACATTATATTTGAATTGTGGGGAGGTTGCCTACCCTGGTCTATTTTGGCACACACAAAGAAATATAATAAATAACATATAAAAGTAGTCTAAACATATTTATGCCTACGCTTATGTTAAGAGATAATTGGGAAAAGTGATTGTATGACTTGGCATCTTGTAAAAAAATAATCCATTATTGAACTAGCAACAATTGAAATATGTGTGCTATATGTTCAAAACGCATTAGAACCGGATTATCTAAAACCAATTAAACCGAGGATCACTTATGTATTGACCTGTAAAATTTAAAGCTGCACGGAATAAAACTGAATTTTGCTGGTAAATATCATAAAACTGAGAATGACGATCTTCAACACATTTTTAATTTGGCTGTAAATAACGTAACACGAGAATGGTAGCAGTTAACAATGTTATAAGTATAAACAAATAACACTCGAAATCATTAAATATTAATAATATACTACGGGCCTGCTAAATAAAATACAATATTGGAAACAGTGAGAGATGAGCGATGTCCACTTGACGTGTGGGTCGCACATACGTTGCAGAAAGGCTGACATTGCACTAAACTGGGCAAGAAAGGAACTGTGCGCATGGATTCCAAATATTTCACTTAACCCTGGATCGTCGTTCCGCCAATGATTACACTGAATAGACTTGAAACCTCTGCCGCTGTCAATTCGACCTGGTCATCCCCTGGACCGCAGCTACTTATACGTAACTTGCAGGACCTGAGGCTCTCGTGGTTCCAAATGAAAACATTGGTTAGCGAACAGCGGCTTCAGATCGCCCGCGGATTTCGTGCACTTGGCTTGGTGGGTTGGTAGGGAACTGGGTTCCACTCTCGGACGCTATTGTTCGCGAGTTTCATTTCCGGGAAACACAAAGATACTTTTGTTTGCCCCAACTCATTTGTTGATTCCTAGTGATCACTCGTAGGTAGCGACGTCCCCAACAGCTAGTTTATATGGCAAATAGTACAGACTGAATTAATTGAAAAATTTGTAATAAAAGAAGTGCCATAACAATACATTCTACTTACATCCTCGATAAATAATTTGCTCAAGAATAAAACTACAGTATGCTGAAAGTTGCGGTTTTAATTCACTGAGGCACATCACAGGTTCTAGGATTGAATCAGTTAACTTAAGCTTCATGTAAAATTAATTTTAATACAATTTGTGTATAGTTTATTACTACGTCCTGGGCATTCTCTTCCAGATTCATTCCTATTCAATTGTTCCCCTCTTGGCATTGGGAATAATGATTAGCCTCATTATTCTCGTACTGGTTCATTTGTGGTCAAACAATATAAAGAAAAATTGAATTTGACAAGACGACTACGCAAAACTGCTGAACTAAAATTCTTCGTTGAAGTCCAATTATTTCGCATGTAATATCTTCAATTTGTTTGTAACAATTACTAAATAGTGAACTAGAATTTGTTGTGGAAGGGGAAGGGGTGGGGGGGGGGA
This sequence comes from Dryococelus australis, assembly GCA_029891345.1. Lineage (NCBI taxonomy): Eukaryota > Metazoa > Arthropoda > Insecta > Phasmatodea > Phasmatidae > Dryococelus > Dryococelus australis. The sequence goes on from CM057001.1 coordinate 7,545,872, forward strand.
TATTTATCAAGAAGTGTTGTTTGAATGATACTTGAACTGCGGATAAATGATTAAGTTATAACTTACCGCGTCTAGACATACGCCATTGTGCAGAACTACTGCCGCCGACTACAAGAGAAGACCAGCTGTTGCCAACAAAAATTAAAACACCAAAAATAACCCCACAAGGAATTTAGCCAAGAGTTGTACCAAACCAGACGAGAGAAAACCATATTTGTCTGCTTTGTCTTCGTTGGGCCTTGCTTACAGATTTGTCATTATGTTTTTGCGTGTAGGCTACTTGTATATCATGTCTTGTGTTTGTTTATCGTTCGTGTATCTATCGTGTTGTTTTGTTTCTCTTTTAGTTTTGCATAACTGATGACTGAATTCTTTGTGCGATTATTTTTATGTTTTAAATGAGTTGACTTGTTTTCGTAAATGTTTAAAATTTAATCTCTGTTTTTTTGCTTGGCGATAGAGCTCTGCAATTGCGTTATGTCCGAAGTAATATTTTTACATGAAATTGATCATAAATGAAAGTGCTCCACAATCTTTCCCGCTCAGAAAAAATAAAGTGCAATCAGCTTCGCCGGAAGCGCGGGAACTCGGAGTCCCCCTGTCAGACGAGCGACCGCAAAACGTAATTTCCTGCAATCCGCCGAAAGAGCGGCGAGAAAGGGGTAGTTGATGGGGAATCAGACGTACAACGTTACGCGAAACGACGTACACACACACACGCACACGCACGCACACACACACACGACTCTCGCCTAAAGAGTTAAATATTTTACCGGACGCGCTGCGAAGCCCTATCAAACATTTTGCCGGGTCGCGGCACAACAAAGAGGGGCGGCGCATAATGAGATTGACCGTTTGAGGGGAGGAAAGGGGGTGGACGATGCGCAGTTTTTGTCCTCGAGGGTTAAAACAGGATAGGGGATAGAGCGGCAACGGAAGTGGGCGCAATTAACAAAGGAAGGGCGGCAAGAACAGAGAGACAGAGAGAATGAGAGGGGCGAAGAGGAGCGGCAATGTGTAGTAGAGGGAGGAAGGGATTTCGGCGACACGAGAAAATAAAAGTTAGGGAGTTAACTACCTGCTTGCAGCGCCAGAATGGAAGTTGAAAGGGAGGGTTGACGGTCGCTTTGAGTTGCCGTGACTCGCACACTCACGGAAACTGGAATTACCCCTAAATTTGGTTTTCGCTACCTCGTGGAAATACCTTTACAGTTCGCTCGTTTACCCTCAGCGTAATAATCATATTTTTAATAATACGCGAATACAGCGATTGGAAAGCCTGAAGCTGCAAAAACAAAACACCGCAGTTAACTCTCTCTCTCTCTCTCTCTCTCTCTCTCTCTCTCTCTCTCTCTCTCTCTCTCTCTCTCCTCTCTCTCTTTCCTCTTATTTATTTTCGTGTCATACTTTCGGTTTAAAAATTGTATTGGACTATTGTAGAACTACTCAGATATTAAACGCAGGCGTATTTACATTTCGACACTTTTGCAATGAAAGTGTGTGCAAATTTTCACTTATTACAAGCAGTTGTTTTGCGACACTTGAAAATTAAATTTGGGGAAGAAAAAATTGGGGCTCTTAAAGCAACGAATTTTAGTTGAGGTCGCCGCATAATGCCCTCCTGATATCCTTAAAGCAGTACGCAGACGTTTTTAGTTAGAACATACAAAAATGGCCAGTTGAGTTTGGCCATGGTATCATTGAGTTAGCCAGAACGTTTATACAGAAAAACAGGCAAGTCAAATGTTTCTGGGACTAGTTAATCAAAATAGACTTGGACCACCTTTCCCGGCATGCCAATATTGTAGTATTACCAGAGTATTTCAATATGTTAAATATACATGTGGTATGGATTTTCCTCCCATTTAAAGAAAACTAAATAAGAAAAACTGTATGTTTTGAATTTTAATCTCTCTCTCTCTCTCTCTCTCTCTCTCTCTCTCTCTCTCTCTCTCTCTTTCTCTTTCTCTTGTTACTTTTTTATTGCAGGTAATTTAGTTGGCATAAACTATATATACTCACAAAAAATATGTTGGGTGGTTTCATATATTTTATTTTTCAACACATGCAAAAAAAAAAAGTACCAAGGTATATAATTTAATAAATATATTTGCCTATATCGGTTGGTTTTCTAGGGGTATTCCTTTTTTACACTCCAATGCATTCCTACGTTGCTCTGTCATAGGGTCGTAATTTATGCCACACTTCAGGAATGATGGCTAGGTGTGTGTTACACAGACTCTAGGGCGCAGCCGTGACCCAGCATATTTTAAATAAAGTCTTCACCAGCATAGCTGTTCCACTTAAACTAAGCACTTGAGAAATCAACATTTGAAAAATGCCACTGCTTATACCTGCATATATTTTAACGCTCACGTTGACTTGTATGCGTCTATTTATTTATATATTTATTTCACCTTATTTTCCTGTGGGTGCAGTTAAGGCATAATTTGCCTTATCTAACACTGAAACCATTGTACATATGCATACATCCTATATAAAAACAATAATTAAAGTAAAAAAAAAAGAAAATTACACAAATCAATATATCTATTTATCATGACTAACTGGTAATGTATTGTATAAAACACTAATATAATAATCCATAATACTAATCTAACTATAAATATTTAAACAACTGCATGTAAATTAATTAACTGGTATCACTATACAATATTAAGAATGGTATAGTAATATTCACACAACGAGATATCAAAAACATGTCACCTTAAAGGCGGACAAGTAGTATTAGTAATAATAATATAAATAACAACTACAATTCTGTTAATCAATTCCTTAAAAAAAATTGTAAAGCTCTACATATGAAACTTTGCAAATTTTGTTAATAAACTCCGCATATAACATAGCAAATGAGGTGATATATAATATAAATATTGGTACAAAATTGGCTTTGAAATAAAGGCGTAAATTAAACATGTGTGATTTCTGAAATGATTCACTTTGTTTTCGGTTTAGTTTTAAATCATGTAAGCATAACAATTGGCAAATTTTTTAATATTCACTTATTTAATAATTCTACAGCTTCACTTGACCGATGCATGAATGAAGTGCTCATACCCATGGCAATATTAATTTTACATACGGTATGTTGTAACAATACTTGAGGTCCATACAAGTAAATCTTGAGCAGGGCGTTACAAACCGTTCGGTTTAAAGAGAACAGCGTTTATTGTTCATCCAGCGTGTGTTTATATTAGAAACTGACTATTTCTATGCCTTTTTATTGTTCATCCAGCATGTGTTTATATTAGAAACTGACTATTTCTATGCCTTTTTATTGTTCATCCAGCATGTGTTTATATTAGAAACTGACTATTTCTATGCCTTTTTATTGTTCATCCAGCATGTGTTTATATTAGAAACTGACTATTTCTATGCCTTTTTATTGTTCATCCAGCGTGTGTTTATATTAGAAACTGACTATTTCTATGCCTTTTTATTGTTCATCCAGCGTGTGTTTATATTAGAAACTGACTATTTCTATGCCTTTTTATTGTTCATCCAGCGTGTGTTTATATTAGAAACTGACTATTTCTATGCCTTTTTATTTCTGGGAAGTGTAAAACTTACATTTGGATGAGAAGTAAAATGCTTTTCCCGCGAGTCGACTGAAAACGCGAGAGAATTCTGTATTCCGCTTCTGAGTTGCAAATGAACCCCCGACTTGAGAACATAAGAAGCTTATTCCCTCGACGCATAAAACACAACTCAACACAAAAGATTAGTCCACTGTGATGGTTTTAACGACGGCGGCTTGGTGCCTTGAAAAGCTGGAAAGCTTATCTAAATGCTCTTAGCTGCTGCAACTAGGCTGAATTTACGACGCCCGCCGCCAGGCCTGCTTGGTCGCCTCTGAGATACAGCGTTCTCCTCGCGTGCTGCGGTCTGGTAGCGATCGTTTCACTATTTCACAGGCAGAGAGTCATGCGTGTGTATTTATAGCATATCCGCACGTGTTATCGCTTGCCTCATGTATGCATTTGTTGGTATAGGCTGTTCACGGTCAAATTAGCACTTTTGAAAGACTTACTTAAGATCTACTTGTATATACGCTGTGTTCTTCCGCCTTATGTAAAATTAACGTTGCCATGGGCTTCATCACTTTATTCATGCGTCGTTCAAGTGAAACTGAAATTATTAGAAAACTAATGATTGTACAAATCTGAGAGTAGTAGGGGCGTGCCGGTCCTAGATACAAAGGATACCGCCTTTTGATTAATTGAATTAATCCTTCGATATCAATTTAATCGGATAAATCCTTAGACCGATTTTGATCATAACAAAAATCCGATTTTAATCCAATGGTTTTTTTCTATAAATTCTTATTCCGATCGATTTTTTTTCTATTTTCACCTGTTAAAATGGTATGTAACTTTGATTGATTGATCAAATTAATTGAATTGAATTAATCAATCAAAAATTGTTGTGTGATAATTTTATAGTTGTTCTTTTTCTTTCTTTTTTGTGGGGAGCAGCAGCTGTGGTATTTCCTCACACTTGGAGCTCTGTCACTCAATGAGGTGCTGCATGCTGGGGATGGAGTATATATATGTGGTGAGTTTAATGCAAATGTAAATTTGGGTCTCGTAGATGGTATTGGTAGATAGCCGGCTTTGAAAGATAATGTTATTCCAAATGAATAACAGCATTGCACGAGAGTAAAAATTATTTCAGAGTGTATAAATGAGTTCTACCTATGAATAAATTACATGCATCGAATCGCAAATTTCAAACAATCGCATTTACATGAGTACCCAGTATGAAATTATTATGTAATGAAAATCAATTAAACATATAGAGATTAATATGTCTACAATGTGATTTTACTACCCCGAGCTGTATGTTAGAAATATAATTTACAAATGAGAAGTATAACGAACGAACACAACTACATGACTATCAAAATTACTTAAGGCTCCAGTATTTATATAATAATTAATTAATCAAAAATGTTCCTATAAATTAAACTGCTAATGAACACAGTAACAAGTTATATGTAACACTACTTGCCGCCTATCGCACATACCTGACAATATTTTCAAATACATCAGCTGCCTATGAGACTGGCGAGGAACTTCTGAAACATAATCTACATGTACAAATAAATTTATTCATTAACACGCATAAAATAGAAAACGTTTAATATGTGTCCATTCGCTTGGGAGGTCACTGGAGCACTGACTTGGATGTAGGACTTATGTCAACTTATAACCTACATTAATTATAGACTAAGGTGAAAATACAAAATGGCTAACGAACACAAGTACATGAAAATGACTAAACCGGTAATGAATTCGCACAAGGAGCTCCCCAAAACACATACATCCGCCTCAGAGGCCAGTCAATGAATGATGCAAGCTTACATCGAGAGTCTGACTATATATACGTGGAGCAGGGTCGGCGACTGACAGGCAACTGAGTTGAAATTTACGAGGAAAAACAGTGTATTCGTCCTACAACAGACAACGAAAGTTTCACTATTGTAAGAATAATTCACTTACAAATTATTTCCATCGAAGCATAGGGACACTCAGATGACTTAATCTTGCAACACTTTATAGAAAATACTATATATATTTTTTAAATAACTGACATACTACATATTTTTTTCTGTTAAGTCTGTCAAATTCTCGACACTAGTTACCGAAATAACAGTTAAAAAATTAATTCCAAGTTACATCGAATGAACACAGAAATGTAGTTTACACGAAAATTATTTTATTCCTGATAAATTAAAAATATTTTATATTGAAATGAGAATCATGGCTAACATTCTCCAAAACCTAGTGGCAGCCATGCCCGGTGAAGTTCACTGTCACGTCACAAAGCCCGCTGGCCGCCTACCCCTTGGCCGTGCCATTATAATCTGGAAGACGCCTGGGGAAGTCAAGAGAGCCAGTAACACATCTATGTAGGGTGAAGGTTCTTGTGAAACTAACATGGCGGTGGACAGCTAAAACTCTTCATGTCGCTCCTCACTGCACCTCCTCCCCCTTGCCCTTGTCCAGAAGATGACTGTGGTCACGGAACAATTACCCTGAGCACATCTTCGGTGATCTGTCCCCCTCCCCTCCAACACAGAGTTCGTTTCCAGAAGACTGACCTCTGCCATAGATCCAAGACCACGTACCACCGACCACCTTCCTTCTCTGTCACCCCAGAATGCATTTTTTGTCCAACAACAACTTCAGCGACTCTCCAATTGTCAGACACCCCTCAAGACATCAAGTTGGACTCTCCCAAAGCAGTGGTCTGTTTGTAAAATTATGCTTTATCCATGAATTGTGGACTCTCCCGAAAATCTCCTCCTGTCCGGTTCTGTGAGAGTAATAGTTATTCCGCTACCCACCCCTTCCACCGACTCACCATACTTGGAGCTGTTCAACAGCCTTCAAACCTGTGGCACAGGGGCCTTTTGGAAAAAATTCTCGCATTTATATACTCAGGTGTTTTAACGATTATTTCCATTGAATATATATCTCAGAAATTCTGCTAAAAATATTATTCCTTTGAAATTAATAACCAGATTAAAAATAATAGCAGTATATATATATATATATATATATATATATATATATATATATATATATATATATATATATATATGTGTATATATATGTATGTATATATACATATATATACATATATATATATATACATATATACATATATACATATACATATATACATACATATATACATGCATATACATATATATATAACTGTAATTTATTCTTTCTCTGTTAACTTTCGCTAATGCGAGAAATGATTATTTTTCTACACCTGTTATGCCAAATCCCACAAAGCAAAGTGAAAAAGACTTTTATAAAACCTTTGATTAAAATTTTTCCAAAGGTAATTTAATTTATTTCATTGTAATTATTACGAATTTAATGCTATGAAGGAAATGAAATTATAACATTTCTTTTCTATCACCAAAGCCCAATATTGTGTGAATACTTGTCTAAACCCCTTAATTATATTTAAGAGAAATTACACTAAATTACTGTCAGGAATATCAACCTATATTTAATCATATCTCACTCGTTCTTCTATCCTCTCTCTACAGCATTCTATCCAATAGTTATTGCAGGATTAATATTCCCTTTCCTTTGTAATAGACAGCGGTTATGGAAAACTTTACACCCTCACTACATAGAATTCTTTTTAGAAAAAATGTAAGTTAAGAAATAAAAAAAAGTTAGGAATATTTTTAAAGAAATGTATAATTCAAATGATTTTAACACACAGGATTATCGCTCAAATGTTAGTCCAATGAAACAATAATCCAATCGACAAGCATACTGATTGCAGAAATTATACTACATCCATTACCTATCTACAGATTTATTAAATAAAATAACACATCAAATATGATTTGAAATCTTTTATTTAGTATCATAATTTTACAATCATTCTAGTACAATATTTTAAGATCTTCATTCTTAAGCCAGGAGTCGTGTGCTTTTGAGAAACCCATCCATCGAACCAAGGACATATCTTTCTTCCTTTTAATGATTTTATCAAACAAATATTCATTTGGAAAATTGACTTTTTGCAGTTCATGTCCGTAAAATCCGCCTTTTATTGGTTCTCTGTCATAGGTTTGTGATGTGTTTTCTAATTGAAATAAGTTTAAATATTTCATAAGACTAATGAACCATAAATTTTTTTCTAAGATACCTTTCTGCTTTGAGATACATATAAGATCATCAACTTTAAATTTTGGTTTTCTCTCATTGTTGACTTTAACATAATTATAAATAGTCTTCATTAAACTATTTTCCATAGCTTCTTTGGGCGCCATATCGATATTTATATGATATCTGGAATTATAAAATTTTTCTATTTCAGGCAAAAGTCAACCCAAGTCCCCCTCGATGTGAAATGTTTATATATTTACTGCTTAATCGATTTGTTGTAATGTTCCACAACATTGGCTTCAAGCTCCGAGTATGTTGCATAGAGATTAATACCATATTCAATCATTAGTTATCAGAAAGGTGTAAAAAAAGTTTGGTTCCTCTATCCGATTGGAGCGAATTTGGCTTGCATTTGCATTGGTAACCTGTTTCCCAGTTTTATTTTCAAAGGTATACCCCAACCATGTTTTGAATAAACGTCTATTACGGTTAAAATATACCTGTATCCCTTATTGTATGTGGAAAGCAATGTCATTTCACACAAATCGGCTTGGAAAAGATCATTTCAACCATTGGTTATACCTCTTCTTCAGGATATCTTATCCTTGCAGGAGCATGAAGCTCTTCAGAAATATTACTAAATTTCATTTGTAATATAACCGTCTTATTTCAACTCTTCAATAATAGAAACAATTTTGTTTGTATGTGAATTATTCCCCGACTCTCTCGAAGTGATGAGAAGTTCTAATCTATTAACCAATTCATTAGGATTGTTCCAATATACAGGAGAAAACCGATCACCAACTTCAACTTTACGTATTCCACTTCCGACAATATCGGCTATCAAATATATTATAGGATGGTTTTCATCTCCTGAACGAATGTTCGTTCGACCAGGAGATGAAAACCAACGAACAAATGTTTCTTTCGACAAATAAGTTCTTTATATTTCTGCAAATCAGTGTCGGAATATCCATTTGGAAAGTTTTTAAACAACAATGTAAACAATCATTGACTCACATCAGTTACATAATCACCTATTTTAATTTGATTGTCCGCCAGAATCGTTATTACCGAATCTCCCAGGAACCAGAAGTTTTCATATTGATGAACACCATATGTCTATCGCACATAGACGAAGATTGTTTTAAAGGTAAATAACGTCGTGTTAAATGAGGACGTGGTTGCTTTTCGTTCTTCTTTGTTAAAGGATCTTCTTGAGTTTTTATTTCCAAAGCTGTTTCATTAGGTTTATTCAACACAGAATGCAATGCATCCATTCTTCTCGTAACAGGTTTTAATATTTGTTTGTTTAAATCATCCCATTCCACACAAGCTCGTTTAGCTTGTAAATATTTATCTTACACAGCAGATGTAATGTTATGTAATTCTAAAGCAGAGGCAGACATTTTCTGATTATATTAAATTTAATTCAAAATATTTATATATGAATTAAGTCGTTGCTTTTCGAATAGCTGTAATAGTTCATCTTTCCTTATAAGCTGTTCTTTTATCATTTCACACCTTAAAAAAAATAAATATTGCCATGTAAGTAATAAACACAAGGTATATATTTCACCGGACTCGAAATTTAACGTCTAGGGCTAAAGCAAAATTAATTAATTGACTATTATTCCAAATGCGAGGGCTTCAAAGAGTGCTCACTTTACCGAGAATAGCCTATGACAAATAATTACGTGCGCTTGGCCACTGATACAAGCAGATCTGCAGCTATGATTACATCTCGTGGTATAAGTTTTTCATGGTAAACTGAGAACTTTTGAAAGCCCTGCTTTAAGACCTACTTGTGTGCTCACATCGTATTCTTCTACCATATTTGAAATTAACATGTTATAGTCTAATCACTTTATTCGTGCTTCAATAAAAAACTGTTAAATCATCAGGAAACTTAGTATTTCATCAATCTGCCCGTGCCTACACTTACGTGCGTTAAAAAAAAACAATGTAAAATAAATAATATCAGTGTTCACAAATATTTACCTACGCGAATAAATATTTAATTAATGTTGTGCCAACAGTTTAATGTTACTACTACAGTAATTTTTGGTTATCAGTGAGCTGTCAGTAACTAATGTTGCTTTTAATGTAGTATGCAATTAAGCTATTAATGCAAATGTAATAATAAGAACTTTGGTTACAATGTCAGCCCCTCATTGTAATGTTAACATTAAGGTGGTGTTTATCTTGCGGCAAAACAAGTTTAGTGTTAAACTGATGTTAGCACTCGTGTTAACAATTTTGTTGCATTTATGTTTCCTTGAAACAACATTCCTAAGTAAAATAAATTAAGTAGAATTATTTCGTCACAAAAAGAAATATTAACAACGAAGAAGAAAAATTACGTCCGGGAAGAGTAATCGAAACTTGACGTTCGCGAGTTTACAAAACTTGACGTTCGCGAGTTTACAAAACTTTTCCTCCAACCAACTGCTCTGTCTTAGCACGTCTGATGCCACGCCCTCCCGTGGCGCAGTCGGTCGGTGCGCCGCCGATCTGGGGTGCCAGAAACTCTGGGCTCGAATCCCGAGCAAGGCATGGCCATTCATTTAAGTTAGGTTACAAGTTAGTCTGCAAGTCGCCTCCTGCCAATCCTCTCAGTATAAAACTGGGGGACGTAAAAACCCCTATATAAACAAACACATCTGATTGTGCTTCACTTTGTAAGTATTGAGCACAGAATAACGAAAAACTACAGTACTCTTTCGTTATGTGGAAATAATTGTATTATTTATAAAGTAAATATTCGTCGGCTGAAAAAATATATAAATGCATAGTGACCCCGAGGAAACCCGCTCTTTCGCCTCTTTGGAGAACAGACGTAAGTCTCCTGACAATCGCCGCCCTCGCTATATTTATTGACTTGTTCTCTTTACTGCGAGAACTACTATTAAAACTTTTAATTGGCAAACTTCAAGGTCAGATGTTATGCCGGGCATAAAATGAATATTAACCATGCCTAGGAACATAATGTGTACCCAATAGGAGGGGAAATTTTGGTTTTTAATTTTTTTCTTTTTATTATTTGAGTAGTTCCTCAGTTAATTGCAAAAAGCGTGTAAAATGATATTAGCTAAACATGTTCGTAATATATAATTATTTTGCCGAAATGAATACCTTACTAGTAATCAGTAATTAATCTCTTCCCTAGTGTACTTCTTATAATACCATACAAACAAAAAGAATAAACGAAAATAGATAGTAAGTTCATAAAATATATAAAAGGTAACTCTATATATAAACATAGCCAGGATCTGAACATCCATGTACCTGCTCATGAAGCGAATCCGAACCCTATGAGGAGGACAACCAGCTGCACGACCTGATGATCCATTCTTAGATTACAGGTTCAGTGCCGTATAATCTGTTCAAGCTTTTAATACGTCGAACCGTCAATGGCGACAGTCGAAAGTTGTAATTACAAATACGGCCGAGTTCATGCGTATGCTACGAAAATAGTTCTAAGTGTAAGTTGGTTATGTTCATTATTTTACTAGCATATAGAAATAAAATCGTTGCAAAATTCGTTACATTGTAAAAAGCGCAACTCAAATGTTTAAAACTAGTACGCTTGTTTCTCTTTTTTTTTATATGTTTTACTGCTAGTCCTGAAAAATTAGCCACAAGAGCAAAAATTATTTCTGGTCAGTTCCAAAATGAATAAGCAAAGTTTTTTTTTAAATACTTAACTCGATTATCACTAACAAACTACAGTAGATTTGAGGTTCCATAAAGGATCAGCGGTATTTGTGTGCTCGTTCAGTGCTTTTCATATGTTTGTGGAATGATGAGTCTTGCGTGGAAAATAAAAATAGTAACTTTTCGTTCGTGTAAATGGAAATCAGCCACAGGCAAGCAAATTCAAGTATCCGTTTAATTTTTATTTATTTCAGATGTGGCGCTTCATTTATGCTAATGGTCGTGTTCTCAAGGAATTCCGTTTCCAAAATACGATTTCAAAATTCTGTAAACGAGGCCCTTTTCCAAGCACATTCCGAAATAAATCTACAACAGGCATTTGTTTTTTGTTTGTTTTGTGCTGTTTTACACGATTGGGCACGTGTTTTGAGTGCCATTTTACTTCTGCCTACCTGTAATACCACATACAAACGAATTTCCACATTCTGAAAAACTACAACCTACTTTCCTTGCCCAAAGCAAGTAAAATTAATCACGTGCAGTATCTAAGTCTGCGTTTTGGAATATTTCAATAGGAGGCAATTTTTGTAGTCCTATTCAGTACAGGCCCGAACAATAAAACCCATCATTATAAAAGATTTACTCTTTCTGATGTTATACATTTTATCCAGCTTATTCTGATTTGTTTACAAATACGAAGTAGACTGGACTACTTATTTTTTCTTTCCGAGGATATATGTTGGAAGTAAAGTTTTGCAATCCACTGAGGGAAATAAACGCTTGGGACTAGCTAATTATTTTCCCTCCCACAAAATAAAACTTTTAATTAGTTTTAGATTAGGAACTGCGTATAGTTAATATTCTACACACTGTAGCAAGTATTTAGCGGAATAGTAAGTTATAAATATTTGTTAAAATTTCACAGCGTCTCTTGACCAACATGAAGGTATAGGCTGTTCATGGTAAAGTGAGTACTTTTTAAGGCTTTCTCAAAAGGCACTATTCCTTTTTACATATATTTTACTGCACTCTCAGACGTTAACTTTTGAGAGTAATTAAATGTATATACTGTGTTTATTAGTCATATTGCAATGTTTATATTAAGAAGTGGCGGAAAGATAGAAATTAATTGAAAGTAAAAATTTAGCAGGGCCGTAAAAAGTGCTCACTTTACCGCGAATAGGCTATGTTTAACATCCGGTGTACATAGCGTTAGTTTTTTTTTTTTGCTGCGCCAGTTTGTAAAATTAGGCAGGGAGAAAGAAAAAAAAAGTCAAGAGACTTGAAAAATGTGTTTAGTTATACGTGAAACAAAAAATAATATAGGCTGGCCGTGCCAGGGGGCGTGACAGTAGATAGGGCTTACAATTGCGTTGTTTGAAAGTGCCTGTGGAAACATCAACATAGACATTTTACCACTAGACTTAATGATTTTGTGGGACAGATTGCATTTGAGTCAAAACTACGAGGGTTTTGTATCACAAGCATACAAAATTAACATATATATATATAAATAATGTGTTGATTTGATAACTTACTCAAATGAGTAGAAATATTTAATCCGTTTTTTTGCACTGCTTGTGCAAGATATATTCTATTCTGTTGGCCACACTTGGAGGTAACGTAAATATTTAAAAGACAAAGCTAACACAAACACCACAGGTATATATTTAATTTAATTATTGCCGAAAACAGCAATCTGCAACTAAATGGTGTTAGTCAAGTAGGTTCTAATCAAGCAATATTAAAATTTCGTTATAGAACCTCTCAAGGATAATGCAAGCTGTAATAAACATACTGTAAATTTACCGGCAATATTCTTATATAGATATGTGTGTGTGTGTTTTGTAAATAAGTTATTTTATTAAAACTGAACACAATGAAATTATTAACTACTTTAATGAAGCGTTTATTACAAAATAATCATTAAAAACTATTATTTTTGTTTTATTATACTAGGTGATTATTTTTCGTAACGCGTGTCTGCTGTTGGTATTAATCCAGGCACCACCCACCCACCCACCACCCATGTAAAAGACTTCAAAATAAGAAGATCGTTACAACATGGAAGTGTCCGCTCTAGTCTCCTTACTTGCTCTATGGGCCGTGCTATCAACAGACAAGGGACATATAACTGGAACAGACAGTGAAGGCCAACAACATCTGGGGCCGTGCTATCAACAGACAAGGGACATATAACTGGAACAGACAGTGAAGGCCAACAACATCTGGGGCCGTGCTATCGACAGACAAGGTACATATACCTGGAACAGACAGTGAAGGCCAACAACATCTGGGGCCGTGCTATCGACAGACAAGGTACATATACCTGGAACAGACAGTGAAGGCCAACAACATCTGGGGCCGTGCTATCGACAGACAAGGTACATATACCTGGAACAGACAGTGAAGGCCAACAACATCTGGGGCCGTGCTATCGACAGACAAGGTACATATACCTGGAACAGACAGTGAAGGCCAACAACATCTGGGGCCGTGCTATCGACAGACAAGGTACATATACCTGGAACAGACAGTGAAGACCAACAACATCTGGGGCCGTGCTATCGACAGACAAGGTACATATACCTGGAACAGACAGTGAAGGCCAACAACATCTGGGGCCGTGCTATCGACAGACAAGGTACATATACCTGGAACACACAGCGAAGGCTAACAACATCTGGATCCTCAACAGAAACATATGTTAAGTTACTCAGCATCTGAAGTGCTGGAGAGAGACGTGGGACTGACTACCACTGACGGTTACTCCTTGTATCGTCAGAACATTTTCCCCTGTGGACTAGGTCGTATAGATTGTTCACGATTCTTTGAGCATTTTTGAAATCGACTTTTGAAAAATGTTACTGCTTTTGCGTTTATTTCAACAGGCGCAATCACTGGACGATGCGTAATAAAGTTGGTAACGACGTAGGGGAATAAGTCCCATGTCTTTACGTTAAATTAAAAGTGTTAGGTAAACTTTTATGAATGCTGAACTATATTCCATTTGTGTTGCATTAAATGCAACACAAACATAAAATATATACTTATGTAATAATTATACAGTTTTACTTGAACTACGCAAGAATAAAGTTATTAGGCGTATGAAAATGTTGATTTTATATAATATGACGGAAGAATACACAATGTGTATGCAAGATGATGTCAAGTAGGGCTATCAAAGTGCTCAGTTAAGGTTAGGTCTAGATGGTCGGGCGAATAAAAAAATATGTTGGGTTAATCACTACTGTAATAAGAAAGTGCAAGAAATATAAGTCAACCTTACCTACATGGACCTCATTAATATTCCAATCGGCTTTATCATAGCTATTATAATCAATCCGTGGTTAATTCCAATTTTTCTGAAGTCCTGCTACAGTTCTACTTTCGGGCTATTCACTCTGTATCCTTCCTCCAAATTTAAGTAAAACATAAACAATTCTGGAAGAAAAACAATACAGAAAAAAAACACCGTATTTGAGCGCTGGATATATAGTAAAACGTTTCATTTTTACAATTAAACGTTTTTCAAAAAATGCGTTCCTGAAAACCTAACTATTACAAAAGAAATTTTTTAAATTCAAAATTACTTAAAATAAATTTTATAAGAACTAATTGTACTAGTAACTGCCAATGTACCTCTATTATTTCTGGATTTACTATTAAATTTACAATGTTTAGCTAAATATAAGTAAAAACTTTATTTGGCCCGAAAAACAATACCATTAAGTGTAATTGAAATTGTGGTTTATGATTTGTTTAGGAAAAACGAAACATGTAATGCATGGGGTAATTTTTCAAAAGTTTTATTCAGAAAGTGTGAAGATACTATGAATAGGCTATAATAGTAAGTATCGGCAAATTTATTTTCTCATTTTTCACAGAGAACAGTGAAAACAATCCGCAAATTAACTTTAAAAAATGTAGAAAACAATGATTGATAGTTCTGGGAGGAAAATGTTGTAAAGTGGTTTGTTAGAGCTAGAAAAATTTTCCGACTGTTTTATAAGCTTAGAAATAATTACACTTGGTGTGTGCGAACAGTTTGCAACGCGAATGCCAAGTCGACTGCTCTGTGTACCACATCACCCGCGCGATTTCGCAATTCCGACAGAATTATGAGCTAATAAATTGCATTTTCTCCGCTAGCGTGTTTGCTGCAGCTCGCGTAGCACCCCTCCCCCTTCTCGCCAACCCCTTCCAGCTCACCCTTCCGACGGTACGCGAATTGAGTTATATTGCCCCTCCGCTATAAAATATGCAGAGGATTTGTAGCTTTTTTTCCCCCTCGAGAGGGGGGAGAAAGGGGGCAGTGGTTTTGTGAAGGGAGGGGGTCCGTTACTGTCTCTCTCTCTCTCTCTCTCTCTCGCTCCCTCTCTCTCTCTTTCGGCGCTACCCACCTCATATCGCCATTGTTTATTGAAGAACAGAGCGCAAATGTTGAAATTCCTCGCGCCCTAGGTATATGCCCCAGGTATATGCCCCAGGTATATGCCCCAGGTATATGCCGAGTACCACCGTAACAAGGAGGACTCGAGGACAGAACGTAAGAAGGACATCAGGGCAATCACCTAGGTGAAGAGACCCTCCGCTGCCCGTACAAGTGCTGGCCACTGAAACATTTATTACTTTATATTCATACCACTTATTATTCAACGTGTAGGCCTACATTATCTGCGACTGCCATTTCCGCTGATGACATTTTTTACATCACAAGATTTTTGCTAAATAACACGTCAAAGTCAAAATTATATGTTTTTGTAATGTACGAATAAAATAAATAAAACCATTTGCAGAAAATTTAAAAAGGGCAACTGAAAGATCTTTTCTTATAGGCTGTTCACGGTAAAGTGAGCACTTTTGAAAGCCCTTTCATTTGGAATAAAAGCCAATAAATATATTTTATTTTAGACTTAGACTTTAACGTCTGTGTGCAGTGGATTATACACACTGTATTTATTACTTACATGGCAATATTTATTTTAAAAAGTGGTCAAAGGATAAAGAATGGCTGAAAGTAACTAGGGCCTGAAAACTCTACTTTACCGTGAACAGCTTATAATCAGTGACGTCTCGTTAGGGAAATCAAGGCAATAAGCGCTTGCCCACACAGTTTCCTGACAATGTTATATTTATAATAAATATTAAATTCTAACTTATTTACTATAAGGTAACTTTTCACTCATGCGGTACACATTCTACTCGGGAAACAATACTGTACATTATAAGAAAACAACTCATTGGCTACCAAAACCAAGATGTTTGGAAGTGCTGTAAGTAATGCTCAGCAGGTAGCCGGTCACAATGTTTTCCCGGTCGACGGAGGGTGGCAGGGTACGAGGACCTACCGGGGAGGGGCGGGGGTTTATGGCTGCATCAACCTGTGTTAGAAGCTACGGTGGTAGTGCTTTCTTCACCGAACTGAAGCGGACATGGCCGAAGCTGGCCTAGCCGCAGGCAGTTGGCGTCGTGTAGTTTACAGTAACTAGAGATATGTGTGGGCAAGTTCGTGCGCACAACACATATCTTATTGTTTTTATTTAATTTTGTTTTGTTCTGAGAACGTTATACATACTCGTGCGCGATATATAACCTACATAAAAATTATAAAATTACCGTGTGAGACTGAGAACCGAGTAGATAGAATGAGTGCAACAGTAACATGTGGATGTAAGTGTGGCGTGTGTGGATTACGAGTGAAGCATTTTTCCAGCCGTGCTTTCACTTTTCAGGAAATATGTGACATCATAAAAGAGGGTAGGCCGACACCTGAACTTACAATCACGACAGCATGCAAGAAAGGTAATTTTGTACGTCATTTCCAAGAAAACAATGATTAGAAACACTCGTGGTTAGCTGGATGTAACAGCCTAAATAAATTGTTTTGCTGGCCATGTTTATTGTTTCAGAGGATGTTAACATGTGAACTGCAACTGGGTATTGTGACCTTAACAATCTGTGCAATGCTGCTGAAAAATACGAGCGTTCTGAAGTTCACATAAATTCGGTTTTGTCCCCTAAATATTAGGTAAAAATGGAGTTGATTTTGGTCTAGATAGATCCATACAATTAAGCACACAACATAACTAAAAAGTTAAAGGAAACAGAGAAATTTTGAAGCGTTTAATATATGTTGTTTGTTTCTCGTGTGTCCAGGAACTGCCTTTTCGTGGTCATGATGAGACAAAAGGATCATAAAACCGTGGTAATTATGTTGAGTTACTTTCTTTAATTCCGGTTAAGATCCAGTATTGTCACAGCACCTTGAGACGTCCACAGTATTTCCTGGCCTCTCATGCAATATCCAGAATGGCCTAATAGAATCCATTCAAAACATTGTGTTAGCTGAAATTAAAAATGAAATTGAAATATCAGTTTTCGTTTCAATTTTACTTGACGAGACGTCGGACTGTGCCAAACTTTCACAGTTGTCCACTGTTTTTAGATTTGTAATGAGTGATGAAGAGATCAATGAACGGTTTTATGGGTTCACTAATGTCAGCTGTGATAGGTCTATGGGAGCCATAGCAAGTCATGCAGTTGAATTTGTTACAACTAACTCTGGCAGTACACTTGTCACGCAGTCTTATGATGGAGCTGCAGAAATGGCGCGAGATTTAAATGGTGTACAGAAACTGGTACGTGACAAAATTTTCCAGTGCATTGTTTGTACATTTCGCAGCACATCTTTTGAACATTGTCTTAATCCAGTCCGTAAATAACATTAGCAAGTATAGAGTGTTTTTCAGTACCCTTTCTGGCCTGTCTGCTTTTTTTTTCGCACTCTTCTTAGCGGGTAGCATTGCTAGATCAGATAGCTGGTAAACTGCCTGCAGGTGTTGCGCCAACAAGATGGAATTATAATGACAGACTTTTTCAAAGTGCATTCAACAATCCGGATTCTCTCTTAGAAATGTTTTCCACAATAACGGAAAATCCACAGGAATGGTATAGCGACACTATTTCTTCGGCAAAAAGTCTCATCAGTTTCATATAAACATTTGAGAATGTGTTTTTCCTACGTTTGTTTTCTAAGATTGTTGATATCACTGGGCACCTATATGACGTAATGCAGACCAAACAACTGGGCATCAGTTTCTGTATTCAGGAGATACAGGAAACGAAAGTATTTCTATGTAAACTCAGACACGATTTTGAAAATATTTTCTCTGACACACTTAAACTTGGTCTGGAACCAGAAAAAGAACGTCGGAAATGCAGAGACGAAGTAGACCCAAAGCAAGAGTATTCCAGGCTCCACGCCGAAATATTAGACAACATCGGAACACAAGTCGAAACACGTTTAGAAGACATGAACAAATTATGATTTTTAGAACTTGTAAAGGCTACGAAATTCCAGTAGTTTTCTCATAGTTTTCCTAAGGTTCAGTTGAAGTCCCTGATCGAATACTATGGCAGTTACTTTGACCTTGATAGCTTCGGTCTGAACTAAAAGTTGTATATAGTCGAGATGCCATGGAAACCAGAAGTGTTCAAAATTTTGTTACATACATTCATGAAAATGATTTACCAGATCCTCTCCCACAGCTTCATAAATTATGTACGTTAGTGGCAACAATGCCATGTACAACGTCATCTGTGGAGCGTTCTTTTTCAACACTAAAACGAATAAAGGCATACTCACGGAACACAATTGGGCAAAATAGATTCTCTGGTCTTGCACTCATTTCCATTGAAAAGAAATTTTTATCAAAAATGAAACTTGCCATCCATTTTTATGAACGCGGGAAAAAAAAAAAAAAAAAAAAAAAAGTGTACAGAAATTAGGATGGGTCCTAGTTTCAAATCCCCTACGCCCTCTACAGTATACCAACAACACAAATACTAGTGAAGTGTGTATATTGCTCTGAGTGACATGGTAGTGATTCAAACAGCTGGGATGTTGCGCATCGTATGTGAGTTTTTAAAAATTTCTGTAAAAATATTAATTCAAATATGACATTTACTGTTTGGGTAATATACTTTTACGTTAAAACATTAATTTACTGTATATTAATTGTGACATGAATGTCGTCAAATAAGTGTAATTTGTGCCTCCTGCTCGTTCGCGTTGACAGCTTCCCATCTTTACACAAACAAATAATAATTTATTCCTGTCTACACTTCTGTACAAACAAAATTGCTCCGTATGTAAATACCTCACTGTCGACGGGTATTCAAATAATATTGATTTTGAGTGGACAAGGTTCCGGGTTTGATGAAGGTATCTTTGTGATATTTTTCACTCGGGCAAATTTTATGTTAAAAAATATTAATATTTTTACAAGCGGTGCATTTTATATTTAGGTACGAAAAAAACTGTAAATGGCACCATTTGCACGTTGAAATCCAAATTTTTTCCCGGGGGAGGGCCACCGGACCCCCTCCCCCTTTATTGGGAAGATCAACGCCACTGCAGCCCCCTGCACACAGTAGCTTGCCCATGAAATTATAGCAAGCATCGCCACTGATTATAATTCATATTAAGGAATGTTTAACAACATTTATTTTCCATAAATTTAGGGGCAACCACAAATCAAAACTATGCAAGAATTTCCTTATATTTCAGCAGTTTTTTTTTTTAATTGCATAAATATTTCCTAGTTCAATCTTATACACGTCTTGAAGTAGCCCTTGGCATCTTATTTCAGCGTGAATCATCTTATTTCTGTATTTCTTCATTTGTACGTTCCTAAATCAGTAAAATTGTGATTTCGACATAAATTTGTGCGAAAACTATGCACTAATTTTTTTTTTTCGGGGAAAGAATATTCATTGAAAATGCCTTTTTAAGTTTAAGGGCCCTGCCTGTCTGCCTGGAGGTTGTACCCGCGTTTGAGTCCGAGAAACTTGTGAGCGATAAGGGAGACTCTGCTACATTCTACAAGTGCGCCATCGCCGTTACGCGCACGGCTCTGAACTGGCGTGCAACTGTCTCGTCGCACTGCGTGTACCTATGGAACTTTCAGCGGTGGCAGTATACTTTTATTGTTAGGAAGTCTGTAGGAAGGTCCAATGCACGCCCCTAGATTACTTCTGTAGGCATGTAACGCGCATATTTTAAGATACAGCGATTTGAAAAAACCGCTTGGAGTGCTCCGGAATGGCGTTTCTAATATGCGTGACATATTGGAAGTAACCAACGGGCGTAGTCTCAAGTGTGCGTTATTTTCGTAGACTAGCACACTGGACGCATGTCTAACAGTTACGTGACAAAGAAAATAACCTGGATGTCTAACTCACTGCAACGCAGTTCGAGAGCCTGTCAGGCGGGGCCCTTAACACTGCGAGGTGCAGTTATAAAACGTGACCAGCGTCCTTAAATGCTGTTCAAAGGTAACTGAGTACTTTTTAAATCAACCTCCGAATGTCACTGCATTTACACGCGTGTTTATCAACTCACTGACGTGTTCCCAGTATGAAGTTGCTTAACGACTGAGGGACGACATTTGACGTCTCTATGACTCCATGCTGGACTGTGGAGAGTGGATAGAGTGGAAATATTTGGGCGGCTTTGAACATCGGGAGTCTGGAGAGCCGATGAGGGTGAAGCGAGGTGAGAATGGAGCAGCGCCGTAATGAAAGGGCGGGCGAAACGGGAGATCTCCGAGGAAACTCGCCGACCAGCGGCATCGTCCGACACGTTTCCAACATGCAAACATTCGGGACTGTATCGCCGCATCCATCCACGCTAGTTTTGAACGTTCTCACCGTCTGTATAAGTTTGCCAGAATAACTTACATATTTGTTCTGATGTATTTTATTTTCATCATCGTTCCCATTGATTTTACCAAGTTTATTCCATTCCGACGTCTCTTACTGGGTGCGGCAATTTTTACGACAGTGAGCTTGTTGTGAATAAATACGCCTTTGAGGAAATCAAGGGGCTTTTAGGCTTCGAGTTTAGCAAGTCAGCCTATTAACACAGCGGCCCTGGATAACTTCCACGCAGTGGCGGCTAGTGACTTTTGGAACTGGGAGGGCTGTAGCGATCCTAACTCATATCATTACAAATATCATTTTTAAATAGGCACAGTGGTAAATATATTGCCTACGACAGGCTTAAGTAAGTGTAGGTTATGTAGCTAAATACAAAAAATAAGTGTGGTTGTTTGAAGAAAAATGTATCATCGCCCGATTTGTAATGGCCAGCATACTGTGGCCGCTGGTTCAGATCTAATCACTACCCCAGGTATGTATTTGTTTTAAGTTTGTTTAGTTTGTATTCCTTCCAACCAGTTCCTACATGGTGTGGTACATTACACGAGACGACGAGAGATAACATAATAATACCAATTCTACCATACTAATGATGATGATAAATGAAATATACTAAATCAAATATTTTTTTAAAACCAAACACTAATTTACATAGCCTACAATACATACAAAATTAATGTCAAATTTAAATTAGAGGATGAAAGCGGCATATCTTAATTAATATATTTGTAAAAAAATCCATTCGTCAACCTGTACGCGCTATCTAACTGGCAATGTATATTCACCTTACCAAGTAATGAAAATTTTATGGCATTTTTATATGTTGGGAACACGATTTATGTCTTTTAACTTTGACTCCCAAATGTTTAAATCTTTTACCCTATTGACGGTACACGCAAGACCATTAGGTTTCATTAGCAAAAAAAGAAATAAAACAACACATCTAACTTCACACCCGCATAGCCAGTCCGCGAAATTTTATGTACTTACGTCGAATTTCCTCGTATACGAACCATTTACTACCTTGGCTTTGTTGTTGAATTATATTAACTGTGGCCTTGCTGGTCCCAAATTCTGTAGCTCTAGTTTATTCTCGTAATGGAAAATTTTTGTCGTAATCAGGTTTAAAATGCTACCGAATTAACAATTATTTACAAGTTCACACAACACGACATTAACAACAATTCAACCCTGCTTCTGACCGATGCTCATTGCTCATCATTAATTAACGACAAACCTGTTCAGAGTATTAAACGCTATATTTGAAGCTCACGCAAGTCTGAACGATATCTATAAATAAAAAATATTCGAAATAAATACAAGCATTGTTAAGAAATGTGTTTTACAACTGCAAAAGAGTGGAGCGCGAAAGTGTGCTGACAAAACATGTCGTTTTGGTAGCTTTGTCAAGTTCAAGGAAACCATTTTTCATTGTGTTTGAGCAGGGGAGCGTCCAGCTCTCTACGATTTACAGCATGCGGTTGGCTGAAAAGGGCCGAGCCACGGAAGTCTTCCCTCCCTCTCGTAACATCCCTAGTCCTATGTTACGGTTATCTCTCTCTATTAGCTCAACCCACTTCGGGGCGAAGAATCTGCCGTCCCACCACTCGAATTTCCAAAAACATTTCTCTCGTGACAAGAGTTTCCCCACCTCAAAAAACATTGGCTGCGAAATAGTCTCAGTATTCGTACGCAGTATATTTACTGAGTAGCAGATAAGTACCTCTGTATGCGTTCTGAGATTTTATTAGGAGGGCTACGCTCCGGAGCCCTCCCTCAGCAGCCGCCACTGCCTCCACGGTTGTTCATAGTCGGTATTCCTTTTCCCACGTTACTGCATTTCGTTGTCTCTCCTACAACATTTCTTCGTACGTCATCCATCCTCCATGTATATGCCTCGCGCATGGCAATTGGATGCAATAAGCATCAGCCTATTCTGATTCATACCTACAGGAATATTGTAAGAATGTTTTTGTTTTAGCGATGTTAAATTTTCAATAAGTTATGTACGTGTGGTCCCCAGTACGTAATCACTAAAGGTAACATTACAATGTTTATTTATTCCGAAAATTTATTTTGTTTACATGACTTCGTAGTTTTTAAACAAGTGCTGTATTTCTGCACCACTTCTCGTTGGCTCCAATTACGCAATTCTGTGGGGAAAATGCCTCCTCTCTATCAGTTTATTACGCATGCAACTGATTTTGGAACGAGCTCTCACTCTTCGTTCCCAAAATTAATAGAAGTATGAAAGTTTTAATTAAACTGAATTAATTAAGTGGATAAAATTTGAGTGGTGGTGCGTGCGCTTTAAAGTGAAAATTTCGACAACCGTATGTAGCCAGTTAAATAATCATGACGCAGTTATTAAAATCATCGCAGTGAACTAAATGGATGGCTATGAATTCGAGGCGTGCTTTGTTCTGTAGACTTCGGGTGTTAATATTTATAACTTCGTTAGGTGCTACATTTCGATGCTTAATATTTGTGTTGGTTCCCGTATCCGGCAGAAACGTACTTGTGTTCAAATGTAAATATTACTATACTGCTTTGAAATTAAAATGTTTTTAACAAAAATTTTTGGTTAAAAGAAAATAAAAAACCGTATTATAATTACGATTATCCGAACAGGACTTTTCGAGAAAATGATGTTGACGTTTGACGGAGGTAGATAACCTAGCAACTGTATTTAACTTTTTACTTGGTGGAATTGTTTAGTTTAAGTGAATGCTATCATTTAACAATGAGTACGTCCTGTGTAGAAAAAAAATACATATGCTTAGTTGTGATTTCAAGAATAACAAAATATTTGTTACCACTAACACCAAATTCTGTCATTAGCCGATTGTGCAGGCTAGAAATTATTTACTTTAAAAAACATGTTAGATGAATTACAATCTCAGGTTTCAATCCTATAAAGTGGATTCAAATAATAAAATCTTTTATAAATTGTTTATGATAACAAAAATTATTCTACCCTGTTAAACATGGCGAATAAACAGATAATCCATTCGCTTTTCAGATTATTACGTTGATAATCGAGTCCTAAATGCTTCGGCAAAATACGAGACTTTGTACAACGTGATCGAAGGAAATGGAAGAGGTATTTTTCTCTTAACCCGATTTAAGATGCGCCCTGAATTTTTTTTCGTAAATAAAGGAAAAACAAATATAAAAATATGTGTGAGTTCCTTGATATTCAGCAATTCAAACAAAGAAGTAAACTTTTATACTTGCCACTACATTAAAATCTTGCCCTAGCTTTGGCGTTTTTTAAAACTCGAAATTTCACTCATTGTCATAAAAATTTGCATTTCCTGTCAATATTATTGTGTGACCATGAAAGTAGGTAAATGTGAAAATCGATGTGTGATTCGCAAAACGTTAGAAAGTTCCTCGTGGTTGCGCATGTGCATGCGTCGAACAAGTAGCAACATAACTTGGCCCAACGGTTGGCATTTGGTTGGAAAGGTTGGCAATATGTTGTGTTAGAAAACATACATAAATACAACATTGGCCCAACGTAATATGCGAACCAAATATTTCTACTCGGAAATTTTAATGAGATACCTTAGAAAAACATACATCAACGCCTCACTATTTCAAAAAATGCCAGAACATGTTGCAAGAGCAATTTTTTAAAACTTTGAAATGGTTGACTAAATGTTGGCAACATGTTGGTAGACATACTGTTGGTAATGTGTATGTATTTTTATGTTGGGACAATGTTGTTAAACCAACATTTTATGGCAAAGTTCGGAAATAGTTATTCTTAGTTAAAACAATACCTCTTTCCTGCATTTTATGAAATACAAATGTTTTTCACGATATTGACCATTTTTATTTGAAATATGTGTAGTTGGTCTTACGTCGGGACAATGTTCGAAACCAAACAGTTGCTGATTGATACTTTTTTTTTAGTTGGGCCGCACCTGTGTAACTAAAATACTTCTAACAATACTGTTGTATTTTGGAATGAAAAAAAAAAAAAACATTTACTTTTAATGTTCGCTTAGTATTGAGGTTTTTAAATCCATAAATGTCTTTGTTTCAAATTGAATTTTATGGACGTCTGGTCGAGGTTGGCTGAATGTTCGCCAACAGTTGGTAATTGGTATTCATATTTATGTTGGGCCAATTTTGTACAACCAACACTGTAATGTCGAAGTTAGGGAATAGTTATTCTTAATGAAAGCAATGCCTATTTCCTGTATTGTATAAGATGCAAATTTTGTTCGTGATACTGAACATGTTTCAATTAAATGTGTTAAGTTGGTTTTAAGTTGTAAGAATGTTGGGAACCTACCCATTGGTTTTTGGCCCTTTTTCGTTAGTTAGACCAATGTCGTGTAACTAACATAATTTCAACTATGCTCCATAAAACGTTTTGGATGCGAAAAAAACATAATTTTCCGTGGTTGCTTAAAAAATTGCTTTTTTTAAAGTACATAAACTAATTGTACTGAAAATATGTTTCGATGGTCATGGATGGCTGATTGTTGGCAACTAGTTAGTAGTCATAGAGTTGGTAATTTGTATGTATTTTTATCTTGGGCCAACACTGTAGGACTATAGTCAATATTTAAAATCAATATTAGGGAATAGGTATTTTTAATGAAAACAGTGCTCCTTTAGTCCTGCATTTAATAAAGTACAACTGTTTTTCACATAACTGACAATTTTCCTTTGAAATATGTTTTGTTGGTCGTTTGTTGGTAACCAAACAGTTAGTAATTAGTAACCACAATTTCCGCTTTGAAAGCGTGTGTTCTGGGCATTACTGCTGCTACGATTAGTAAGGAAATATTTGCGACATTTTTGCTGTAACTATTTCTGAGTACATATATATGTTTGGTGACTATGTAATTTTTTTTCTTTTTCTTTTCAGAAAGTAGAGGTTTAAATATGTCTTACGAGAACTATTCAGTAATAATGATGTTCGTTTAATCTATGCTTTAATATGACAATTTTATTTTTTTTCGAAATAAACACAATTCATTTCATTTGCTTAATGTTTAAAGTTTGTTTAGAAATAAACTGGGTGTCTTTTGTTGTTTATTTGTTATAAGTTGGAAAATATATTTGTGCAACTGGCAGGTTTTAAATTCAGTTTCAGAGTAGTAAAATCTGACTTAAATACATAACAATTGTAACGCAGTATATTCTAACTGGAATATAATTATATGTACCTATTTTTCTGCACAAATTGCAACGAGTTACAGTAGTCTATAAGATGTTGAGCTGCTAAACGAAAAGTCGTGGGTTCGAATCTGATATCAACGAATGTAATTTTCAGGTCATAATGTGGAGTGGTATATAATAAGTAATGATAAGTTGAATACATTTTTAAATTTTTTTATTGGGTACAATTTATTTAAAAACCTGGTAACCAACGTTGGCAGAACGTTGTTTGTTAGTTGGCATTGTGGCTATAATAACACATCTTTGTAAAACATTGCTAACTGTTGATAAATGACTGCGTGAGTGCCTTTCTGAAAGAGAAAAGAATATTATTTAGCAAATGATAAAAAAACCTACGAACAACCAACATAATACCAACGTTAGTTAGTGGTTGGGTTCCTGTCATACGATTGGTGATCTGTAATATACACACGATAAACCAACGTAAAGCCAATAAAACAGCTTTTATGGTTTTTTTATTGATATGGCATATATTTGAAAGAAACCGAATTTAGGAAACCGTGCAGATAAACATAGATTTTCATTATCCAAATAATGTAGGTTGAGCATCATACCTAAGTTGGCAGCCAACGCACAAATACACGTTGGGCCAACGTTGCCCCGAGTGACATTTTGACGTTGGGCCAACTTACTTTTTCCAACATTGGCCCAACGCCAGCGCCAGATGTTGGGCCAACAAAAAGTTGCTACTGGGGACGTTTCCTTGCGCTCTTCCTAGGGCATGTATAAACAGTCGTCAGAGTAGCGCGCATGTCGTGACGTACACGGAGATTGCCAGACGTGATGAACGAGCTATATGAATGGCAGTAAGACCCACTAGACTGCTGTACGGACAAGTAACGGGGTATAAGGAATGCCGGAGAATAATGCTGCGATCGGTAAGGTAGGCGGCGCGCCGAATTTGCCTGTCATTTTGAGCGTACTGTGTTGGGGACGATGATACTCATATGTTCATGGCAGACCGGTTCTGAACTATCCAGAAGGGACAGGCGTGAACAGGCCAAGCGGTGTTCTTGCTCACCACAAAGCGACTACATGTAACAGCTTCATAAGAGCACAGCATCTCTACCAGAATCATCACCGGAAACATAACACAGGCAAATACGTGATCCCAGCGACATGTACGTGTTCTACCATTAACACCTCAATATCGTCAGCTTCGTTTGCAGAGAGTAGCTTGACATACTTCAGACTGATGAATCGCGCTTTTCTTTGGAGAATGAACGGCCACTGTGCCTAGATTGAACAGACATTGTGTAAAACAAGAACTTCGGAGCATGATCTGCGAGAAATGACGGCAAATCTGACGCAGGACATTTGTGTGGTGTGATGGTTGGTACTACCGACGAATATATCCGCACTGAGAGAAAATCCAACAAAATATTTGTTTGTATAGGGCAAAAAATTACTGTTGATAACATCAGTGACCAATTCGGAAATAATTTAATTTGCAAGTCTGTTCAGACTGTTTATTTTTTTCACTTCATTATGTTTTGGAAAATTGCCAGATTTAATTGTATCCGATCATGTATAAATGTGACAGGCAAACACACAGTTGAGTTTTTACATACGATCTCAACTCATTTTTATGTTGACGCTATTTTAAGATTTTTTTCTACGTTTGGAATGTTGTACACTTTGTTGCACCAAACGTGTTCGTCGTATGGTCGTTTTGGACTCTGATTTAGTAGATCGTGTGTTCGAACCTGATAGCCTGCTCGAGGAATGGCTTCTGCTAGGCGCGTTTCTATCCACATTCGAAGAAAGTACTGATCCCTTGTTTTGTAAAGGGATTATTGACGTCCCCCAGTGTTATGCCTGAAGACTTATCAGAAGATGGCTTACAGACTAACTTATAACCTAACCCATTCCTTACTTGGGATTCGTACCCCAAACCTCCTACACCTCAGACAGGCGGCGCACCAACTGACTGCGCCAAATACTGATACAGATCATAAAGATATTTGAATGCAGGGAAGGGAGCTGCCCCTCCCTGGAGAATTCAGAATTCGACAGGCAAACAGCGACATACAGAAAGAGCAGCAGGCAGGCGACAGCGCCGGGAGCAAGACCTGGGAAACGCATGCATTCCCCAGGAGAGGTACACAGGACAATGAGTAACAGCAACAACCCGCCCACCACAGAGGCACAGGCCTGGACAACATGTTTACGTCAGCGAGAACAGTCTCAGCAGAGCAAAGCGCAACTTTTGCG
Organism: Dryococelus australis; assembly: GCA_029891345.1. Lineage (NCBI taxonomy): Eukaryota > Metazoa > Arthropoda > Insecta > Phasmatodea > Phasmatidae > Dryococelus > Dryococelus australis. Next base: position 7,574,332 of record CM057001.1, read on the forward strand.
CAGGGTTTGCCCCTAAGTGGAGCGGACCACATGTTGTTGTAAAAGCACTGGGGTATACAACTTACCTCATGTTGGGACAACAAAATATTTTGTATTGTATAAAACATTTAGATAAATAAATAATAATAATAGTAATAATTTTGTTCCTCTAACAAAATACACGATTGAATTTAAATATCTCTATGTTGGGCCGAAAAAAAATTATACTGTCGACAAACTTATTTGGTTGAATCACCTGCGTATATTTATTTGCTTATTCATTCGATTGCCTTCGCTCGAAAATACAGCTCGAGAGTTTGTTTGTATTTTTTGTGAGAGTCAGAATTGTAACAGCGTTTGGTAGTGCATTTACTGTTGCTTAGTTACGATACAAACTTCCTTGTAGAACTAGTTCAACATGAAACTATAAAGGAAACGTACAAAACATGAAACATTTATTTGTGCACGTTGTACAGTACTTGAAATGTGTGTTTATGGTGGAATGATCATTTTTGAAAGCCCCGCTTAAGATCTACTTATATGCACGTTGTGTAGTCTTCCGCCTTATGTAAAATTAAGATTGTCATGGACCTCACTACTTTATTCATGCGTCGGTCAAATGAAACTGTGAAACTATTAGAAAAGTAAATATTTTACAAATCTGCTCATTTTTACACTCCGATGCATTAAAAAAACAAACAGAAAACGAAAGAAATAACTTATGTTATCAGAAATGGTTACCTAACGCTCATTCGACGTTACGATATAGAACTATTCTCCTTCCAGCGTTACCAACTTTACCGGACGCTTCACACTCTAAATCTGAATCAGTGAGAGCTTCACTGTTTCAATGAATCAAACGTATTTGACTGATACAACAGTCACCTCAGTGAATTTAACTGATGAACCAGTGAAAAAAAAATGCTATATTTCCTTCACTTATTGATTCAGTGACATTTCCCACTGATTCGTCAGTCAGTTTTTCCACTGTCTTCTCAGTGGTTTGTTTTTTGACTGATGGACCAGTGAAACTGAGTGTAAAAATGGCCGTCGAAAATTATTTAAAAACGGCTGTTAAACAACATGTATCAAATAAAATAATAACGAATAAACTAATAAAACTAATACAAAATACTTTCTAAAATGTGTTTCTTCTTTCAAAACACCATTTTACGAGGTAATATGAACACACATCCTTTCAATCCGTTGTTATTGCTTGCACTTCGATCCCATGTAATCGCAACAGCGCTCTCTTTGAAGGTTTAAACTGCATTTAATGTGGTGAAGAGAGAGCACTGGTTAATATTATTCGTTTTAACAATCCTAACTGTACCAATCAAACCAAACACGAAAAGTCTGAGCATACAACTTAAAACTACACGATTTCGCAGCAAAACTATATGTCGTATATTTTCCTCTCGTAATTTCAACTTGAAGTGGTAGCCGAGATCAAAGTGGAGCCAGTTTCACTGATTAGAGTAGTGAACTTCACAGCGAGTCAGTAGCTTCCTTCTGATACGAATTTAGAGTGCATGCCACTCAGTGCGCCTGTTGAAATATATGCAGGTAGGAGTGGTGACGTGTTGTTAAGGTTGATTTTAAAAGTGCTCACTTTATCGAGGACAATGTTTGTTTAAAAACATTGCTCATTAATCAGCAGTCGCTTCAGCCGAGGTCGTTAAGGCGTAACTCTCGGTTGTAGTTGATGTAGGCTCGAATCCCAGACTTATGGGTCTACAAAACTTGCCCTGCTATGGTTAACTGCTGGCAACAGGACATTTATGGCAAACTGATGGTTGAGAGTAGGTTAACTACTAATGGCCCATAAATGGCTTAGCAAACTGTAGTCTAGCAATTGCCGCACATGACCTATACATATTGCTGGTGAAAATATGAGTAGTTATCTGTAGTCCATTTCATGGCTGAGAAGTAGTACATCGATGGACCATTGTTGGCACAATTTGTCTTGTTATGGGAATTGTTATGGCCCCCACTCTTCGCAGATAGCATCTTCAAACTACACACACGTATATTAATATGTCTGTGTATCTAACATAATTATAGATCACATGATCTATGGAAAATTGGTGTAAACACAGTATCAGGTGTGACTTCGTGACTGGTATTGAATAATTTGACATGTGTGATATTTTTAATGTACGAATGCATATAATTAAAATGAGAAGTAAAGAAATCAATATAGAATCACCTTTATAAAAATAATATTGAAGGGCTGTAGTTGTTTCACATCACTAAAATATTCTTAGTATATGCCACTTGCATAATTCAAAACAGATGAATAAAATCCAGGTGACTTAGATATTGCAAAAACTTATATTAAAGGCAAGGTTTTGTTTTAATATCGCAATTTAGATAGGAAGTTTTCTCTCAGTGATAGTATTATTTTTTTGTTTACCTGCATTATTTTAAAAACCTATTTGTTCACATGGTAAATTTTATTGCTTGGAATAACTGGTGTAATTTTTATTATATTAGTGTTTATTAATAATTCAATTCCCAATATATTTAAAATTAGTTCATCTAAAAATAATACACAGTGGAATAATGGTTAGTATGCTGTGCTGTCACTGCAACGGCCGTAAGATTGCGCCTTCTCCCCTCCCCCGGTAAGCATAAGATTTTCATGTCGTATAAAGTGTTTAATAGTGAAGCAAACTAAATTTAAAAATATTGAAAAGTTGAGAATGACAATAATTTTTGGGATATAGTGTTTGACATAGCATGGCTAGCCATCAGTGGGCTATCTGGTGGCTGCGAAGAGGTACATCGATGGGCCACTGCTGTTGTAAGCATATGGCCCATGGTTAGGACAATGGTGTTCATCACACCTGGGCCAGTTATGGACAGAGTGTGGCCAGTTAGTGGTGCCGGATGCATGCCAGCTGTTGGCCAACTTTTGCCGGCTTCGCATCCGACTGTAAACCATCAACTGGCCATATGTGCATTGCTACATGGAAGGGATGGCAACGCTCGTTCCAGCCCAGCTGTCAACTGGCCATATGTGCATTGCTACATGGAAGGGATGGCAACACTCGTTCCAGCCCAGCTGTCAATTTAACCATGCTCATAAATGGGGCTCAGAGAAGGAGAATTATCGGCGGAATGTTGTCCGTTACCATCGCCAATAGCAATGCAACGTCACGCAAGAGAATTGATTCAAAACTAAGCGCTACTTTTGCACTCCTCCCGCCATTTTGTCTTTGTTCGTAATTAGCTCCACACTATGACTGTAACATTACATTGTGCTCGGGCCGAAAAAAAAAGCTTTTTCAAAAAACAAGCTACAACAGGAGCGTATGTCATATTTCGTTTAAATTACAACTCGACAAGTAGGCCTATTCAAATACGACGCACTTTTACAGCAGTTTTACGAATAATAGCATCTCTGTACAAAATGATATTTTATGATACCTGTCCAACATTTTAAAAAGAAAATGTAAATAAACATCCTCCCTTAACTCGGCTCGGAAGAGAAAATTACACCTCATTGCAATTAAAACTCGAATGGTAAATGAAAGTTTTTCCATTATGAAAAAAAATGAGAATGAAATAGGATTCCAAGATTTTCTTAGGAACATTTATTACGTAAAAATAATTTCGACATGCGATTAAAGTTGTTTTAGTAGCTTTAAAAGCCGATTAGATACATTTAAAATGAAATTGTGAATTGTATCTGGATTTTCTTTTCTCCTTGCAGCTTTTTTAACTACCGACATTTTAAATTCATCGACTGAGTATCTACCATTTTTAAAAAAGGGTTTTTGCATAGTGGCTTGCAAATAATAACAAAAAATTCCGGGAGCAAAACAAACCACGCACGTGCAGTATGGATTCCTGCCTCGCCCACGTGGCTCCTATGCCTGTACCTGGGCCGGCCAGGCCCATACACGATTGTTCCTGCCTCGCCCACATGGCTCCTATGCCTGTACCTGGGCCGGCCAGGCCCATACACGATTGTTCCTGCCTCGCCCACGTGGCTCCTATGCCTGTACCTGGGCCGGCCAGGCCCATACACGATTGTTCCTGCCTCGCCAACGTGGCTCCTATGCCTGTACCTGGGCCGGCCAGGCCCATACACGATTGTTCCTGCCTCGCCCACGTGGCTCCTATGCCTGTACCTGGGCCGGCCAGGCCCATACACGATTGTTCCTGCCTCGCCCACGTGGCTCCTATGCCTGTACCTGGGCCGGCCAGGCCCATACACGATTGTTTACTGCCTCGCCCACGTGGCTCCTATGCCTGTACCTGGGCCGGCCAGGCCCATACACGATTGTTCCTGCCTCGCCCACGTGGCTCCTATGCCTGTACCTGGGCCGGCCAGGCCCATACACGATTGTTACTGCCTCGCCCACGTGGCTCCTATGCCTGTACCTGGGCCGGCCAGGCCCATACACGATTGTTCCTGCCTCGCCCACGTGGCTCCTATGCCTGTACCTGGGCCGGCCAGGCCCATACACGATTGGTCCTGCCTCGCCCACGTGGCTCCTATGCCTGTACCTGGGCCGGCCAGGCCCATACAAGATTGTTCCTGCCTCGCCCACGTGGCTCCTATGCCTGTACCTGGGCCGGCCAGGCCCATACACGATTGTTCCTGCCTCGCCCACGTGGCTCCTATGCCTGTACCTGGGCCGGCCAGGCCCATACACGATTGTTCCTGCCTCGCCCACGTGGCTCCTATGCCTGTACCTGGGCCGGCCAGGCCCATACACGATTGTTCCTGCCTCGCCCACGTGGCTCCTATGCCTGTACCTGGGCCGGCCAGGCCCATACACGATTGTTCCTGCCTCGCCAACGTGGCTCCTATGCCTGTACCTGGGCCGGCCAGGCCCATACACGATTGTTCCTGCCTCGCCCACATGGCTCCTATGCCTATACCTGGGCCGGCCAGGCCCATACACGATTGTTCCTGCCTCGCCCACGTGGCTCCTATGCCTGTACCTGGGCCGGCCAGGCCCATACACGATTGTTTGGCCTCCTGTCGGTTGAAGGATCAAGATAAGCTTTATCAATACGACGCGTAACCAAATTGTTGTTCAGACATCGAGCCTCATTCTGGTTCTATGCACTGCGAGAAAAAAAAATCAGTAGAGAAGAGACAACATAATAGTTCTGTAATCGCGTTTCATGGTAGCGGAAATCATACTTTGGTAACAGTAGCAGAATGTTCTGTTACTTCATTACAGTTCTGTTTGTTGCGGGGACAACCCACACAATTCTTTAATTGCTTTGTTGTAGGAGCTTAATGTCCCGTGCTAGGAACTACAAGTATAGATATAGTTACAATCTCAGACAAGACCACAGCAGGCAGTTCTCTTGCAGAAATACTTCCACTCTAAATCTGAACCAGTGAGAATTTCACTGGTTTAATCATTCAACAGTCACTTCAGTGAATTTAACTGGTGAATCAGTGAAAAAATGGCAGATTTTCTTCACTTATTGATTCAGTGACATTTACCACTGATTCATCAGACAATTTTTCAACTTTTTACTCAGTGGTTTATTTCTTACTGATGTATCAGTTAAACGGCGTGTAAACATGGACATTTTATTGGACAATAGGAACACACAGCCTTTCATTCCTTTTTTACGTCTTTCATTTCGTTTTCATGCAATAATCACAGCGCTCTGTTCAAAAGCTTAAACTGCCTATACTGTGATGAGAAGGTACTCATACGTACTATTTATTGCAACAATCCTAACGGTAACAATTTAAACAAAAACCAAAACTAAGAGCATACAATTCAAATCTTGTCGATTTCGCTGCGAAAATGTAAGATATCTATTTTTTCCTGTCGTTATTCAAGTTGGCGTGGTAGTGCAGATGGCCTAGAGTCGAAAGGCTTGTGAGTTCAGTACCGCCCATAAATGAAATATTTTTCTTTTCTAAATTACGGCAAATTGAGCAATATGAAGAGTCAACTATCGTAACTATGTTTATTTGACGTAATTATTTGTCTACATTCAACAAAAACAATATTTAATTCGCCACTGTAGTCGGCCGTTACTTATTCAATCAGTGAAATAATTTCACGCCACGAATTCAATCAGAGAAATTTTTTTCTCTAAAAAAATCAGTGGTTTTCCACTGATTCTAGGTGGAGCCATTTTCACAGATTCGAGTAGTTGAATTTCACTGCGAATCAGTGATTTCCCTCTGATTAGAATTTAGAGTGTAGAGGTTACCATCAACCACTCTAATTGCTGCTCTTATTTACTAGTATAGTACAGAATTTTGGTTCCTGCAGTATATTTTATTTGCTAGTATAGTACAGAATTTTGGTTCCTGCAGTATATTTTATTTACTAGTATAGTACAGAATTTTGGTTCCTGCAGTATATTTTATTTACTAGTATAGTACAGAATTTTGGTTCCTGCAGTATATTTTATTTACTAGTATAGTACAGCATTTTGGTTCCTACAGTATATTTTACTTTTTCAGTGTATGAAAACCGAATCTGAAATTTATTTTTTGTTTGTTGTCATGATTATTGTTAAACAAAAGTGTTTATTGAAATAGGTCAACCTATTAAGTGATGTCTTTACTTTCATTGAAATTTTTAAAAATTATGGTGTGATATAGAACACGTGTTAAGTAGGGGCCGCGGTGGTGTAGTGGTTAGACTACTCGCCTCCCATTTTGGCGAACCGGTTTCGATTTCCGGCGGGGCCACACTCAGATATTCGCATGTGGTAATCGTGCCAGATGATGCCGCTGGTCAGCGGGTTTTCTCTGGGATCTCCCGTTTCCCCCTGCCCTTGCATTCCGGCGCTGCTCCATACTTACCTCGCTCCACAATTTTCATTGAAAGTATGAGCTCAACTAGCAGGAACAAGATGATAAAAAAAAAAACAAATATATAAGAACCCTACGAGTGGCAAAAGTGATTGCAACAAATGAAAGCGACACTTATAGTATCATTTATGTCCGTCCAGTTTTATACACTAATGAAAGAGACACTAATGAAAGAGACACTTATATTATCATTCATGTCCGTCCAGTTTTATACACTAATGAAAATCTTCAGTTTATATGACCCCTGACGTAGATAAATAAACGAAAACGAACACTAAATACCAGTCAACATGACACAGATAAACAATACTTTGATTTGCCGTATTCTCAATAATAATAATAATAATACCCGGAAAGAACGACGGACGAACAAACCGTTGCTACACAGAGATCTGCGTGCAGCGAGACTCTATAGGAACCAATTAATATAATCCATCCAGGGTAACGTCCAACTTGTCTGAAGCTTTGCTTAAGTTCTACTTCCAGGATATTCCTCCGCCCCAGGCAAACAAAGCCTATCCGAGTCTAGAAAATTACACCAAACTAACAACGCACCGCATTCGTCTAGTAATGTTTTGCGTAAGATCTATTTATAACTAGGCATTACCGTAGAACCTATTTTCTCACTGTTCTAATTCATATTAGCTATAGATGAAATATTATAATTTATAAATAAAATATAAATAAAATTTATATTTAATAAAGATCAAGGTACTTTAATGTTGACACGTATAAAAACGCTTATGATACATAACATAATTAGGAAACAACCTATCACATTATGGAGTGATTTTCTGTAGGTTTAATTCAAAAAGTGTGAAGAAACCTCGAATAGGCTATACATAAACACTGCTATTGAGTGCAGGTGGTAGTCTATTATACTCTGTTTCATATGACTTCAGTAAATTTTGACAGTTCTAAAAACGAAGTGCGGCCACCATGTATCCCTCCGCCACAGCTGTTCTGCCGGTGAAGAAAACGATCTTTGTAAACAAACTACGAATCCAGTGGCAGGCATTGAAATGCCGACAATTCCTGTCCAGTATTTAAGGTACTATAGCAAGTTGCCATTTCCAACTGTTTTATTTTTGTCATGATCACATAATATACAGTACTAGTTAGGGTTGTTTTAATTTATTGGTGGGGAACTATAGATTAACGTCTTTCGTAAGACGTTATTTTTTTTATGTTTCTTCTTAAGAGAGTGGAGATTGAAACTTGCATTGTTTGGATCATGTAGTAGAAAATTTTGTTCGTACGGAAATATCATTCAATTGACTATAACTGAAAAGTTTTAAGTTCATCGAAAGAACTAAATGCGATAAATGTGTTGCTGTTCGTACGAATGCGAGAAATGCTCAACAGATAAATATCATAGCATTTGTTTAATAATGAACTGCACTAAAAGGGCGCTTATTTAGGACAAGTGCATTTGAAAACATCCCGCAAGAACAAAACGCAATAATTACTGGTAATACCGATGTACGAAATGCACAATGTAAACACGTTTCAGCAAATTTAACTTCTACATAAAAATCGTTAGAGTTTTAATCAAAAAAAGGTCCAAATACATTTCAAATATTCTAACAACAATTTAAGTAAACATTATTTACAAAACACACAAACTTAATTGTTCACTTCGTAATTACTAAAAAAAAAAAACCGTGCTAACCTTTGGATGATTCATTCACTAAAACGCTTGTCGGCTACTGATACGAAATCATTTATTTTCTGATTTATTTAATTAACAAAACACTTGAACTATTTCTTGAAACCAACAAATTCAAACTTCACAACATAAATAATTTTTCACTCGCGCTTCGTGATGGTCACAGAAAATGGCGGACCACAGCACACAACAAACAATTTTACAAAGCGGCAGACACGTCTCTATGATTAATTTCACTGAGGAGACTTCTAAAAAGGCACCTACGACGAACTACATTTATGAAATACATAAATACAAAAATAATTAACTCCATTATTCCGACATCACCAGCAAGGAATTCTCGCATATAGATCAATAATGCCGGAATAATTCACAATGACAACGACTTTTCACCAGGCGGGTGGAGACCATAGACAACAGACTCAACGGAGATTGGTGGAGACCTTTCACATAACCGTGATGTGCGCATGCTCAAACATCATATTTCTAAATATTTTTAAAGCCCTTGCTCTATAATTCAGAAAAATTGTGTACTGGTCTATGAGCGTAATGTTAACCTTAAATGTTGTAATTATCATTAATTTTCACATTATAATTTTTAATTCAGAGTACTATATTCTTTTACGATCATCGCAAAGAGCGCCAACATAATAACACGCATCCTGCAACGACCATCAGCTGGCACAGTACTTTGCAAATGGGGGCGTTTACTGTTTACATGCTGTGCAGGTTGGTCACAATGTCTGTCAACTTTAGTTGAAGTTATACGAAACAGAGTATACAAACGTGGTCCATAGCACGGGAGAAATCAAGATGCTGCGGCGAGTTTTCTCGTGCTGAGGCGCCGCGGTTCCATCACGGCACTATTATTTTACCCTCGCTTGCCGCACGTGAGACATTCTGTAGTGGACACAGCCGTAAGTCACTCCAGTAAACAGGCGCCAAGGTAGTTTACTAAACACCAAACATATATAAGAGGCAGGCAGGGTGCCCCCCTCCCTTTATCAGCCTCACCCGAGGCTGCTGCCGCCCGACGGAGGTGTCGTGGCGGAGAACAGCAGAGGGCTGCGATCCAGGGACGAGACCACTAATGACTGCACGATATCCGCCATCGAGAACTGGGGCTAGAGGAGCTCCTGCCCGTTCGACATAATACACAGTGGTAAGACGACTCATACGTTATGGTGCAGGTCTAGGCCGAGAGAATCCTTAAGGCGGTACTTATAGTCATTAGCGCGAACAGCTCACTTAAGGCTAGGGACTCCTTTGAGAGGAATCAGTAATCAAATTAGTGATCAAATCAAAGTAATGTGTAGAGTTTGCATTGTGTTAATCAAACAATAATTCAGTATCCAGATTGTGTATAATTGAGTGAATAAATATGTAGTGTTTTATAAAAACTTGTGTCGCCTACCTTAAATGTATGAGTAATTGCTACCCCCACGTTACCGTCCTAGAGTGAATTATTATGTTATATTGAGAGTTCTAGTATATGAGTATATAGAAGTGAGTGTAGCTCTCAAGAGAAAGTATTGCATGGCGGAGTCGCCTATAAGCATTCTATGCTACTTCAGTATATTAATGATATTAGTCTGACTTCTGATGTCAGAGAACAATATGTTGCGATAGTGTCGCTTGCAAGGCGCGAGGGGATGCAACTTCTCTCCATGACCTTGGCAACAGGTGACGTGTATCGCCACCCACACAGCTGAGACGGCAGCACTGCGTGTGTAGACGAGATTGGAAGATTGCCCGACGAGGCATTGGCAGCCGCTGAGACACGTCCTCCGCCTTTCATCCGTCAAAGAGAGCGGCAATTGTCTGGACGAGACAAGTGATGCTCGAGACGAGTGTCGTGGTTAGGCTGCTTGCCTCCCACCAAGGCGAACGGTCCCCAGCGGGGTCGTTCCCGGATTATCGTACTTGGGAATCATACCGGACGATGCCGCTGGTCGGCGGGTTTTTTTCGGGTATCTCCCGTTTCCCCCGCCCTTGCATTCCGGAGCTGTTGCATTCTCACCTCGTTTCACCTTCATCGGCTCTTAAAAACCTCGACGATAACGTCTTATGAAACATTTTTTTTTTGTAAACGAGCACTTTTAAAAGCTCTACTTAAGATCTACGTGTACACACGTTGCGTATTCCTCCGCCTTATGTAAAATTAGCATTGCCATGGGCCTCATCACTTTATGCATTCGTCGGTCAAATGGAACTGTGGAATTATTAAGAAATTAAATACTTTACAAATGTGCTCATTTTCACACTGCGATGGATTAGGAAAAAAATACAGAAAGCGAAAGAAATAATTTTAAGTTATCACAAATGGCTACGAACACTTTTTATTCGACATTAAGATCTTGAACTACATTCCATCCATCGTTACCAACTTTACTGGGCGAATGGCACTCAGTGTGCCCATTAAAATATATGCATGCAGGGGCAGTGACATTTTTCTAAGGTTCATTTCTAAAATGCCTACTTTAATCGTGAACAGCCTTTAACAAGAGTGTTTTATTAAAGAGAATTAGTTACTATGTTTTCATTTTTTACTTATTTGTAGTTTTCAGTCTTCTGCCAACAGTAGTGTTATTTCCAATGCGAATTCCTTTCCATTTGATTCATCCAGTTTATTAATTTCAATTCTATCTAGTTAAGCTTCACACGTGAAATAGTGAAAATGGAGCCAACACATTGTAAACCCGTGTAAGTGGCTTCAGTTGAAATTAATTGCACTTCACTAGTTGTTACGGTGGCTGAAATTATCTGATTTAAATTTCGCTTCGCGGCGTTGTAAAATAGCGGATGACTTCCACAAGGTTGGGTTTTAAACTTTCCAAAGATGGTTTTTAATGCACGATGCACATTGATTACCGAAGCATGAAGTATTTTTTATTTGTCAAAACAATTTGCTGTCTGTTTGCCCCTGCATTTTTATGCTCAACTTTTAAAGTGAACAAACACTAACAGATTAGAGCGTTCGACTTGTATTGCGTGATATATAGTATGTTTTGGTTGGAGGTACAATCCCGCCCTCCTCCAAAAATATATTTATGGTTTTTAAATTAAATGTATTAAGTTAATATAGACAAAATATTGTTATATGATAGCGGCGGCAGCAAGTCAATGGATTGTTTTGAATGACAGGCGGGCGATAGGCCAGTGGCCGCGTATCTGTCACAGAACGCGAGCCGGCGCTATAATCCTTTTAGCGGCGCCCTGATTATATTGAATTTCTTCGTCTACCTAAGGAATTTTGTAGTTGTTTACTGCCATAGATTCTGACTGCAAGAATCAGGTGGGGGGGGGGTCGAACTTTCCAGGCCAAGGCCAGCAGAATATAAATAGTGCGACAGGCCTCCGGGCCGGGTCTAGTTGAATGGATAAGTGGCTGAGTTACAGCGATAGACGAGCGGCGAGAGAAGTGACCAGCGGAATGGAAATCTACTACTGCGAGCATCAGAGCAGTGAAGGGTGCGACTGGCAGGCTGGACTATTGGACTAGATGCGTGAGTGAAAGACATTACAAATGATGGCAACAGACAAACTGAACGTGTGTTGATCTTGAATATGAGTTAATTGAATATAACGAAACAGCGACATTGAGCTGAGAGTTAATTAGAGTTGAAATACATTAAATATTTCGCTCACTAAGAAATTAAAAGAGTAATAGTGAAGATAGATAATTTAATGCTTAAAATAATATCTGTGTGAATAAATGAGATATTTTGTTATTAAGACCTCCATTCCTCACGAACTCAGATACGCCACTCAGGCGTCCCTATAACAATACGTTTCATGTACTTCATTGTGTACAAAATTACCCCGAACTCATGAACGGGTGTACGAGAAAATTAAAGCACGCCTTATGACGTATCCCCAGACATGTCAGTGAATACCACAGCGTGATAGTGATTCCCCGTTCATTTGACTAACTGGCCAATCTATAATACTCTCTTAACTGACATTCTGTGATTAGTATTCCATTGGCCCTATTACGGGTTTGAAATGTATATATAACTACTTTTTTCATACATTAAATTTTAGGTTTTACTCACCTAAAACCTACAAATGAAATAAGTCACTTATCATGAAATAAACCTCAGTACGTAGGGAGCCCATCTAAAAATGTTTGATTAGTGCACTAGAATGTCGATCGCGTCGGTCGTTTCATCATTGAATAAACAGAGAGAGAAAGATTGTGAGAAGCAAATGCAAAAATGTCCACTCTTTCTTGACGCTTTACTGAAAACGAATTTTTATTGATTACTTAAGCTATTTTGTTAAAGCTACCTAAAAAATAAATTGCCCGTGCTGAAAAAATTACAAACACCCACACGTAAATTTACAATACATTTAGTGCTTTACGAATTTGTTATTAACATGATATGCATGGGTATTTTTGTAATAATACCAATTTATTCTGCACCTGGCAACTATGTCATTAGTTGAAGGCAAAAGCACTCTTGTCACCAACGAAACATTTTTTCCGCGACGTCTACAAAACTATAATTGTATATATAGGAATGCTGTTTTGTCTTACGGGGTTGATTATCAGGTCACAATTGTGAGTTTTCGTCTTCTTGCGCCAGGTTATGGACTAGCTCAGGAGGGAAATTCTTAAGAAATGGAGGATGCATTACACGATCATTTTATTACAAGGTAAGTAAGTGTTACACGTTAATTATTCCGAAAAAAATTCAATTTTCCTTAAGGCAAAATGCGGAAGTCTTGGCACAGTAGTTACATTTATGGCGTGTGCAAGGCAAGTCAACGCCTCATTAATTATTATTGCTGTTAGCAATTAAACATTTTTGCTGCGACTAATAAACTCATCAATGTCTTTTAACACGTGTAAATTCTGGTTACGACAAAAGCGATATTATGACTGGAAATATGAATTGGTGTAAAAAAATAATAATTTTGTTAGTGCCCCAAATTCTTTTGTGAAGTCCATATTCGCCAAAGAAATTTTATGGTCGGCCATAACAAGCAAATACAAAGGTGGTATTTTCAGAGTAGCTTTCTGTCCCGACACAATATTGCCCTAGAATTGTTTCCACTACTCCCGCGGGGTAGTTCTGTGCGAACACATGTAACTATATGATGTTCACGGTAAAGTGATCACTTTTGAGCCCCCCGGTACCTTTTTCTTTCAGCAATTTTTCATCCTTCGACAACCTTTTTAAATAAATATTGCCATGTAAGTAAACAAACATAGTGTGTATCTTCCACCACAGCTGGAAGTTAGCGTCTAAGGATAAAATAAAATGTATTTACTGGATAATATTCCAAATGAGATGGCTTTCAAAAGTGCTCACTTTACCATGAATAGCGATTACTCAAGTTGGCAGCAAATTAAATTGTAATTAGATAAATGGGAAGCAAGTTGGGGCATGCGTAGTACAAAGTCAGAGTGGAGACACGGAGCAAAGATCTGCGTAGTACAAAGTCAGAGTGGAGACACGGAGCAAAGATCTGCGTGGTACAAAGTCAGAGTGGAGACATGGAGCAAAGATCTGCGTAGTACAAAGTCAGAGTGGAGACACGGAGCAAAGATCTGCGTAGTACAAAGTCAGAGTGGAGACACGGAGCAAAGATCTGCGTAGTACAAAGTCAGAGTGGAGACACGGAGCAAAGATCTGCGTAGTACAAAGTCAGAGTGGAGACACGGAGCAAAGATCTGCGTAGTACAAAGTCAGAGTGGAGACACGGAGCAAAGATCTGCGTAGTACAAAGTCAGAGTGGAGACACGGAGCAAAGATCTGCGTAGTACAAAGTCAGAGTGGAGACACGGAGCAAAGATCTGCGTAGTACAAAGTCAGAGTGGAGACACGGAGCAAAGATCTGCGTAGTACAAAGTCAAGAGTGGAGACACGGAGCAAAGATCTGCGTAGTACAAAGTCAGAGTGGAGACACGGAGCAAAGATCTGCGTAGTACAAAGTCAGAGTGGAGACACGGAGCAAAGATCTGCGCAGAAAGATGTCTGCTCAAGGGTTATCAAACACTTGTGTTGTGATCTCTGCAGACTCGTGACATATTTTTGATTTGAGTGTTGTTCAACTCATTCTATCGCGTAATCATTTGCCACCCTGTTAAACGACGTCTTACACCAACATATTGCCTTTTGGAGCAAGTCCTTGATAAAATTTCACGTAAACAGCTGCCATAGCATTTCAATATATTGATCCCAGGCAATTAAAAATTTACAAAATTCATCGACAAGTGAATATTTGTTTATTCGTCTAAAGCTACAAAATTTTTGTTATTTATAAAATTATTAACGGTTATCAAGTTCAAATAATATTAATTATATTTTTAATATCTCTTAGATATATGTGATATAGTCAGAAATAGTTTTCTAAAGGTGCAGGAAAAGTGACAGAATAACTTGCAAAAACAAATTAAGGCAGTCGTGGGAATTTAAAACTGTACATAGTTGACATGTTTGGTTGGAGTTAAAATTAATTGTTGAAGTCACCGGAATACCCGCAGTAAATTTAATTTAAAATGTATTACATCGTTTGCCCACCATTTTGTTTTAAATTTTACGAGTGAATTCATAGTAAAATTAGTTATAATTTAAGGCCTAATTGCCGGCGACAAAAAATCCGGATTTCGAAGCAATTACTTCATGGCTTTCTTAATATTTTAAAAAACACCAGCTGAAATAAAACATTGATATGAAAATATTTAAGCCAAAAATCATGTTTGTTAGGCAAAATAAAAATGCAGTATATGAGTGTGGAATGTCTATTGATTTCGTATTTTTAATTGAATATGTATAAACATTTCTACATATGCGTAAAACGATATTAAAACCTAAAGTTGTATAATACACTTCGACAGTCTTTACGGGCTTAGAGGAACTGTTTTTAATTTCGAAGTTTTGTAGTAGATTTAAGCAAATTAGCATTTTTAATTGAAATTCTTGGCTGGATGAGAAATAACACATTTTCTAGTCCTAATTTTTAACAGACCAAACGTATTCAGGCACAATGAATTGTTTTATGAGCGCACAGTTTAAACATATTTTTAGAAGGAAGGGAGAGTAATATTTTTTTTACATTAATTTAAATTACGAAGCTAACCATTTCAGTTACAGTTGTTATATTACCATAAGCGCTATTTTCAATTTATTTTTCGAAAAATGGGTAATATTTTTTGCGCATGGTAGTTTCTCTTTCGCTTTAATTGTTCATTACATTTTTATTTTGTATTTCTTTGTTGCGACGGAATTCATTTTTACGCTATGAATTACAGCAGCACGCGCACGAAATAATGGGGGGATTATTAAAGCACGTGTTTGTCTACGCTTCTGTGCACATCGCGTTTTAGGTGCGTGTTTTGGATGAAAACATCACGAAGTGAGTGAGAGGTCACGACCTTGCAGCAGCAACGGCAGCAGGAAAAACAAATTAGTGGTTGGGATAAAATAAATACACACGTTTTGCCAGATATCACCTAATTACGTGTTATTTACTCACTCTCGGGGCAGACGGGCTGAAGCAGTAAAAATGTCGAAGGGGGGGGGGGGCACAGCAGCAGCGACACACGTAATTCACGAGCTGGTGATCGAATTAATTTCGCACGAAACTGAATTAAAAAGCGATACTGTGTGAAAATTGTTGCAGCAAACTGCGCCAAATTCGGCGTGAAAAAAAAAAACACTCTGGTCTCTCGTGGCGCGTTCGGACGTTAAATAATTTACGTGGTAGCGACAGAAACTTTCGAATATATTACGTATCAAATATTTGTTTAGGGACATTGTCGTTGGTACAGTTAGACGAGATTTCGCTGCAGAGGTTCACGGGTATACATTTTGTGAGAGAATTAAATTACTAATGCGTTTACCTGGCTTCCTGCTCGCGTGTCCCGGTTCTGTTTTGGCGGAACACTTAGTGTAGTTTTATTTTAATATACGTGACATTTTACTGCGTACTGTGACAGATGAAATAAATACCGCACATATAAGGAAATAATAAGGTCCGGATGATGTGAGAAGAAACACTTACATCTGGCATGTTTGTCACGTCTCCCTATCGCATGCAAATTCTCATACTCCTAAGGCAGGCGTGCTTAAGAGCCCGTGTGACCCGCCATATTGGATTTTTTATTTATGTCTTCCTAATTCAATTTCGGCAAGGTTTATTGAAAAATGTGGCAATACAAGCTGAGGTAATTACTTTACCCATCATTACAGACATAATATATGAACCACTAATGTACGTTTATGCATCAAGTATGTTAATTCAACATTTTATATATTACTTCATTCTAAACTTTTAATGACAACCATGGAACACCTATGAACAATCAGGTACAAATATTTGCACAGAACTATGAAATGTAATGCTTCTATAATGAAACATTTTCAGTAATGAACTTGAACCTTCACTAAAACGAATAATTTCTGTGTAAAGGCTGATACAGTCTGTTTAGAAACAAACCAACAATATCTTGCAACGAATGTATGTCTGGCAAGTCGCTGCAGCCACTGGCGTTCAAATGTAGAATTCACGTTAAAGAAATGCATTCTAAAAGCATCAATTAAAAAAAAGGAAACTTTGAAATAAAAATATACTGAACGCGACTTCCTCAAAAAATACTGCAACATTAAGACATTAAAAAAACTTGTATTGATTCATATTAATTTTTTACAAAATGAAACTTTTTATAATAAATTAAACAGAAAATTTGGAAATATTTTTCAACGTAATAGTATTTATTCTGAAATGTCACGTAGAATACTTTTTGTTTTCAAAGTTTATCATTAAAACTGATGCCTTGAGAAGAATGGAGTGATTCACTGATGAATCTTATGTTTACGTTGAAATATACAAAGAGAAATGTTTCTTTGTTGCATGAGAACACTTGTCTCTACATACGCACAACAAATAAGTCGTCCTTGCAAAATATGTTATTGGCTGATCATAATTTGCAATAAAAACCAACTACGACATAAAAATCCCATACCTCGCAAATAATACTTCGTGAAGTGATCAGCACCCCCCCCCCCCCCCCATTATGTTACCTTACCGTCCGTTTCCAGTCACATGTTGTCGCTCTGCGTAGCGCGTCCCGCTGGAGCGTGTGGAGGATAGTGTGCCAAGGGCGTGATTAATAAACCGCGGAATGAGCGGAGATTTACAAAGGGGCGCCACCATGCGTGGCGCGATAAACCTATGAATACTCGTGATCTCCAGCGGGAGTGAAGTCTGCGACTGCGAGCTTAGGTACAGTGAAGAGTGAGATTGACAGGCAGGACTATTGACCTGGATGCTTGAATGACAGACATTTGGAAAGATGGCGATTAACAAACTGAATATGTGTATATAATGAGTGTGAATAACGTGGATGTAACTAATATAAAGACAGAGATAAGGTCATTAATTAGAATTGAGATTAACATTAAATATTGCGCTCACAGAGAATAGCCAGTGTTAATAGTAGAGATAGGTAATTTTATTGTTGTAAATAATATCCGTGTGTTATTTTATAGCACTGTAAACAAAAAAGTAATTAAATTATTCTAATTAAGACCTCCATCCCTCTCTGTAATATTGTGATAGTGTATTGAGGAGGGATCCCATTCGTCACCTATTAGAGGGGGGGGGGGGTTGTGACTCTTAGTCTCCTGTAGGAGGGGGTGGGGCGAGCCGTCAGACACACGAAAGCTAGTATTACAATGAATTACCCTGCGATATACGACACCGCACATGATACAAAGTAACTTGATCATTTTTGATAGGGCGATAAATCGATAGCGTTGCGTCTGTGCAGTGTCGTATTATTCCAATAATTGAAAAAAAAAAAATGAGTGGAAGTCTCAACCAATCACTAACGCTGTAGAAATATGTAATTTGATATAAAATGTGATTGGGCGTTTGTTGCCAGTCTTCCTGTTCCACATCCAATGCGCTCATTTTACACTTTAAATTGCGGCTTGATTTATTTACCTGAACCGTCTGTTTGTTTCAATTATAATAATTCCCAACTCATAATTCACGCGTTACATGATATGGTCTGTGCACCAATAATAATTCGCTGCAATTAAAATTTCCGAAACGATTATTAATTCCGAGGAACTCTCATGCCACTGTGATGAAGCATCGGTGGCGGTAGCAACATTTAGTTTTAGTTAAAAAAAAAAAAAAAAGGAAAAGAAAAAGAGCTGGGATTCTGTCAGCAACCCCGTGGTTTTGAACAAAAAAATCGTTTAAGCGAGGAAAGTAAAGTTTCGCGTTTACAGCGCGCTTGGAGTTCGGGGGTGAGGATTTCAACCTCCAATATTTGACCTCAAGAATTCAGAGTCTTCAAGATCTCTGTCTCTCCGCTCGCCGCTGCGAAAGTCGCCCTCCAATTTTTCTCCAGTCCCCGGAGAGTTTTCCAAGATGGCTGTTCCCTGTCCAAGAACTTTGTGCTCCGCTGCAGGATGCGCTACAGAGGCTGCGGAAAGAAACAGGGAACTATTCTTGGCGGTCAGATGAAACTTTTTCTTTTTTCAACCACAGCCCCTAAGGCCGTGGAAGGTATTGGTATTGGCGCATGGTCGAATAGAGGTATTGGAGAAAAAAAAAGGGGGGGTGGAGAATCCAGGGGTTGCAGGCAGTTATTGATTGGTTGGCGGCTACGTGCGATGGAATGATAGATTGTGCCGCTCAATGCACAGGCCTCCAGTAAGCTCATCCCTCCTTTTCCCACCCCTTGGTCAACCCCCCCGAACAAACGACTACCTTTCCCCTCGGTCCCCGCCCCCCTCACGTACCCAACGTCGGACATCCCTCCACCCCCGTCACGCCCATCCACGGGTGCAGGATCAAAGCCAGGCGGGAAAGTAAGCTCCCTCCGGGCTAGAAATTTCATTCCGCAAATATACTTAACAATCTAACCCCGGGGCGCCCTCGGACAGGAGAATGCTATCTGAAAGGTTGGCACGCCTGGCCAACCCGGCGGACAGCGACGAATCACAGTCGTTGCCAGGATTCGGTTACCGCGACGCTCTTTCACTTACGGGAAGAGTTGCCTGAAAAATTACAAAAACCTACACTTCGATTTGACATCGCTAACAAATTCATGGTGTGCCATTAAAAGTTTAACATGTACACATAGAAATACGTGGCGGCAATTTTTGTAGGTGAGCTAATATAATTATGGCTCCCAATAATAATTAGTCTTTAATATCATTATATATAAGTCAAACGTTTTCACTACTCAGCGCCAGTCATCTGCTTTCCTCAATTATATATTTCTCTTATATTGACCTGAAGATCCACTATTTGTTAGATAAAACATTTTATTAACTAAGTCTTAAAGCGAAATAATTTTAATTTGTTAGTGTAAACGTTAAAAATGTTAACGTATTACGGTAAGAGCTGTACCTATCTTAGTCAGGCTGATTATATATATATATATATATATTTATTTATTTATTTATTTGAAACGTCAAGATACAATTATATTTAAATACTATTTTTTTCGTGCATTAGTTAAATAGAATTTGTTGCCCTTCCGTCATATTCCTTTTCTACAGCTGATTTATCATCGCGTAACTCCTCTAAATATTTTAGCAAACAAAATTGCTTATATATAAGCAATTTATATATATGTAAGTGTATATATATATGTGTGTGTGAAACAAGTATAAACATTTTGTTTTATATATCCTTTATCTATTGTTTTCTTGAAACATTTTAGAGGAAAGTTGCCTGATTCTAAGCATTTTGTATTTCCACCTTGGTTAGCGCCTTTGAAACCTCCATTCTGAGATACTTGCTATGTTTATGTTCTGCAATATGAAATTATTTACTTGAGTAGTAGTAAAATTATGAGTCTGGCATCATGGATTCCGGAGTAGGCGCGAAGGGCCGGCCAACGCCATATTTAATTTCCCTTTTTTTCCCCTTTTCTATCAAAATGTCCTATTTTTCCCACGAAATTAACCATTTTCGCTTAAAATTTTCCTTTTTTCCTTAAAATTTCCCGTTCTTTGCCTCGAAAAGCACCGATCTCCTCATTTGCAAACAACGAGGCCACCTCCCCCCACCCTTTTTTTTCTTTTGCAAAAACGGTCCATTGCAAGGATTTGGGGGGGGGGGGGCTCTTTTTACATTTGACCTCGACCTCTACATTGACCTTGGCCCTGTTTATAATGACCTTGGATGACCTTGACCCCAAAATAATCCAAAAGTACCAAAACAATTATAAAGACTAAAAAAACTTATAAAATATTTTAAAAAGAAATCAACGAATCATTTAAAAATATTATTTACAGATACACATATAGGAGGCCCGGAGTTCGACGACAGGTGGATCGACAAAGCTCCATACACAACCGACCCTCACCAGGTTGACCAGTGTCTACCTCGTCAGCCATGTTACATGTTGATGACCATGACCTTGTCCCGTGATCTTGACCCAATTCCCATGACCTTGAATAACTTTAAACTTTAAAAAATTCGAAAAAATCCAAAATAATTTTTAAGAAATGTATTAAATATTATTTTTAAATTACTAAAAATTTATAAAAATCCCAAAAATGTCCATTAAATCACCCAAAAATTCAAAAAAGGCTTACAAATATAAAAAAATTATTTTAAAAAACATAAAAATCACAAAAACATTCAAAAAAGTTCCAACAAATTCGCAAAACCCCTTGACACTCGATCAAGACCCTTAACCCAAGACTCAAGACACTTGAACCAAGACCCAATACTCAAGATTTAAAACTCAAGACCAAAGACCTAAGACTCAAGATCCAAGAACCCAAGAATCAAGACACAAAATCCAAGACACAATACTCAAGAGTCCTTGACCTTTACGTAGCGGAATTAACAATAAAATGTGATCATTATCGCGTGACTACATGTGGGAAAAGTTGACGGATTTTCTTAACGTTGATCATGAATTATGTTGGTCTTAATGTCAATTCAGTAGCTTCCTGGACGAGTTTTTAAGACAGCCATTTGGTACTGGCTGTCTTACGATAGCCTATAGTTATAGGCTGTTCACCGTAAAGTGAGTACTTTTGAGGCCCTTGTTACTTTTTCTTTTCAGCCATTTTTTGCCCTTTAACCACCTTTTTAAAATAAATATTGCCATGTAAGTAATAAACGCAGTGTATATATTCAACCGCACTCGGAAGTTAACGCCCAAGATGTATTTATTAACTATTATTCCAAATCAGAGGGGTTTCAGAAGTGCTCACTTTACAGTGACCAGTCTACAGTTCTTGTTTCATACGAGAGTCTGAGGGCTTCCGACGCCATATTTACTGCACATGCACGTTCCTCCCCTCCATTATTTATACACTGCAAAAATATTTATAGTTTTCACTGAGAAATTTTTTGTAACCATACAAATGTTTGTAACAGTACAAACATTTCTCTTGTAAAATTACTCGTTTGTAAAACAACAATAGTCGTGATTGTAATTGATCTCAAGAAACGCTTGTGCTATTCTGGCCCGTATCAGCAAACTCAAGCAAAATGGCGGATACTCAACAACGTAAAACCTCATTTACGTAGCTTTTTTTTTTTTTTTTTTTTCCAAAACTCGGGGTGATATAATGTGCGTAATTGCGTGCCAGAATAAATGCATTGCGAGTTTAAATAACGTAAAACACTTAAAACATTCTAAATAATCATAATAAAACCACTACAATTTTAAAAATACGTGAAACTATTACTCTTTCACTGTTAATGTTAATGTTTCATGTCCACACAGAACTCTTAAAATACGTGAAACTATTACTCTTTCACTGTTAATGTTAATGTTTCATGTCCACACAGAACTCTTAAAATACGTGAAACTATTACTCTTTCACTGTTAATGTTAATGTTTCATGTCCACACAGAACTCTTAAAATACGTGAAACTATTACTCTTTCACTGTTAATGTTAATGTTTCATGTCCACACAGAACTCTTAAAATGAAATTTACTCGTTCTCTGTAACTGAATAACTTCACTAATATTTCTTTTAGGTATTTACTTGTATATTTAGTAAAAAATTAATACAATTTTTAAGTATAGTTGGTCTTGTGGTTGCGGATCTGAGATAATTGTGCAAAGGCCGTGGGTCGTATTCCTCGTGCTGGCAAGGCATAGTGTTATTTTTTCGTGAATTATATTTTGAAATAATTCTTTTCCTATTATTATCACATTTGTTTCATAGAAGAAAAATAATTTTATGTCCACTTATGAATAACGTCAGTTGTAAAATAAGCTTATGATTTGTAATATTACAAATATATGTTTTTGCAAATTTTACAAGAAAACTGCAGTCCTACAAAGAATTTTCTTGGAGACTAGGTTTCCAAAGATTTTTCTCGTAAAAATGCAAAAAATAATTTTTACAATGTAAACAGAGTACTTCAGCCTAACAGGAACACCAAAACTAACCTAGGATAACGGATGAGTATTAAAACCGGAAATAACCTACAACTAGTTGAGTTAATTTTTTTGCAGTTATATCCGACTCTAATGACATCACTGTTGACGAGACGTTAAGCTCAACTACCTACCTGCCTTTGCAGTTTTAACAAGTGGCTTTTCGCTCGCGCGTGTGCATAAATCACCGTCTCTATTATCCACAGACGCTTCTGGTTTAATTCAGAACTTCTTGTCGAACTTTTCAAAAAGATAATCCTTGCTCGGAACAGTATGTAGTTTGATGAAAATGTTTATTTTATGTATTTCTCATAGCGAAGTTGGTAGCGAATCAGGGAATGTAAGTAGACCCATGTCTTCGATGTCGTGTTACAAGTGTGAATGAGTAAGAACTGACGCGAGTATCGTTCGGTTTCACTAACACCATATTGAGGGTTGACGTAATAGTATAACACATGCCCGTCGCTAACAACTTCCCAGTGGCACCATGGAGACATTATTAGCGCCATGAGACTGTCAGTTGTTACATTTTGGCGGCAGGATACTCACAAACCAAGTTTATATTTCCAATAGCTTTTATCACTTCGCGTTGGGTACATAGATCTTCATTTGAATCTTGGAGCTTTATTTGTAATACATTCATCAAAGTTAAATTCCTACAACAATTACGTTACGAAAATCAATGCGAAACTAATTTCATAATCAGAGAGCGGGCTGTGTCAACCTTAGGGATCGGAATTCAACTAAAGGAACCTTGGAAAAGGTTTTTATAAAAAATGAAATTCTGATTAAGTTGTTGCCATATTAAAAAATGGAGCGTGTCTGTGTTGGCGACACGGCCATTTCTTTTACGTGAATACGTCTACGTTAACGCTCTCGGACGCCTTGATGCATTTTTTGCGTTCCCAGCACCGCTTCACTCGATCATATGGGGTTTTATGGGTATCACTGGATTGCTTTAGAGATGCTCTTTCCAACCATATACGATTTATGTACTTCGACTTGGCATTTTTGACGAGTATAGGTCTAATTGTGTTAAGTTTTCTTAATTTTTTACATTAGACGCATACAATTTCACCATAACCACGCCACACAAATGTTTTTAAACACGCAATCGATTTATCTTAACGAGAGCTGCCGATTGAAACTCAAACGAGCATCGTAGCTTCTCCCCTAGTCAACAAAAGTTATACCACGCGGAAGTTATGAGACGCGGCGAAACAAACTAAAAAAAAAATCCCCCTCCTCCCGGCCCACCAGTCCCCCGCGCGTGAAGTTAGCAGTCCTCACTCAACGTAACATATCATTTAATACTTTGGCAATCGAGTAGTGTTATTGAATTTTGAATGTAGACGATAGATTCGGAGCTGCAATGCCAAACTGTATCTCCGGAATTTGTTGTCATCGGATTTAAAGACGTATTCACATTTAAAAAAAACTGATAGAAAATTATATTTACGAGCAATACTGAAGAACCAAAGTTATTATCGGGCTGTAACAGAATAACGCTGACTACCTGCTTCTGCAAAGTGATCATGAAAAATAAAAACTTATTGCAAATATTACTGTAACTATATGACGGGACACTTGGGTGTTTGCAGAAAATGTAAATTAACAAAGATGTACATCGACTGCAAAAACATCGTTATAGAATTCCATGAAAATAATTATTCTGCCTGTCTTATTTTGCATTATATTTTGTTCAAGCCGATGCGTAATTAGTTTTTAGAAACAGTTTATTATTCAGCGAGTCAAAATTAACTATTGTATAATTAACCCATTAGTGTACAAACTTTGATACACCTGCAGGTAGAAAACGCTGCTTTAAACCTACTCTTAGGTGACAGTGTAGCTTAAACTAATAACATACGCTGCGATTGTCCTTAGGGGCCTAGAGAGTAATGAGCACTATAGGTTGCATATTATTTAAAGTTCTCCTTTTATCTGTGTATATACGCAATTCCTCGAGAAAAAAACACTTGATTACTGTATTCATTAATATTTATCGATGACAGTTATCAATAGAATTCAATTAATTTTACGTCACTAATTTTATTATAAAATTTGGCTGGTAAACGTAGTTATTTCCGTGAAACAATTTAACGTCAACATAACCCTGTACGGTAATTTCTGATCATCACGCAGTAATACTTTATCAAGAAGTTCAGTGTATTTTTCATCTGGAATATTTTTGTAATGTTATAAATAAAATTTTTCTTTGAGCATAATTTGCAAAGAGGGTAACTGCTTACAAACTAACTTATGATCTAACTTAAACAAACACCCATGCCTCATCTGGGATTCGAACCCAGAACCTATCGCACCAAAAACCGGCGGCATACCAAGGGACTGTGTCACGGGAGGCCGGCACGTGGCAATGTTGAATAAAAAGTGACGGAAAGATAAAGATTATCTCGTAGCAAAAATTTTGCAGGGCCTTAGAAAGTGCTTACTTCGTCGTGGACATCGCGTAGGTAAAGGCTGTTCACGATAAAGTGAGCACTTTTGAAATCAACCTCAGAAAAAAACTCGGCCCTTGCCTGCATGTATATAAACGGATACGCTGAGTGACATACACCCAGTAAAGTTGGTAGCGATGGGTGGGAAATAGTTCCACGTGGAAGAAAAAGTGTTAGGTAAACCATGTGTGATAGCTTAAATTATTTCTTTCATTTTCCTGTCTTTTTATGCATAGACGTGTATAAATGAGGAGATTTGTAAAATATTTACTTTTATAATAATTCCACAGTTTCGCATGAGCGACGCATGAATAAAGTGATGAGTCTTATGGAAATATAAATTTTACATAAGGCGGAAGAATACACAACGTACACACACGTGTAGATCTAAAGCAGGGCTTTAAAAAATACTCACTTTATCGTGAACAACGTCTACCTCAATTTTTCACAGGGAATCACCTCCCAAACGTTGACACGCGCTGTATATCAGTTCCACGGGCCGCGAAGTACGAACCAGTTTTGAGATGCCTTACGCCGGTTATGATGTTGCCCAACGAGGCGAGGTCAAGCGAGCTGGAAGCTACACGATTTTAGGGGGTTGTGGATATGGGTGTGTGGCAAGGTGAAGGGGGGGGGGGGGGTTGCAGAAATGCGACCGATGATGGCACGATTCGAATATATCGAAGAGGGGTGGGGGCTGTAGCTCGCGCCATCACGGCCTGACGGAAACGGCCAAGTTATCTGTGAACTTCCTCCCACGCTATCCCCTCCATCACGGGGAGGGGGGGAGGCACGAGGCTGGGAAGAGGCGGGAAAGGAGGAGAAAGAAGGGGGTGGGGGTATCCCGAATAATCGGCCGTGCGCTGCATTAATCATTTCGCCCGTGGCTACACGCTGACTAGAAAATAGTTTACTCGCTTTCGCAGGATGCTAAGCTGTAGTTCGGTGAGTGCACACAGGCCCAACAAACGTGGCATAGTCTATTCACGGTTTCTTTAGCTTTTGTGAATCCATCCTTTGAAAATCTCCCCATTAATGACGTGCTTGATTGTATACGACATATGCCATATATCACAAGCGTTTTATACTTGTTTTCGTAAAAGTTACTTTTTTTTCTGTTAAATTTAAATGTTATTCATATTTTATCTAAAAGATATATTGCTTCATTTATAAAAAAATTGAATAAAAACAGTGAGAAATAATGTGTGTTGGTAGCGCCTAGCAAGAAATAGTTCTTGTACAAAATACTAATACAATAGAGTGCGCACGAATCCGGTATGTTGTCCCTCTGGTGTAATCTTCCAGACTTAGTTAGCATGAGGCGGAGGAATATCCTGGAAGTAGAACTTTAGCAGGGCTTCAGAAAAGGCCGAATATACCGTGAATCAACTATGGTTGAAACTTGGTGATATGCCGATACCCGGATTTTCGGATAATCTTTCCCAACTTACCTTCTGGGCGGTAAAAGAAGTTTGAGTACAGAACGGAATTACACAGCAAAGCACATATACTAAATAAGAGGCAGGCCGCTTATTCGACTTCTGTGCATGTACCCAACATTGACCTACCCCAATCCTACACAACTGTCAAAGTCACATGGTCAACAGTGATGAAAGTGTTTGTTTATATATTAATTTTTTAATGACAAGCACTGTTACATTAATAAAGTATGTTTACGAGTTTGAATGTAATCAAAAAGCATTACAAATTGTTTCAAGGATATATGAAAACATCTCAAAATCACTTGTTTACTATACAGTTTTCTAACCCCACATCCAATCCACGCCAATTTCGCTAGACATGTAGGCAGGTGAGCAGTTGAATGTTGGGACACGGAGATTGGTTGTGCGCAGCCAGCGAGATCTCTCTACCTCATTTTTAGTCTATGGCAAATCATTTGGCGGGCTCATAACGACCTGCAATACCAAATAAGTTGCGAATTTCAGTGAAGTTGCTCATCATGCACCGACTTCTCCCCTCCCACCCCTCATCCCTCTTGCCATTAAACCCACCCTTCTCGGGGAGACTAATTATACTGCCGCCGATACCACCCCGTCCCTCCTAAGACGTAACCAAGATTGATGTCGATTTGAGAACTTGCACTGTCATGTCGGGCCCGCGCCGTCTTCCCGGGTGATTTATACTCGTGTCACTGCGACTTTGAGAGATATGAACCACGCATGTGCTCAGTTTCGTCCCTGACACACCAATTACCGCGTCGTATTAAGTGTGAGGTATAGCTTAGCCCGAGTTACTGAAGGCAGCGCACAGAAGTTCGTGCTGCGTCCATTTTACAGAAGGGGGGGGGGGGATAGTTCTGACAGTATACTAATTACTGCTACGACTCTCGCTGATTTAATAATATTTTCCCTCGTTTCCTGTGAATTTCATTGTTCTAATGCACTGGTTCTTTGTGGTTTCCTGTTCTCTAAAGGCTGTTCACGATAAAGTGAGCACTTTTGAAATCAACCTTAGAAAAAAGTCACTGCCCCTACCTGCATATATTTTAACGGGCGCAATGAGTGACATGTGTCCAGTAAAGTTGGTAACGATGGAGGGGAAAGTAGTTACACATATTAACGTCAAACGAAAAGGGCTAGTAAACATTTTTGATAACTTTAATTATTCCTCTCGCTTTCTGTATTTTTTTTATACGTCGAAGAGTAAAAATTAGCAGATCTGTACAATATTTACTTTAATAATATTTTCACAGTCTCTCGCTTGACCGACGCCCGAATAAAGTAATGAGGCCCATGGCAATGTTAATTTTACTTAAGGCGGAAGAACACACAACGTGTGTACAAGTAGATCTCAAGCAGGGCTTTCAAAAGTGCTCACTTTACCGTGAACAGCCTATACAAATCTGTAACAAGTCAACTGAATATTTAGTAATTAAGTTATCACGGGTTGAGAGCGCACAGTCTGGACTCACGTAGTTTTCCGGCCACCGCTCATTTTTCCCTCGCCGCTTCGTCTTAGAAGAGCAACGGGAAATTTTTCTCACAGACAACTGCTACCCACGTTAAGCCTCCTGAAGCTGACAACCGCCAGCTAAGAAACACCAGTTTAAAGATCTCACAACAGTTCAGTATCACTCGTTCTGCAGATATCTATGCAGTAAATGTGAGCAGTTTACAAGTGCCACTAACACTCTCGGACACAGTGTCCACTACAGTGCCACTAACACTCTCGGACACAGTGTCCACTACAGTGCCAAGAACACTCTCGGGCACAGTGTCCACTACAGTGCCACCAACACTCTCGGACACAGTGTCCACTACAGTGCCACTAACACTCTCGGACACAGTGTCCACTACAGTGCCACCAACACTCTCGGACACAGTGTCCACTACAGTGCCACTAACACTCTCGGACACAGTGTCCACTACAGTGCCACTAACACTCTCGGACACAGTGTCCACTACAGTGCCACCAACACTCTCGGACACAGTGTCCACTACAGGGCCACCAACACTCTCGGACACAGTGTCCACTACAGTGCCACT
The DNA here is from genome assembly GCA_029891345.1 of Dryococelus australis. Classification (NCBI taxonomy): domain Eukaryota; kingdom Metazoa; phylum Arthropoda; class Insecta; order Phasmatodea; family Phasmatidae; genus Dryococelus; species Dryococelus australis. The sequence goes on from CM057001.1 coordinate 7,603,146, forward strand.
AACACTCTCGGACACAGTGTCCACTACAGTGCCACTAACACTCTCGGACACAGTGTCCACTACGGTGCCACCAACACTCTCGGACACAGTGTCCACTACAGTGCCACCAACACTCTCGGACACAGTGTCCACTACAGTGCCACCAACACTCTCGGACACAGTGTCCACTACAGTGCCACCAACACTCTCGGACACAGTGTCCACTACAGTGCCACCAACACTCTCGGACACAGTGTCCACTACAGTGCCACTAACACTCTCGGACACAGTGTCCACTACAGTGCCACCAACACTCTCGGACACAGTGTCCACTACAGTGCCACCAACACTCTCGGACACTGTCCACTACAGTGCCACCAACACTCTCGGACACAGTGTCCACTACAGTGCCACTAACACTCTCGGACACAGTGTCCACTACAGTGCCACCAACACTCTCGGACACAGTGTCCACTACAGTGCCACCAACACTCTCGGACACAGTGTCCACTACAGTGCCACTAACACTCTCGGACACAGTGTCCACTACAGTGCCACTAACACTCTCGGGCACAGTGTCCACTACAGTGCCACCAACACTCTCGGACACAGTGTCCACTACAGTGCCACTAACACTCTCGGACACAGTGTCCACTACAGTGCCACTAACACTCTCGGGCACAGTGTCCACTACAGTGCCACTAACACTCTCGGGCACAGTGTCCACTACAGTGCCACTAACACTCTCGGAACACTCTCGGACACAGTGTCCTCTACAGTGCCACCAACACTCTCGGACACAGTGTCCACTACAGTGCCACCAACACTCTCGGACACAGTGTCCACTACAGTGCCACTAACACTCTCGGGCACAGTGTCCACTACAGTGCCACTAACACTCTCGGACACAGTGTCCACTACAGTGCCACCAACACTCTCGGACACAGTGTCCACTACAGTGCCACTAACACTCTCGGAACACTCTCAGACACAGTGTCCACTACAGTGCCACCAACACTCTCGGACACAGTGTCCACTACAGTGCCACCAACACTCTCGGACACAGTGTCCACTACAGTGCCACCAACACTCTCGGACACAGTGTCCACTACAGTGCCACTAACACTCTCGGGCACAGTGTCCACTACAGTGCCACCAACACTCTCGGACACAGTGTCCACTACAGTGCCACTAACACTCTCGGACACAGTGTCCACTACAGTGCCACTAACACTCTCGGGCACAGTGTCCACTACAGTGCCACTAACACTCTCGGGCACAGTGTCCACTACAGTGCCACTAACACTCTCGGAACACTCTCGGACACAGTGTCCACTACAGTGCCACCAACACTCTCGGACACAGTGTCCACTACAGTGCCACCAACACTCTCGGACACAGTGTCCACTACAGTGCCACTAACACTCTCGGGCACAGTGTCCACTACAGTGCCACTAACACTCTGGGGCACAGTGTCCACTACAGTGCCACTAACACTCTCGGACACAGTGTCCACTACAGTGCCACTAACACTCTCGGAACACTCTCGGACACAGTGTCCACTACAGTGCCACCAACACTCTCGGACACAGTGTCCACTACAGTGCCACTAACACTCTCGGACACAGTGTCCACTACAGTGCCACCAACACTCTCGGACACAGTGTCCACTACAGTGCCACTAACACTCTCGGACACAGTGTCCACTACAGTGCCAAGAACACTCTCGGACACAGTGTCCACTACAGTGCCACTAACACTCTCGGAACACTCTCGGACACAGTGTCCTCTACAGTGCCACCAACACTCTCGGACACAGTGTCCACTACAGTGCCACCAACACTCTCGGACACAGTGTCCACTACAGTGCCACTAACACTCTCGGGCACAGTGTCCACTACAGTGCCACTAACACTCTCGGACACAGTGTCCACTACAGTGCCACCAACACTCTCGGACACAGTGTCCACTACAGTGCCACTAACACTCTCGGAACACTCTCGGACACAGTGTCCACTACAGTGCCACCAACACTCTCGGACACAGTGTCCACTACAGTGCCACCAACACTCTCGGACACAGTGTCCACTACAGTGCCACCAACACTCTCGGACACAGTGTCCACTACAGTGCCACTAACACTCTCGGGCACAGTGTCCACTACAGTGCCACCAACACTCTCGGACACAGTGTCCACTACAGTGCCACTAACACTCTCGGACACAGTGTCCACTACAGTGCCACTAACACTCTCGGGCACAGTGTCCACTACAGTGCCACTAACACTCTCGGGCACAGTGTCCACTACAGTGCCACTAACACTCTCGGAACACTCTCGGACACAGTGTCCACTACAGTGCCACCAACACTCTCGGACACAGTGTCCACTACAGTGCCACCAACACTCTCGGACACAGTGTCCACTACAGTGCCACTAACACTCTCGGGCACAGTGTCCACTACAGTGCCACTAACACTCTGGGGCACAGTGTCCACTACAGTGCCACTAACACTCTCGGACACAGTGTCCACTACAGTGCCACTAACACTCTCGGAACACTCTCTGGACACAGTGTCCACTACAGTGCCACCAACACTCTCGGACACAGTGTCCACTACAGTGCCACTAACACTCTCGGACACAGTGTCCACTACAGTGCCACCAACACTCTCGGACACAGTGTCCACTACAGTGCCACTAACACTCTCGGGCACAGTGTCCACTACAGTGCCACTAACACTCTCGGGCACAGTGTCCACTACAGTGCCACCAACACTCTCGGACACAGTGTCCACTACAGTGCCACCAACACTCTCGGACACAGTGTCCACTACAGTGCCACCAACACTCTCGGACACAGTGTCCACTACAGTGCCACCAACACTCTCGGACACAGTGTCCATTACAGAGAGTCTGCTGCACCCGTAGAAGGAACACGGACAGTATGCGTCCGTCAGCTGCGCATTAAACGACACTGGGCGGCTTCCTTGTCACTGTAATACACGCTGTCCCAAGAGCGAACGCCATTATTCAGGAAGGTGAAAGAGGAGGTCATTTAAAACAAAACAGTTCATGTCATGCCGTGTCCCAAATGGTTTCCAGCGTAAGAGCTACAGTGAACTCGCCTTCGGGAGGGGCCGCGGTGCTATAGTGGCCAGACTACACAACTCACGCGAAGGTGAACCGGGTTCCATTTCTGGCAGCTTCGTTCCCTGACTCTTGCACGTGGGAATCGTGTCGGACAATCCCGCTGGTCGGCGGATTTTCTCAGGGATCTCCCGTTTATTCCGGCGCTGCTCCACATGTTTACGGCTTGTGCGATGGTAATGTGCCTGATGTCTCAACAAGGAATTTCGTCGGCACTTTCCTACCTGTAGAATTCCAGAGAGTATAGTGTTTCTCAGAGTGTACGATGAATCACGTGCAAGTGGTAAGCTACCTAGAGCTCATTTGACAACAGAACGAGGCCGGCAACGCGGGGTACAGCAAGACGATGGCATTCTTGGCATGGTTCTGTGTAGATGTCCTGTACCTCTCCGTGTTTCACGAACACATGTATGAAGAACACTGGGCTTGTACTATTTTCACCTACAGCCTGTGCAATATCTTCACGTAGAAGTAAGAATTCGCCTCGAATTCAGTCACTGGTTAATTGGAAATGGCGAAGTGCTCTCCACACTGATATTTGCTTACGAAGCAACACTATCCTGGATGGGGTGAACAATACGCACGTCAGCGATGATCGCGAGAGAATCCACATGCTAAAGTAGTTACAGATTTCCAACCAAGTTACTATATAAACCAGTAAATGGTCCGGTATTATTAAGGGCACATTGATAGGTCACGTTATTTGTTTACCATCGAATAACAGGACACACTTATTTGCAATTTTACCGGCATACATTACAGTAACAATTAGAGGAGATTCGTTTAGCCACACGGACAGCTATGCACTTCCAGCATGACGGGGCTTCTCCTACTTGTGAAGGAACGTCTCAACCGCTAGTTTCCTAATCCGTGGATCGGTCGTGGTGGTCCCATTAACTCGCCTCTGCCATCTTCACACATAGCTCCGTTACAATTTTGTTTATGGCTTTGGATGAAGAATGAAGTGTATGAACGGAAAGGTTTCTATAGGCTATTCATGGTAAAGTGAGCACTTCTGTAATCCCTCTCATTTGGACTAATAGTAAATACATATATGTTATTTTTGTTTTTAACATTAAATTCAGAGTGCAGTGGAATATACATACTGTATCTATTATTTAAATGGCAATATTTATTTAAAATGAGGGTTAAGTGCTAAAAAAAGGTTGAAAGAAAAAAGTAACTAGGGCCTCAAAAGTGCTCCTTTTACCGTACACAGTCTATACATTATGGATGCAGTCGTCCAACTAATGGAACACGCGTATGCGCTCCGACAAGTAGCACTGTGTTCTAATGGGAGCATACACTGCAGTGGGCAGAGGAATTTTCGAAAATCTCTGTAAACTGTTGCGCACCAGTCTATGTAAAAGGTAGTAATTAAAGTAGCTATAAATTGGAAAACATTTGGGATAAAATATTGTACATGGTGTATACTAAAAGTAAAAGCTTTACACAAAAGACTTATTCAAAACAAAGCATTTAAATTTCTCTGCAAATCAATGTTATCTTTCCTTTTTAGCTGATGTAATTAATATTTATATGGCAGTGTGAAAAAGTAAGGTAAGTTCGAGGGCTTTTGTTATGTTTGGAGTTCTTTTACTTAGCGAGTTTGCAACGTCTATTGCTTAACATGCAATTAAGTCTTTCTTCACTGGAACATACTTAGTGAGCCGGACATACCGAGAGCACTGAAATATCAGTTAGTGTGTAATTTGCACCCGAAGAAAAATTTTCGGGCCAAATTTTTTTAATATATTTAGCAATGACAATACGGTAAATATTCGCATCGATGTAAACCACCAATTGCTAATAACGGTTACGTATCTCGGCGAATTAAAAGGTCTAAAAACGAACAGTTGTCACACTTTGTATCGAATTTTGACTTTTTTTTGTACTTGTAAGAAATGTGATTGTGCCAATGCAATCACGTTTAGCGAGTTGTAAGTTACAAGCAATTCGAGAAGTGATATCTATGATTAAGCTCTCTCTTTGACAAAGTATATTTTATATCTATGTTTATTTGCAACAAAAATTCGATTTCTAATGAATTTCAAATATCATTTATACTTTTATTCGCAAGGACGTGTGGTTCAGCAATACTAGTGGGAGTATAATTTATAATGTATTTTTACTGCAGCCATGTTGAGCTATTTCATGTTACTCATTATTCGCAGAATGGCTAGAATATCCGGGGCTTTCTGATTGTAGTATGCTAAAAATAATTTAATATAAGTATCGCATGTCAAGTGTTGTCTTGAGTGAACCTCGAACCACCGCCGCTTGTTCGTCAAAATGGCGACATCAGTCGTGAATACCGAGGAATACACTCACTATACATTTAGTAAGCGAATGTTGTAAACTGCACGTGATACATCTTTTAGGACTACTTTGCCCTCATAATGTTTCCCGGTCTAAGTATACACGAGAAGAAACTTGTCTGAAGCAGGGTGAGGGGGTGGGGTGGTCCAGCGATGGAAGGGGTAGAGGGTAGAAGCCATGGAGGTAATAGATGATGGAGTGGCAACAGCCTATCTTCTCCACGTTTATCAAGTGAAGCCGATGTCTTGTCTGACTTCTTTCAAGTGCGCATGCGCAGACAGATTGTTTACATCAGCAGCCATATTATGCAGTTACATAGTAAGCAATATAAAACATGCACCATTTTGCAACCACTAACCCTGTCCTTGTCTTTCATTATCGGCTTCACTTTCGTGTCTCGGCGTCCACTCCATAGACTACTACCTCCATGGCGAAAGCCCAACTTCTAGTAAATTAATGAAGTTAAATTACAGGAGCGCCATTCCCCTTATACCGCTTCCTTCCAAAAAAAAAAAAAGGTGAGATTGATTTTTCATCAGCTAGCGAACTGGTGTTTGCTCAGGGCGAACTTCATAACTTTAAAATATAAGTTACTTAATTTTTGCCACTCAACAAACCTTATTTTTACTTCGAGATTTTTGCATTACAAATTTTTTTCTAATATGCAATCAGATTTTTTCCTTTGTAAACCACCACTCACTTAATTTTAAGCTTCTTTTATGGAAGCTCTTTAGATGTTCATAGGTTCTTGAAAGGTAGGGTGTTAGAGAATTGGTGTTTATGGCGTAATTTCCCATTCCATTACATTTACTTTAAACTTGAATTTAAATTACTGTCTAACCTACTTTAGCAACTATTTCTCTATACTTTTCTGAACCATTATTTTCTGAGGGGGGCCGCAGTGGCTTAGTGGTTAGCCTGCTCGCCTCCCACCACGGCGAACCGGGCTCAATCCCTGGCCGGGTCACTCCGGACCTTCGCATGTGGGAATTATGTCGGGACTATGCTGCTGGTCGGCGAGTTTTCTCGGGAGTCTCACATCTCTCCACCGTCATGGGCTCTCAAGGCCCCGGTGTAAAGAGCCGCCCAAATCTCTTCACTCACTCACTCACTCACTCCTCTGAGGGTTTAACTACCCACCATTAGTGAAGTGATTTATACCTAAACTAAATTATTTGCTTATCTAAATAATCGTATGTTATGTGTTTATGTGCAGGGGAAAATTTTTAATTCTGATATTGTGAATACGTTTTCCGTTTTGCCAGTGATGTAACATAAACCAGGCAACGAATTATATTCGATTTTATTTTAACTTAAATTATGTATAATTCGATTATTTATATTTATGTACCGGTATTAATCTTCATGCTGTAAATTATATGGACCGTATTTTATATGCATCATTGCTTTCCCCATCCTTGCTTTTATGCCGCAAGGCTAAACAAATAACGGCTTACTTGCTTCACAAATCTAAATTTATATCTGAAATCAGAACACATATGGACCCACAAATCAGACCTGGAAATTCAAGGTCCGTATATGACTTGACTTCAATAACCCAGGTCGTCTCTGCGGGGAAAATAATGAAACGTTTGGTAATCAAACATCAGAAGTCTAGGTGAGCGAGTGAGTTAAAGAACTGTGATGCTAAGTCTTTGGGCTTTACTCAACACCCCTCTCTGACCTGTTTTATTTTTTCAAGATGCGCCACAGTAAGAGAGAAATTACGAACATGGCTCTTTACTTACAGTTTCAGCTCAGCCGCTAAGTGAAAGTAACTAAGAAGCGCTCTCTTCCCCATAAAAATTGAACCATGTCGATTATTTATTTAATGTATTTAAACACGACTCACGGGTTAAAAATACCATCGCTTACTATTCTTGTAATGTGTCCGGATAAACCTTACTGGCTAAGAAAGAAGTATCCATGACCAATGCCAGCTTTAAATTGATGGCATCCGTTATTGCAAAACATTACATCCACATGCTGGATGTACTTCATACGTGTTTGCTATCTTGATTGATAAAAACATTGTTAGCGTCTTGATATGTTAAAAAAAAATGTTGGGAAAATTGCATTAAACATGATAGGTGGCTCTGGTATAGTACAAATATTCAAAACTTGGGCAAAGTTATAATTTAAACCGCATCACTATATAGGAAAGATAGGTTGGGGTCGGGTTAATAACAGGGAGGGTGTAAAAGGTGAGGGGGTCGACCTAAGGATATGAAGAGATATTGCTTGTGGGAGCCAAGTTATATGGAAATGGTATAGATAGTGGGGCCAATCTAAGGACGCGCGATGTACAGCAGGTGAGTTTTAAGCTGAGGATATATAGGATATAGGTTGTGGAATCCAGTTAAGGACCGATGGATCATAGATAATGGAGCCAACCTAAGGAAACTCGAGGTATTGATTTTGGGAGGCAAGGGCAAGTTACAGACAGTGAGAACCAAGTTAAGGATGGGTGGTATACACATGGTAGGACCAAGCTGAAGACGGGCGGGGTATAGATGGTGGGGCCACCGTGGTGATCGCGCACAACCCCCCGCCCCCCACCACCTTCCCGAGCCTCCTGCCCCAGACTATCAATCATTCTCGCGTCTCTGGTATCGCCCCAGGAGACTGGGCTTGGGCGAAGGGCACAGATGTGTACCGCTGCGTGGCGCTGGGCTCTCCAGAGGTGTCGAACAAGTCCCGCCCACAGAGCTGCGGTTCCACGCAGGAAGGCTTCAACATGCCTACCGCTCACGGCGTTCCATTCTCCTTGGCGCGAATGCACGGACTCACGTCTCTTTAACGTCCACTATTTGAAGGAGTTGTAATGAATGGTTATAGTCCGTTACGTCCAACATTTCTGAAGTCTTTCTAAAGATATACTCCCACGACAGCGCACCGAATTCGTGCGTACTTAACATTAAAATATTTCTCTTAAGAACTATTTCTTATAGGCTGATCACGGTAAAATAAACACTTTTGAAAGCCCTGCTTGAGATTTACTTGTATACACGTTGCGTATTCCTCCGCCTTATGTAAAATTAACATTGCCACGAGTTTCATCACTATATTCATACGTCGGTCAAATGAAACTGTGAAATTATTAAGACAGTAAATATTATACAAATCTGCTCATTTTTACTCTTCGATGCATAAAAAAAAAGCGAAAGAATGAAATTTAAGGTATCACAAATAGTTACCTGACACTTTTTATTCGACGTTAAGATATGGAACTACGTTCCAACAATCGTTACCAACTTTACTGGGCGAATGTCACTCAGTGCGCCCATTAAAATATATACATGCAGGGGGCAGTGACTTTTTCTAAGGTTCAGTTCTAAAGGGCTCACTGCACCGTGAACAGCCTTTATCAGCAATAGCAATGCATATATTTAATCCCTGTTTTCATTCGTATTAATTATAAATGAAATGTTATGATTTATAGATAACATGTAAGTACATATTCGATTTAACCAAAAATTAAATATTATTATGTTAACAGAAGTATAAAACGCTTGTGATACATGGCATATTTAGGAAACAATCAAACACATCCATACATGGGGTGATTTTTCAAAGGTTTGATTCAAAAAGTGCTAAGAAACCGCTAATGGACTATATAGGCCCACAACCTCAAATTAGCAGTAGAAAATTCCAAGACTGACTGCTGAAGCAAAGTACTCAACTGAAATGGGAATATATCATAAAACTCGAACACTAAATAAATAAGTTCGCAGTACAAGCCAAAAACAAAAACATATTTCAGTTGAACTATATGACGGGGCGAAGCACCGACGAAAACACGCGCAGAGGTTGCTCGAACACGCATGAATTGCATTTCAAGTGCATAATGTTTCACATCCCAACATATGTACTGTTCTTCGTGCAGAAAAATTCGAAACACAAAAGCGACATATTTTATCCAGCTTAATGGACCAATGCAAAATATGGGTCCTACCACCCATGCCTGATGATATGCTTTACGACTGCAGTGATCAGTTGAATTTTTATCCGTGAAACATTAAGATCCATGTCCTCTGGCGCTTGGCTTTGAAACTGTTGAGCGTTATGGATAAACTGCTCGACAAAGCCGTAAGTACGTGGTAACATACTGCGGCTGTTGAATACAAGAATAACAGAGTCGTAAGAATTTTCCTCTGCGTTGTTTCCAGGAGTTAGTTCCGTGGCCCGACACTAGCGCCATACGCGGGAGTCAAGTAAATCACTTCAGGCATCTCTCCTTCCCCCTCCCCCTTCCCCATGGCTCATATGTTTGATCCTGTTCAAAACAGACTCACACGTTCACATATCACGCCTACCAAACAGACCAGGCAGCATCAGTAGCCAATCAGAGAATTTCTCGCCACTTCTGCGCTATCCGCATTTGTTCCGCTGAAAAATAAAAGCCTATCGCAACCTTTTTCTGCGCATGCAACATCGGTATTACCCACGATGCATTGCACTGCGTCCACGGCAACCAAAAAAATACTATAATGGAAAATAGTTTCCTGGTTGAGACTCATAAATCACGTTTAGTATATTGCGTCCGTAAGATCTGTTATAGGCTGTTCACGGTAAAGTGAGCACTTTTCAAAGCCCTCTCATTTGGAATAATAGTCCATAAATATATTTTATTTTCGCCTTAGACGTAAACTTGCGAGTGCAGTGCAATATATACACTGTGTTTATTTCTTGTATGGCAATATATACACTGTGTTTATTACTTGTATGGCAATATATACACTGTGTTTATTACTTGTATGGCAATATTTATATCAAAATGTGGCTAAAGAATAAGAAATGCCTGAAAGAAAAATGTAACTAGGGCCTCAAAAGTGCTGACTTCACCCTGAACAGCCTATAACAGTGTTTAAAATAGAAATATCGCTTCGTTAAGGTTTTATGGAGTTATTGAACTACATACCTATATAATTCGTTTTACATATTTTTACTTTATTATTGGAAATAGTTTTATCGACGCGTTAGTATTGGTTGTTTGATAAAATGTTATTTTACTGTGTTTTTTTCCGAAAACTAATGTATCTTTTTCTAAGATGCGTATTATATAAATGATTATTTAAAAAAAAACTATTGTTGTTTGAACAATGATCTTTGGCAATAACCATTTGAAATATCTATATGAAACAAAGAGAAGATTTTAAATAGGAATACAATCTATGAACTCTGAAAGTTTTATCAAAATCGATTAAGCCATTTTGGAGCCTATTTTCAACAAACATCCAGACAGACACAGACAGACAAAATTTTTAAAAACAGTTATTAGTGCTTTAACATCATTTAAATAGCATATTATGCTTAGATGTTGGTATCAATTTTGAAATAACAGACGTACACTTTAATTTTATTTATTAGTATAGATTAATGTTCGTAGAACTTAGTGCTTAAATATTCTTCAAAAGATTACAAATTCCTTTTATTACAGTTGAGGCCCTTCGCTATGTCCTTCTCCCAGCACAACACAAAGGTCAGACACATATAAAACAAAACCATCAAGTAAAAGCAGAGCAAGCCAGAAAATATTTTGAAGCAGTATAAATGAGAAACTAACACAGTCAATCAGAAACAAATCCAAACAGCAAGAGCTCTCCTAGCTGGTGCCATGGGCCAGTATATTGATCAATCTTCAAAATCTACAAGTATTAAAGAAAAAATACAAAATCCTACAAAAATATTTCAACAATTCTACTACACTCCTACTACCTTGACGGCAATTTCCTTGACAACACCGAGGCAGGATTATTACTTCACACTACTTTCCCATGAAACCAGTCCTCTAAAAGTTTCTTCCATATTATATTATCCACCGAGGGTCTAACCTGCTCAAAGTTTTGAGTAAAATTTTATTGTCAATATCGGGGTAATTTTTAATACTGGATATCTGTATGGAAAATATTTCAGTTTTCTAAACTGTTTCCACAATCACAATGGTTATACCAAAATAAACATTTAGACATTCTTTGTATCTTATTTGAAATTTACTGATAGTTTACTATAAGTTTTGTTCAGACGTTTTCCTATAAAAGTTATGTGATTCATTTAACACAGCCTCACTATAATGTAAAACTAACATAAAGTTGTTCTTATTTATGTGCCTTCTCAGGAAAATACATTAGAAGACAAACAATAAGCACTAAGCTAACTATTATTTCATCATAATTACGAGACAGATTTAACTTTACTTCTTTGTTGGCGACTTCAAAGGCTGACTAATTAAAAACGCAACCTTGTGTATGACTTTTCCCTGTTGAAAATAATCATGTTCTTGAAAGACAATTTTCAGGCATGCAATAAAGCATCCTAACTCCAGTTACTAGGAATTATTTTTACATGTTCTACTTTCCAGGACCAACATGTCTTCTACTGGTATTTTGGTCTGAAGGACCCAACATATACCTTAATGCACTGTACTTAACTGAGTGAAGTCCAGGAATCCCTGCAGACATCTCGCCCAGAGGCCAGAATTGCAGGGGGTTAAATACTCAAGATTTTAGAGACGTGACCCCCACAAAAAACAAGGGTTAAATAGTTATTAATTAAATTAGCCAATCATAACCCACTTCCCCAAGGAAGCTGCTAGAAGGAATACATTTTCCCCAGAATTTACAGATTTACAGCGCTCTCTTCAAAATAAAAATTCAAAGTGGCGCGCTACTGGACGTTTAGTGCACGACGGTGGCGCCTCCACGAGGCGGGCGGGCGAAACACACACGCCGCCATCCCAGTGTACTGTCAGCTCCCGTGGCTGTAGCCAGCGTATTTTCTTGCACAGCATAAATTTCGTTATGACTTTGTTGCTGGCAATGAACAGGTCTGCTGCTACCTCGGCATAGATAAAGCAATGCAGTGCTCAGTTACCCGCTGTGAAAATGTACCCGGTTACATTAAGTGCCAGCTGGTCAGTCACAATTACTTCGCACATTCATAATAGGCTTTTCCAGCGAAGCAAATCAATGTTGCGCGCGGATCGCATGCGACACAGTGGACTGCATGGCCTCGACATCATGTGTCGTTTTGCTCCGGTTTGTTATTCTCTTTCAGAGCTCATGGAACGACTACATTTGAAAATAACTGCCCGGCCACAAACCATCGCCGCTGTGTTTATGTGACCGGGAAACAAAATAAAACCCGGTCGACAAAATGCCGGCCACAAGTCACAGATGAGCTCGAAATATAAATAGCTGTATAAAACGTAATCACTTATTCTGCAAAAACTCTCTGGGTAGTTGCAATTTATGGCAGAGATTTCATTTTCGGCAGTTACAGGGGGATGCTTGATGTGTTACACCGTGGACGAGTTTTCATCTAACTTACTCATAAACATTTTACGCCAAAAAAAAATCTACTTTTTTTTTTGTAATTTTCTCCACACACAGTTTAAATTGTACACATAATATATTATGTAATTCTCACCGAAATTAAAATAATTAATCGCATAATTTATGTGTTATATAATAAGTTATAATCACAATATTTGTATTTTTGAAACACAGCTAATATAAATCAAAATACGTGCAAAAATATGAAACTAGGTAAATGTAAAGGCATTCATTCTCTTTATACATTTCTAAAACGCATATATAATTTTAAACATTTACCGACAAGCTCACGGTCAAACTATAGGTCATTCACAGTTTATTCCAAATTTTCTGTAGCCCTGCTTAAAGTTCTACAATATAGAAATTCATCTGCTCTATGCAAACAAAGATTAACCGAGTCTAGATAATTACACCAATGGGACAACGCACCGCATTCGTGCGCACTCAGTGTAATAATATTTTGACTAAAAACAATTTCTTACAAGGCATTACCAGCATTTATATTTTCTCTCTGTTTTTATTCATAGTAACTATAAATTAAATGTTACTATTTACAGTATAGATAAAGTAGAAAAAACAGTTCGATTTAACAAAAAAAACATGCTTTTATGTCAACATGTGTAAAAAAAAAAAAGCGCTTGTGATACCTGACATATTTAGGAAACAATCTAACACGTCAACTATGGGGTGATTTTTCAAAGGTTGAATTCAGAAAGTGTGAAGAAACCGCGAACAGACTAGACAAACATTTCTACAAATGCAGTAGTTAAGATAATGCAAATATTTTGTGTAATTTCATAGATATCCCTTTCTTGCTCACTAGGGTTATTTCTAGTTATTTGTTAGTTTGAAAGTAGTAAAATTGCGATATTTGTAGGAGACTGTGCTTGAAATATCACTCATAACGGCCCAAGTCAAAAAATTGTTCTTGGTAAAAATGTAAAGTAAATAATTTTGTGAATGCCATTAAACACCCTTGACGTTTCAATGACAGCGTCCAATGGGAAGTTGCGCCACATACAGTGGTATAAAACAGCGTAGATATATGTCCCTCATATGTGGAGTACGTATATCGTTGTTGACATATTGTTCCGTAATATAGGCTGTTCACGGCTGTTTGAGAATTTTTGAAAACAACCTTTGAAAAAGGCCACTCTCCCTACCTGCACATAGTTACGTACATATTTCAAGAGGCGAAGTGACTGGCAGCGCCCAGTAAAGTTGGTATACGCTGTTCACGGTAAAATGATCACATTTGAAAGCCCTGCTTAAGATCTACTTGCATACACGCTGTGTATTCTACCGCCATATGTAAAATCAACATTGGCATGGGCCTCATCACTTTGTTCATGTGTCGGTCAAATGAAACTGTGATATTATTAAGAAAGTAAATACTTTACTACAAATCTGTTAATTTTTACACTTAAGGACGTGCCATGTGGCATAATGATAATAAAATTTGTTGTTGTTGAACTAAACTTATGCTAGATATTTTTGATCGAAATAAAACTTTCCATCTTGAAAGGGGACGTGTTAGTAAGCTATAACAAAGCCAGGTTTTTTTATGCTTTATTGTTTTTAATATACGGAAATTAGTATTCCAATCTGTGTACTGACGCATTTTATAACTATTAATGCATATATTAAAAAAGGAAGTACAGATATAAACGAGGTAGTATAGTCGTTAACTTTTAATACTGTTAAACTAAAATCTTGTCAATGTTTTTCACTATAGGTAGTTTAGACCAGTTGATGACATCCTCATGATGAGCATTACGATGTTAAAGAGGTGCCAAGCTCCCTACAAACAACTCCTGTGGACGGGGGGGGGGGGAGGGGCCGAGTGTTATGGGCCCCCTAAGAGTTGGCGACTATGTGCAGGAGCCTAACGGTATTAAAGAGGTGCCAGGCTCCCTACTAACAACTCCTGTGGACGGGGGGGAGGGCCGAGTGTTATGGGGCCCCTAAGAGTTAGCGACTATGTGCAGGAGCCTGACGGTATTAAAGAGGTGCCAAGCTCCCTACTAACAACTCCTGTCGGCGAGGGGAGGGTCGAGTGTTATGGGGCCCCTAAGAGTTGGAGACTATGCGCAGGAGCCTGACGGTATTAAAGAGGTGCCAAGCTCCCTACTAACAACTCCTGTGGACATGGAGAGGGTCGAGTGTTATGGGGCCCCTAAGAGTTGGCGACTATGCGCAGGAGCCTGACGGTATTAAAGAGATGCCAAGCTCCGTACTAACAACTCCTGTGGACGGGGGGAGGGTCGAGTGTTATGGGCCCCTAAGAGTTGGCGACTATGTGCAGGAGCCTAACGGTATTAAAGAAGTGCCAAGCTCCCTACTGACAACTCCTGTGGACATGGAGAGGGTCGAGTGTTATGGGGCCCCTAAGAGTTAGCGACTATGTGCAGGAGCCTAACGTTATTAAAGAGGTCCCAAGCTCCCTACTAACAACTCCTGTGGACGGGGGGGAGGGTCGAGTGGTATGGGCCCCCTAAGAGTTGGCGACTATGTGCAGGAGCCTACGGTATTAGAGAGGTGCCAAGCTCCCTACTAACAACTCCTGTGGACGGGGGGAGGGTCGAGTGTTTTGGGCCCCCTAAGAGTTGGCGACAATGTGCAGGAGCCTGACGGTATTAAAGAGATGCCAAGCTCCCTACTAACAACTCCTGTGGACGGGCGGAGGGTCGAGTGGTATTGGCCCCTAAGAGTTGGCGACTATGTGCAGGAGCCTGACGGTATTAAAGAGGTGCCAAGCTCCCTACTAACAACTCCTGTGGACGGGGGGAGGGTCGAGTGGTATGGGTCCCCTAAGAGTTGGCGACTATGCGCAGGAGCCTGACGGTATTAAAGAGGTGCCAAGCTCCCTACTAACAACTCCTGTGGACATGGAGAGGGTCGAGTGTTATGGGGCCCCTAAGAGTTGGCGACTATGCGCAGGAGCCTGACGGTATTAAAGAGATGCCAAGCTCCGTACTAACAACTCCTGTGGACGGGGGAGGGTCGAGTGTTATGGGCCCCCTAAGAGTTGGCGACTAAGTGCAGGAGCCTAACGGTATTAAAGAAGTGCCAAGCTCCCTACTGACAACTCCTGTGGACATGGAGAGGGTCGAGTGTTATGGGGCCCCTAAGAGTTAGCGACTATGTGCAGGAGCCTAACGTTATTAAAGAGGTGCCAAGCTCCCTACTAACAACTCCTGTGGACGGGGGGAGGGTCGAGTGGTATGGGCCCCTAAGAGTTGGCGACAATGTGCAGGAGCTTGACGGTATTAAAGAGATGCCAAGCTCCCTACTAACAACTCCTGTGGACATGGAGAGGGTCGAGTGTTATGGGGCCCCTAAGAGTTAGCGACTATGTGCAGGATCCTAACGTTATTAAGAGGTGCCAAGCTCCCTACTAACAACTCCTGTGGATGGGGGGGGGGAGGGTCGAGTGGTATGGGCCCCCTAAGAGTTGGCGACTATGTGCAGGAGCCTAACGGTATTAGAGAGGTGCCAAGCTCCCTAATAACAACTCCTGTGGACGGGGGGAGGGTCGAGTGTTTTGGGCCCCCTAAGAGTTGGCGACAATGTGCAGGAGCCTGACGGTATTAAAGGTGCCAGCTCCTACTAACAATCCTGTGGACGGCGGAGGTCGATGTATGGCCCCTAAGAGTTGGCGACATGTGCAGGAGCCGTATTAAAGAGGTGCCAAGCTCCCTACTAACAACTCCTGTGGACGGGGAGGGTCGAGTGGTATGGGCCCCTAAGAGTTGGCGACTATGTGCAGGAGCCTAACGGTATTAAAGAGGTGCCAAGCTCCCTACTAACAACTCCTGTGGACGGGGGGAGGGTCGAGTGGTTATGGGGCCCCTAAGAGTTGGCGACTATGTGCAGGAGCCTAACGGTATTAAAGAGGTGCCAAGCTCCCTACTAACAACTCCTGTGGACGGGGGGAGGGTCGAGTGTTATGGGCCCCCTAAGAGTTGGCGACTATGTGCAGGAGCCTGACGGTATTAAGAGGTGCCAAGCTCCCTACTAACAACTCCTGTGGACGGGGGGAGGGTCGAGTGTTATGGGGCCCCTAAGAGTTGGCGACATGTGCAGGAGCCTGACGGTATTAAGAGGTGCCAAGCTCCCTACTAACAACTCCTGTGGACGGGGGGAGGGTCGAGTGTTATGGGGCCCCTAAGAGTTGGCGACTATGTGCAGGAGCCTACGGTATTAAAGAGGTGCCAAGCTCCCTACTAACAACTCCTGTGGACGGGGGGAGGGGTCGAGTGTTATGGGCCCCTAAGAGTTGGCGACTATGTGCAGGAGCCTAACGGTTATTAAAGAGGTGCCAAGCTCCCTACTAACAACTCCTGTGGACGGGGGAGGGTCGAGTGTTATGGGCCCCCTAAGAGTTGGCGACAATGTGCAGGAGCCTAACGGTTATTAAAGAGGTGCCAAGCTCCCTACTAACAACTCCTGTGGACGGGGGGAGGGTCGAGTGTTATGGGGCCCCTAAGAGTTGGCGACAATGTGCAGGAGCCTAACGGTTATTAAAGAGTGCCAAGCTCCCTACTAACAACTCCTGTGGACGGGGGGAGGGTCGAGTGTTATGGGGCCCCTAAGAGTTGGCGACTATGTGCAGGAGCCTAACGGTATTAAAGAGATGCCAAGCTCCCTACTAACAACTCCTGTGGACGGGGGGAGGGGCGAGTGTTATGGGGCCCCTAAGAGTTGGCGACAATGTGCAGGAGCCTAACGGTATTAAAGAGGTGCCAAGCTCCCTACTAACAACTCCTGTGGACGGGGGGAGGGTCGAGTGTTATGTGCCCCCTAAGAGTTGGCGACTATGTGCAGGAGCCTAACGTTATTAAAGAGGTGCCAAGCTCCCTACTAACAACCCCTTTGGACGGGGGGAGGGTCGAGTGGTATGGGGCCCCTAAGAGTTGGCGACAATGTGCAGGAGCCTAACGGTTTTAAAGAGGTGCCAAGCTCCCTACTAACAACTCCTGTGGACGGGGGGAGGGTCGAGTGTTATGGGCCCCTATGAGTTGGCGACAATGTGCAGGAGCCTAATGGTATTAAAGAGATGCCAAGCTCCCTACTAACAACTCCTGTGGACGAGGGGATTGTCGAGTGTTATGGGGCCCCTAAGAGTTGGCGACTATGCGCAGGAGCCTGACGGTATTAAAGATGTGCCAAGCTCCCTACTAACAACTCCTGTGGGCGAGGTGAGGGTCGAGTGTTATGGGGCCCCTAAGAGTTGGCGACTATGCGCAGGAGCCTGACGGTATTAAAGAGGTGCCAAGCTCCCTACTAACAACTCCTGTGGTCGGGGGGAGGGCCGAGTGTTATGGGCCCCCTAAGAGTTGGCGACTATGTGCAGGAGCCTAACGGTATTAAAGAGGTGCCAAGCTCCCTACTAACAACTCCTGTGGAGGAGGGGAGGGTCGAGTATTATGGGCCCTCTATGAATTGGCGACAATGTGCAGGAGCATGTCCTGTATAAGGTAACAAACCTGTGCAGTTTAACAAACATTTTAAATCTTCGATTCTCAAAAAAACACCAACAACGTTCGGCTGATTGAGAAGTTTGATGTAATATTATTTTTTTCCAGTAAAATTTCTTCCAAATATTTAAGCTCTGAAAATAATTACTTTTTTCACCCGCGTATAGTTTATTAGTGGTTACAAATTACATGTATTCGGTGGTAATACACAGAGGAATAAATTTCTAATGCATTTAAATTAACATTTTAAAATATAGATTCAACACACAACATGTGAATAAATATAAATTCAGCGGTTGGAAATGTGAATATATAATAAACAGTGATAATGTGGATTCCTCAAGTTATATGAGATTTTTTTTTTTATTTAGGCCTACTATCTTAAACAAGGGCTCAAAACGGATTACTGAAACACGTGGGTAGTAAAACTCTAGCCACATTTCTTGTTATATATGACTTTACTTGCCAGAATATTTTAATTAATGACTTACATCTAATAATAATACATATGACTGCGTAGTAGTTTAATACACTGGTAAGTTATTAAGGCAAATACAAAACCAGGCAAAACTGTCTTATAATCAACTGGCTGGAGAAATAAAACTGTGACCTTGATTATAGCTCCTTTATTATGGCTTTTAGTTACTAACTTATATTAAACCTGTGATCTCAGTTGTATTAAAGAGAGAATGTGTTAGAAAGAGCACAATTTTAGGCTCTTACTTACCGCGGTGTAAATATAAACGAATGTATAAATCTAAGTATGTTGTCACGTTTGTTTTGATGGCAGTGTGTTCGAACGACCGGGAAAGCGGCCCCTTCAACGTACATGAGCGTGAGATAAATAATAATCCAGCCGTATCTGCCAGCAGCGGAAGGGAAAACATAAATATCAGCATGGCATTTCATGCCGGGAATGCTCGCCAGTGGGATTAAATGGTTTGTGTGTCCGACTTATCGTCCTACTGTGACAGCTACGACTACGCACTTGGACAACACTAGATTAAGTCAAACTAAAGTGATGTTTCTTTAGCAGTGAATGTCTTTATGCACAAAAAACTGGACACACTATATAAGTCAAGGCGATGTAAATGTAAGAATCTGTTCTCAATTGTTGGGTAGTTTAGACGGTCACACGAGTCGTGGTATTTCATTAGCACAAAATATTCGCATCATAAATATTCACGCTCATAAATAATATAAAAGAACGTTCACTTTGGAAAATGAGGACAGCGCAACTGCATTAGCGCCACAAATTATTTACACTGGACAACCATACACGAAATATTTTTTTCGAATACGACTTAATATTATTTATGTTTAAAAATAGTTTAACCAAGATATTTGTATTCCAAACCAACAATTTTGCAAAAGTTTAAATAATAAATTAATATAAAGTTCCCATTAGTAATTATGAAATCGTATTGCCAATAAATATAGTTTGAATGGTTTTCAGTTGTTAATTCACACACTGCAGTGTCGAAAAATCAATTTCAATGAGAAGTTAAAAAAAAAAACTTATAGTTCACTCATATGATTTTTCAAATGTTCAATTGAAAAAGAGTGACGAAACAGCGAATTGATTGTTAACATAATTTATACATATATTTATATATAATTAATCAAGCAAATGTTGACAACGTAGCTATTACAAAATGTGTTCGCACAAAAACTAAAAATATTCAAATAAATAGTATACAAATACTAGATTTTATCAAGTCAAAAATATCAGGATTTAAATTTTTTTTCCTGATGTCTGATAACGCCTTTATTCCAACAGCCGTCCGGATCAGGGAAGCGGTCATTAATAATGCATGGCGTTAATTATAGGAATAAAAGGGTCCATTTATGACGGAGTTCTCTGTGGTCGTGATCGTGAAGGTTCATAACTGACTCACGAACAGCAAGTTCCACTCACGACCAAGTTGACGCCGTGGTAACATTGTATATCCCCTCCCCCCCCCCTTGCAGGCGGTTATTCCTGTCTGTTACCTTGCGTTCGTTCCCGTCTCTGCAATCTGGCGGCAAATGTAAATACTAACGTCTCAAGCAGCAATTATTTTGTCAGTGCGATAGTTCATGGGTCGGTGAGTTATAACTAGAGACCTGCACAATTCCCTTTATTATTTGAGGACATGTTGAACTGGAAACACTTTACCTTTGCAATACGTTTGTCATTAGGCCATTCTTTATTTGATACGCCTCTGGTAACTCTACGCCAATAAATGAACGCTCCACAACCGTGTTCCCCAATCACATGCAGTTCACTCAGAAAGGGAGCGACTTAACGTCAAGGCAGCAGCCAATGGAAGAAAGACGCCGCCTCGAGTATACACAGTACTGTGAATTTTAGCTTGACGCAAAAAAAAAATTGCGCGGATTTTGCAGGTCTAACGTGCCCGTGTTTTATTTCAGCTGTCACAAGTATAAACGTTTTCCCAACCTCTTTAATTCGTTAATTTTACTTCCGCGACTTGTGTGAAAACGAATACTGTTTGGTTTGCAAGTTGAAATGTTCTAAGAAATAGAGTGGAACAAGTTCCGGGAGCGACGGATTTGAAGTATTAAATAAAGTGCCGGCTCCTGGAAATAATCGAAGATATACATTTCCGTCCGTTTTGTAAGCGCCAGGTAAGAATATTTCATAAGTGGATTGGAGAGATTTGGGCAGCTCTTATAGTTGAAGTAAAGCAACTGCCTATGGACCACTGCACCTGACTATGGACCACTGCACCTGACTATGGACCACTGCACCTGACTATGGACCACTGCACCTGACTATGGACCACTTCACCTGACTATGGACCACTGCACCTGACTATGGACCACTGCACCTGACTATGGACCACTGCACCTGACTATGGACCACTTCACCTGACTATGGACCACTTCACCTGACTATGGACCACTTCACCTGACTATGGACCACTGCACCTGACTATGGACCACTTCACCTGACTATGGACCACTGCACCTGACTATGGACCACTTCACCTGACTATGGACCACTGCACCTGACTATGGACCACTGCACCTGACTATGGACCACTGCACCTGACTATGGACCACTGCACCTGACTATGGACCACTGCACCTGACTATGGACCACTGCACCTGACTATGGACCACTTCACCTGACTATGGACCACTGCACCTGACTATGGACCACTGCACCTGACTATGGACCACTGCACCTGACTATGGACCACTGCACCTGACTATGGACCACTTCACCTGACTATGGACCACTGCACCTGACTATGGACCACTGCACCTGACTATGGACCACTGCACCTGACTATGGACCACTGCACCTGACTATGGACCACTGCACCTGACTATGGACCACTGCACCTGACTATGGACCACTGCACCTGACTATGGACCACTGCACCTGACTATGGACCACTTCACCTGACTATGGACCACTTCACCTGACTATGGACCACTGCACCTGACTATGCAACGTTAATATCTCATAAGAAAGTATTACAGACACCATGAAAATTGTCAAAGTGTGATTTATACTGAATTTGAAAGAATAAATTATATTTTACTAATATATATTTTTTTAATGTAAAAAAATAATCGATCGATGGAGTCCGCATTTTTAACAACATTTAAGTGCATTTTCATTTTGGATACTTCGGAAAGCAGAATTTACAAGAAAATCTTCTTCAGGAAAGATCGTCATAATATTTACTATGGTTGCATGTAAGAATATATTGTAATAATAATGTAGGAAATAATTTTTATAATTTATTTTATGCGCATCCGTTTGTCACAAACATTTGTAGCTGAAATTAATGTAAATAAAGTTAGTTATAAAATTGATATGATACATTAGTACGATGATTTTATTAAATATTATCACAATAAATATTATGACAATCTTTCTTGAAGAAGATTTTCTTGTAAATTCTGCTTTCGGAAGCATCCAAAACGGAAATGCGCTTAAATATTGTTAAAATTGCGACACTAGAGATCGATTAATTTTTACATTTAAAACGTACATATTAATACAATATTTTTAATGTTGTAAACTATATACGTTCTTATTTCATATGCATCATAAATCGCACTTGTATGATAATTTTTATGGCGTTTGTACTAATTTTTTGACTTCTTCAAGTTGTATAGTCAGATGCAGTGCTCCACAGCCAGTTGCTTTACTTCGACCTTAACATTGAGGTCTCGAGAGCCGATGGGGTGAAGCGAGATGAGTATGTAGCAACGCCAGAATGCAAGGGCAGGGGAAACAGGAGATCCCCGAGTAAACCCGCCGGCCAGCGGCATCGTCTGTCACGGTTCCCAATAGCAAAAATCCAGAGTGACCCGGCCGGGGATTGAACCCGGATATACCTTGGTGGGAGGCGAGCATATTTTGTGACCCCGCCTTGCTGCGCATAAAAGGCGAAACCACAAAACTATCAGGAATGTCAAAACCCTCCAAAAAAATCCGCGAAAAGATATCAAAACAGTATAGCACACAAAAGGTCATCATAAGACCGAATTTAAACGCAGGTAACACCTGAAATGTAAGATCAAAAACATTCATGAATTGGCAGGACAAAGTTTCCTGTTTATTTTTCTTTTCCCTCTTCTCCTTTCCACCTCTCAACTACGACTACGCAAATGATTAAATTTGTTCATATATATATATATATATATATATATATATATATATATATGGCTACTATAAAATATATATACATATCTGGCCTTTATATTTTATTTTCGATACACAGAAATCAATATTATAGACCTTGTGCCAACAACACACACTTAATAGTATTGCAACTATTAAAACGTGGTTATTCTGTAAACCTGGAGTACAATTACAAGTTATGTTAAGTATTCAGACTCGTAGTAATTGTCAGGAGGACCGCACATGGGTATATTTCTGCCCTTTATAATTTTTTCCCCCCAGGCTAATTGCTATTTTCAGAAACATACAGGCCTATATCGAAAACATACAGGCCTATATCGAAATATCTGTTTTGTGCTTTATAAATTCTTTAAAACAGGACGACACTCTAAAATTGGTTTTCCTCATTATATCTTCTTTTGAACTTTAAAAATTAACGTTAAGGCTGACATAAAACCTAGTAACCACAGCCTTCATGCTGAAATCTCATTTTCAAAAACTATAAGTTTTCCTCAAACTTATCTTAAAAACCTCTCGTTTTTATGACATTAACGAAATGTTTGCCTTTAAAAGATGTCACCATTTTAAGGGCATTAAAAAGATTTTCAAACTCCTAAATTCTTTTCATGATGAAAAATATGGCCACTCAACACAAATCTTAAGTATTTAAAAAATTTCCTGGCTAATGAACCACACAGGGTTCAACTTCATGACTACTAGCTTGAAGTGCTATACATTTACCAAGTTACATAGCAAGAGTTACAAACTTACATAATCGAGAGAGGAACTTAACTGGCGCACGATCCCAGGAGACGACTAGCCCCGAGGCAGGCTCCTCGGATCAATTTATACAAAATATTCTTACATTAAAAAAAAAACGAAGATTTAGCCAATCAGAAATCCTCCAATCAGCTCAGGTAGAACATTCTTTTCCTTCGTGGTTTCTCAGAAAACGTGCGAAAGTGGCGCAGTCTTTTTTTGATATTGCCTCTGAAGGACCGTTCCAAGCGATAGTGCTGCTCTCAGATGGCGCCATACCGAAACGGCGGCAGCCATCTTAGTAGACGAGACAAGGCTAACCGTACGGTCATGCTGCTATAGGCTATTCACGGTAAAGTGAGCACTTTTGAAAGCCCTGTTTATGATCTACTTGTATGAACGTTGTGTCTTCTTCCGCCTTATGCAAAACTGACATTGCCACGCACCTCAGCACTTTATTAATGCGACGGTCAAGTGAAAATATAATATAATTAGAAAAGTAAATATTTTATAAATCTGCTCATTTTTACACTTCTAAAAATTAAATAAGCAGAAAGGGAAATTAATAATTTAAGTTATCACAAATGGTTACCTAATACTTTTTATGGGATAGTAAGATAGGGGAATACTTTCCATCCTTCGTTGCCAACTTTACCGGGTACATGTACTTAAGTGCGCCCGTTAAGATATATGCAGGAGGGGGCAGTGACTTTTTTCTAATGTTGATTTCAATTCAAATGGGCTCATTTGATCGTGAACGGGTCTTACTCGAATGTCGGTAAACTTCGCGAAAGTCAATCACTCGTATCGTGCACGTAAGTTTGAAACCAAAGTTCAAGTCTTCAATAAGGTAAGGGAAAGACATATTTATTTATTAACTGTAATTCTTCTTAGCGAGAGTCTTTAGTTATGTTTTCGCACATTGACGGTGATTTTGCGTAAATGCCAAGCACGCGTCAGGCACCAGTGACTAATTGATCAGTCCGCTAGGCCGCGCGCCGGCCAGTTCACGTTGCTGTGCAGTTTCTGGGAAGTTTCGAGACTCGCTGTCTCAATTTCTTGCTAGCATACTTCCTTTCTCTGTTTGTAATAGGAATGCACTACGGTATCAATATAATTACTTATATAAAATCTAAATAAATGATTTAAATAATCAATGCAAATACATTAATGATAAAAGACGTACAAAAAACGCGCGATAAATATAAAAAGACCTTACTGCTATCTGTTGGCAAAGCCACAAACAGTTTACAAAGTCAACCCTGAATATTGTGCTATGGAACACATCGCACACCAACCGAAAACCAACACCAAGTTGTGCCTATTGGGCCAGCGACCAAGTAGACGAGGACCTTAACCTAGCCGGCGAGGCTAGGGACATATTCGACCCGCCCGACTCCAAGGAACAGGGGAAGGTACAGGAACTGGATGTGGGCTGAATCACAATGGCCCGTTTGACGAGGCCGGCCGCCACCCCCCCCCCCCACTAACACCCACCCGCCCCTGCACGCCTAATTAGCGTGCATTGTTCGCGGGGCGCGTCATTATCGCCGACCCGCTGGCTTAAATAGAGCCGTAATTAACCCGGGCCAACATGGCCGCCCGCCTCTGCCTGTTCGGATCGCCAGTGCGCGGTTACGCCTGCACTGTTTAATGAAAAAAATTATAATAATCCATCATTTTACTGACAAGTGCCTGTTAAAAAAATCCGTACAATTACGAACACCTGGCTTTCTCGATACCGGACTTCCAGTAAATTTCACTTGCAAGTTAGTTTCTGCTCTCTTATACATTATAAAAATTGACTACGAAAAATATTTTTTGTTTTCATCACGGCGGTGTTTTAAGTTATATTAAAGAGAAATTTAAAAAAAAATTTCAAAATTCGAGATTTTTAGTGGCATTTGAAAATGCAGAAAGTTGTGTAGTTCGTGACACTAGCCGTATTAATTTTCTAAAAACTTGAGCGATATTCATTGTGAGACTTGACGCGGTGCATTTGTCAGTCTACGGCGACCTACACTGGTGCCTTACCTGGGACTCGAACCCGGGATCCTCTCGCGCCGTAAGCCAACCCGTAACGCGTAGACCTGACCTGCGACTTTCAGGTGCCATTGCAGATATGTTATTTCTTTAAACATTGCAGGGATAACTTTTCGCCGTTTGAAAAAAATAGGTTAAAGTGGCGTGTATATCATAACTGCCTCACAAACAGCGATATTTTTATGGTTACGGTGCAGGCGAAGAAAGCTTCGTGTAAACTCGGCATTGTTCGTCTCCGAAACTCGAAGATAAAGGAAGTGTGAATGTGTTCCGTATTTCGTATTTACGGAACTCAGCTCTGTTTTTTTTTTTTTTTTTCATCAATACAGATAGAGTTTCTGTATAGGCTATCAAGTGTACGTTTCAGTATATTTACTTAAATGTGAATATACGGGAATTTTTCAACAGCGTGGGAACAATCTCACGCTACTTATGACTGTGCATAAAACAAATAAAACGATTAGACACCAACAACAAATGATTTCAATGAGTGACATGCAGCTTACTGAACACTAACTTAATTAGAGCTCATCACTGGGCGTGCACACTGAATGAAGGCACGCCTGCATGTGGCAAGGAAGAGGAATTATTTGATAGAACTTGTTCGGACTCGGCTTAGAGCGCGACAAGTTTTACAAGCCGCTAGTGGTTTGGGGTGCGCTGTAATAAGCACGACCCGATCTAAAACCCGAAATGTATTATTTTCAAAGAGAATATTTTTAAATATATGAAATTTCCGAAAGGAATCTGCCGACCTCCCGTGGCGCAGTCGATTGGTGCGCCGCTAGTCTCGGGTGCGGGAGGTTCCGGGTTCGAATCCCAAGCAAGGCATGGGTGTTAGTTTGTTAGGCAAGTTAGTTTGTAAACCGTTCCCTGGAAAGCCTTCAGGCATAACAGCAGGGGAAGTTAATAAGCTCTTCACAATCCAGAGAAACGAATATCTGAAATATTTGTCACAAGCTCGTTTGTCACCTCCAAAATCAAAGACGTATGGCTTAGACGCTTAGGGGTTACGTTACGTTACGTTATACAAGCTGTATTTGTGTTCTCGTGATGAACTTGCACGTAACCGTAGGCGTTCAGTCTAACTGATTTTCTTCGTACGTAGATATAATACATACAGTATGTGTGTTAGAATGGAATGGGGAAAAATTAACTGTGAACTTGTGATAAAGGAGGCATTCTTTATTTCACATCATCATAATACAACTAGAATTTCAATTCTACTCTTACTTTAATTCGGTTATTAAATTGTAACAATGTTTTATTGTACTATCAGATCACAGAAATACTTGTTCACGGCTTGTGTTTTCAGTATTCTACGTGTAGCGAGCTGAAAAGTATTGACTTCATGGCAAAGTGCTTACAAAACAGTTATCATCGTTCAGACGGTAGGGCCTTCAAGAAATGCTCCGTTAACTCTCTGTAATCCCGTGGAAGTAAATATAACCGCGATGTATGCCAAGGTAGGCCTAACAAACATTTCTGGAACAAAAGTGACCGTAACATACTGCAACCAAAGTATTTTGTATTAGTTACACATTCGCCAACCTGCATTTTTTTTCGAAGGCATGCTAAATATACAAGTGATGGAATATTAATATAACTGCCGTTCGAATCAGCTGTGCGGATGTTAACTTATACAGTATAACACCCAAACACCCACCTGATGTATCGATAAACAGTGTAACATAAATCTGCAAAATTGCTTGAACCAACGCCGGTATATTTGGTGACTCACAAAATGGTCGACAGAATTGTGTGTGCCAACTGTGTCAAATAAAATTTCGAGTGGTGTTATCAGATGCCAAACTGTGGACAGTAATTATTATGCAGGGCTGCAGGCAGCAGATCATGAAAGATCTTCATTTTTAGTCCTCTGTCATTCCATTTAGGCGGCAGCCATCCCTAATGCAAGCGAATTTTGTGTCACGAAATAAAGTTTTTAAAAAATCACATCAAAACAATTTTTGCAAATTAAAAAAAAATATACATTGAAAATATTTTAAAAGAAACTACGCCCTCACTTTGACACCCTCAAGACAGTTGGTGATATCGGCTGTTCATGGTAAACTGAGCACTTCTGAAAGCCCTGTTTAAGATCTAATTGTATGCGCACTATGTATACTTGCACCACATGTAAAGTTAACATAGCCATTGGACTGATCATTCTCCTCATGCCTCGATCGATTGAAACTGTGAAATTGCAATTTTCGCAAATGTGTACTATAGGCTGTTCACGGTAAAATAAGCACCTTTAAAATCCCTGATTATGATATACTTGTATACAGGTTGTGTATTCCCCCGCCCTATGTAAAATTAACATTGCCATGGGCCTCGTCACTTTATTCATGTGTCGGTCGAGTGAAACTATTAATAAAGTAAATACTCTACAATTATGCCTATTTTTACACTTCAATGCATTAAAAACAGAAAGCGAAAGAAATAATTTTAAGTTATCACAAATGGTTACGTAACACTTTTTTACTCGACGATAAAATATGGAACTACTTTCCAGCCATCGTTACCGACTTTACTGGACGAATGTCAGTCAGTGCGCACGTTTTTTTTCTAAGGTACATATCTAAAGTGCTCACTTTATCGTGAACAGTCTTTAAACACAAATTTAATTCGGTGCCAAAACATGGACTACGTTCTCTCCGCCGTCGCCTACTTAACTGTGCGCTTGTCAGCCAGTTGTTGGGCCGGTAACAATATATGCAGCTAGGGGCAGTGACATTTTTCAAATCTTGATTTCAAAAGTATTAAATTAATAATTATGGACAGCCCATGCACTGTAGTAACAGCCAACTCGATTGCAGCTGGGAAGGTCCACAACTAGAAGCCTACTCATACATAATGCAAACCGCACGTAATGTAATCAACGATGCCTTATATCAACACTGCTATCTCTCGACTCCTTGCTCTCGAATCCATACTTTCCTACTACTAATATATTAGTAGTAATTTTCTGATTTGCTGGAAAGTCGCTACTTATCGGTATTATTGAAAATATCGATACTAAATATCTAGTACCAAATATGAACATTTTTTACTAAGATATTTCGTTAGTACCAATTGAATATTTTTCCCAATCTTGATCATGATTAGCGCAAAGTGAATATTTCACACAGCATAGCATAATCACACGTTTGCGTGCGCTTGTGTACAGAGAGAGAGAGAGAGAGAGAGAGAGAGAGAGAGAGAGAGAGAGAGAGAGAGAGAGAGAGAGAGAGAGAGAGAGAGAGAGAGAGAGAGAGAGTGAGAGTGAGAGAGTGAGTGAGTTTTTGTGTGTGTGTGTTTGTTGCGTAGAGTTTTCAAGTGCTTTGTCAAGCGTGACGTCCATTGACAAGACAATCGTCCCTGTCTCTTTTGACAGTGAGTAATACGTGACAGTGACGCATCTGTCTCTTCAAATTCCTTAGGCCATTACCAAGTAAATCCAGAGGAAACAAGGTACTTATTTTATTTCGCCCACGTTATTCCCGTTCCATGTTTATTTCAGAAACACAAAAACGTAGTTCAAAATTATAAGTCCACGTCAACGCAATATTTGTAACAAGGCTGCAAAATGCAAAAAATTACTTTCCTATGGGCTGTTCACGGTTAACTGAGCACGTTTCGAAGTCCTGCTCGAGATCTTCTTCTCGTCTCGTTGTGTATCCTTCCACCATATGTAAAATAAGCATTTCCACTGAACGTCTCACTTTATTTATGCGCCAGCCAAGTGTAACTGTGAAATCTGTGAAATTATCAAGAACACAAATATGTTGGCAGTTCTTACTCTAATCTGCGTAAAACAGATAGAAAATATTTTTAATAAACTCAGTGGCTACAAATGTAAAAGTCAAGCTTTATGAAACTACGATTCGTATTTCGTTGTCAACTTAACTGGGGACATGCCAGTCAGTGTGTCCGTTAAAATGCATGATGTTGGCGACAACGGTTTTTTTATGGGTTGATTTCAAAAGAGTTCAGTGCAGGGATATAAATAAACCCACTTATTGTTTACATTTCACATTGACCCTTATGGCCACATGTAAATATTATGATTATATTGCAATGTTTACATCTTACAGTATAATATTTCTTGTTTGGTTACCTTTTAAAAGGATAGTAAAATTTTTATCATAGTTTAATTTTGATAATAAAACTATAATTTTCTGAAAATGTAATTAATTTAATGTTCTGATATCACAAGTAGCGTGATTAATGTTGTTATATTTCGGTGTTTTCTCCTTGTCAAACTAGCAGTACCTTGTATAAAGTTAATTTGTAGGCCTGAAGCCCCTCTCATACTGTCTAATTTATCCGTCAAATCGCTTCCAGTAAGTTTGGTCAAAGAAGTTGGATAGTTATGACGTCATCGAAATGTCCCGCCATTTCGTCTGAAAAAGTTGGATAGCTTCAATTTCCATAAAAAATTTCAAAATCGGACCGGGTTTAAATTTTATTTGATGTTTGATGGTCTCGACCAATCAGAATCGTGCATGACAAAAATCGATGCCAAGAAACTTCTAAAAACGAACAATTTCTAGAAACGAAGTAAGTTATGGAGATAATTAATTTATGTGGAAGCTGTCTGGACATGAATGCTATTTTAGGCGAATATTGCACATAATATTACGAACTCAGAGGCATTTATTTCATTGTGCAGGAAACATACCTTATTAATAAAATTTTAATTTAGTAAAGAGACGAAAATAAATTACAATATTACTTACATTTCTTCATGTAATGGACCGCATGAAAAAACAAAAGCAATATCCCACTATGAAAATAATTTTTAAATGATAGTTCAAATAAAAAAATTTGTCAGTGTGACACATTTTCAAACACATTCAAGATTATTTGATCAAATTTGTTGGAAGGAAAAATTTGATGGCCGTATTTTGTCCTTAAATTTTATTGTAAAATATAGTTGAAGGTAAAAATATGATAGTGTGACAGGGGCTTAAGATATCGATTAATTTAAACAGTTCATAGATATGTTTCTCTTATGAGTAAATTATGTCTTCTTTGAGCGTGTTGAAGAAGACATGACAGCGGCCAGCCATTCAAATTTTGCCTGATTTAAAATTCGATTTAATTTTGATTTGGACTGCCCTTCATAATGGTAGGGCGATGGTTGAGAGCCATCGTGAGTATCTTAGATGTACACAGGTTGTAGAAGTAGCCAAAAGCGCTAGATTATTTATTTTAGTGTCTGCAAGAAAGAAGTTATTCAAGGACGGCGGACATTACCAAGGTCGTAAGATTTCTCTACAGTAAAACTGTATGTGTGGTATGAGCAAACATTTATACTTCGTTTCAGTTTGTTTTGGAGATTGAAAATGATTCCTTCGAAGGATCTGAACCACAGAAACTACAAATCTAATTTTTTTCATAGATATAGTGGTCTGAGAATAGAACTGATTAATAACAAAACTAGCCAAAGGAAAAATGAAAATTTGTCAAATCAATTCATTCTGAATAGAAATTAACTGCTGTATAAACTTTTGCTGGAGGACTAATTTGTGTTATCCAAACTTTGAAATTTCTTTCACTAAAACTAGTCTCTTAGTTTGTCGTTCTGAGAGAAAGAGAGAGATTAATAGTATTTTTGTTGCTTTGAGAAAATTTTTACTGCACGCATCCCATTCATAAGCAGTGTAGACGTAATTGGAAAGCAATGAGTAATTGTGAGTATAAATATTCACAAGGGTGTGATATAACGTACTCTAATAGCTAAAGTTCTCAGCGTGTTAATAAATATCTCATGATTAAATAGGTTACTTATGTGTGCCTCATGTAGATGTTGGAGTTCCACATTCTTTAAAAGGATACTAGTGTTGTCGGATATCATCATGCTCTTTCACAACTTATCTTCTCCAGACAATCCGAAGAAGGTATAGGTGTTAGTACTTACCTGTGATAGGGTATTATAAGTTTGATTGATTTCTGTTTATTTCCGAGAGTTTAATGAATGTATTTTATATTGATAATTGGTTAATGAGCATTTCCGCAAAATAATTTTTTAATAGACTTGCTCCTCCAAAGAGAAAACTAAGTAACCCATATGCAACAGTTTCCCTACTACGCAGGCACACTCATTTACACACAAGACAAAATTAAAACACTAACCTAATAAAGTCTTTATACACAAAGTGGTAGTGCACAGAAATCTTGACGCCCAAAGTTGGGGCCTATTTCCATTATTACATGAAGATTTCACTCTTAGTCGTTTACATCAGTTAACGTGAACCATCTCTAATCGAAAAGTATGGCAATGATTTTAAATAAACTTCTTTTAAAATTGTTGATTAAACGCGATACTCTGATGTAATACTTGAGTACGCTTGCGAACATTAATCACACTTCATGAGCGGGAACTTTGGGACAACTAATATATCATTGGCCGTAGCCTGATAAGAGTTTTTTTTCTTCTAGCTGTTTCACGGACGAACTAAGGTCCGGCGAGGAACTGGAAATCTTCAGGAGACGGGACCAATCTGCGAGAGCGTTACAGTAAATCGATTGACTCGTTCTTCCATGAAAATTCACCGATGCGATAAAAAGCACCCACCTCTTTGCCCCCCCCCTCCTCATGACTCTTTTCTCAGTTCTCTCTATCCTGCCTCCCACCCTCTTCCTCTTCACTTATCTGTCTATATAGCTGCACTTCCCAATGGAGCAAAATCTTCCAATAATAATACGCGAGCCCTAAATGAACACGGTCCACTTTATATCGTGGCAAGTGTAGCGTATTACGGCTTTGCTGTGGATGTGAGAATGCTACTCATCTTCATCTCCTTTCCAACTCCTCGTTCCTCCATTTCTCTGTTCCGCTTTTCCAGTTGTGCTATACTCCCGGGTTTCCCAAAAAAAAAAAATAGTATCTGTCTACCCCGCGTACGTTATACAGTTTGTCTGTGTGTTTAAACGTTCTCTTAACAACTCCAAATAATGTAAACACGAAAGCTGACACGTCCATCACAGTATAGCTGAGAAAATATCAGCGATAACACACAGTATTGGAGATTGTGTGTGTTAAGAGAGACTCGTTACCGAACTCAGCACAGAGGTATTTATATTATATAGAATAGTCACAGTGAACGGACCACTTTTGAAAGCCCTGCTTAAGATCTACATGCACATTGTGTATTGCTCCACCATAAGCAAAGTTAACATTTTCATATACTTGACCGCTTTATTCGTCCGTCGTTTAAGTGAAAATGTAAAATTATTACATAAATATATTCTATATATTTTTCTTAAATCTTAAACTTACAAGCATTTAAAAATACAAATAAAAATAATTCAGCATTCGTAAATTTTTCAAGAACCCTTTTAATTCAACCCAAAAACATGGAGCTACTTTTCCTCAGTTGTTACCAACTGTATTGGGTATAGACCAGTCAGTGTTCTCGTTAAAATCCGTGCAGGTAAAGCACTGACATTTTTCAAAGGTTGATTTCAAAAGTGGTATATTAACCGCCAACAGCATTGTACAGGATTGTACAAATTTGTAATAGAAAATCAATCCAAGTGTGTTTTATTACCAACAAGCCATGCATACATGCAGTTCACTTTTCAGGTACCTTAATATTCGTTTTTTCAACAACATTAAAAGGAGCCAACAAATTACGCAGGTTTTCATTTAACAGAGGTGCATGAATAACAAAACATATTAGAAGCCCTCTAGAAATCCTGTAACGTCGCCTCAACATTCAAATTGATAAAACTAACCACAATCATAACACTTTCTGATACATTCTAAAATTGAAATACGCCAGTAATGCGCGATAGACACCTGGAATTTCTATAGTATTTATATCACAATTAAATAGTAAAGCACCATAATTCAATGATGCCAAAAACAATAGCGTGAACAATATACGTTGAAGGGTAGAATTACATCTATCAGTAATCAAGATGAATAGACCAATCAGGATATCATTAACTTGAGGTTATGATATCAATAACAAACCATTCTCATTTATTCAATATCATTTCAATGCAAATCATTGTAATAGAGACGTGTCTAATGAGTAGTTTCATTAAAAGTACCTTTAAATGGCACGATCTTTCAAACACATACATGCCTTCAGTATATCAACCCAGTATGTTATTAAATATTCTCGTAAAATCACATATGCAAATAAACTCTGTGCATAAAGATAATGCACTCAATGCTACATTGGGTAAGATTACACTTGATAAACAGGCCATACCGAGGTCTCCATTTGACTGACGTGCTACTAACACATTAATATATGTTTTAAAGACATTATAACAACTAAAGCATAATATGCAAAAAGGCAAGCGAATGGTAGCAGCTGTGTAATACCTGTAAGGTGCCATACGCGTAGGATCTACACATTAAAAAACTTTATAAAATTTTCAATAAATATCATAAAACTGATCAGGAGGCAGCCAAAGAATTTCCTACATGCCCGTTAAGGTTCCTAATCATAAAACCAAATAACGACACACTATTAGAAATAAACTGGGGTGGCAGTAAAACATAGTGAAACGAGTGCAGAATACCAACCAACAAAATTCTACACACAAAATATTAAACCGAAAATGAATTTCTACCGTGCGACCCAAACACAATTTTAAATACTGTAGTAAACTGCACAGCCGCATTTAACCTCAGCACTCATCTAATGTACCAAATTCTCAACTACCAATCGAACAGACCAGAACAGTAAAATAACAAGCGTATTGTCCAGCGCTCACCTAACCGAGTCTACACTCGTCGGCTCACAAGATTGCATTACTATTAAAATCCAAAACATGACAGACTTTAAGGTCGACTGAAGATTTGCGTTGAAGTAGCGCTGTGCCTATGAATTCAAATATATAGTCTGTCCACGCCAAAATGAACACTTTTGAAAGCCTTGCTTAAGATCTACTTGTCTGCACGTTGTGTGTTCTCAAGCCTTATGTAACATTAACATTGCCATGGGCCTCATCGCTTTATTCATGCGTCGGTCAAGTGAAACTGTGGAATTATTAGATAATTACATATGTTAAAAACCTGCTCATTCTTATACTTAGACGCATCAAATAAACAGAGAGGAAAGGAAATAATTTCAGTTTGCACAAATGGAACTATTCCCCATCCTTCATTGCGTCCAGGCAGAGATAGTGACATTTTTCTAAGGTTGATATCAAAAGTGCTCACTTCATCGTAAACAAGCTTTAATCAGAGCTCATTGCAGCGACGTGGGGGAATGTACACAGGTGACAGGTAGATGTTCCTCCGAAGCGAGCCGAGCACCGAGAAGTCATGGGCCCGTTACAATACAATTATTCAACGCCAAAGAGGGGCGAAGGGCAAGGGCCGAAGCCCGAATGGCCAGGAGATATTACACAGCGGCGCTTCACGCAGCGGCCGTTAAGGCAACTAGCGCGCACCTCTACTGCTGCTGCATCGTGCAGCATATATATGTGAATCTCGTTTGGTGTTTCTTTTCATCATGTTAATGATACATTTATTTGTAAGGACTTGTTAAATCTCTACTTAAGATCTACTTTCTATCTCAATTTGTATCCGTCTGCCCCAAGTAAAACCTACATTGCCATGGACCTAATTACTTAATTCATGCGCCAGTCTCGTGAAAACGTGAAATCAGCTGCCATAAATTAAAACATTACACCGGCAATACAATGTCAAAAGTTACAACATTTGTCATTTATTAATTCGCTGCGAACTGAGCTGACAGCTTAGTGTGAACTCCGGGTAAAAACACCTCAGTAGCACATATACTGTAAGTGACATAAATATACCCAGCATGGAAATGCTCTGTGTATATTGTGTTATATATATATTCTTCAATTTACATACATATTTACATGGTCGAATCACATTATTATGACCATCTGCCAAAGGTGCCATCTGACGCGCGTAGCCCATGACGTAAACACAAATTTATAGATTTTGAACATATTTTCAAAATGTATGTTTAAGATGACATACGTCCATAAATTCTATGTACAATTGGAGATATGGGACTAAGCTGGAAGTATGGAAATCATATATATTAAGTTCGTTCACTTGAAAGGTGCATATAATGGAAAATTCTCCAGAATTTGCCTAAATGAAAACGGGGGGACTAACCTCGGACAGCAGACCTGCACCAAACCCACGCCTTCCACAACGTGAGTCGGACTCGCCTTTTTGTTGTGTGTTTCTGTAAATTTTGATTGACATTTAATTCGGCAGGTTCCAGCTTGTAATAGTGTCAGGTGACACTTTCCGGGGCAGAGCGCCTTGCACAGATCCGGTAAGAGAAACTCAAGTTTACGTCCTTGCCTTACACGGGACTCGAACCCGGAACCCCTCGCACCGTGGTTCGGCGAGTGAACCAACTACCCCACGGAAGTCGGTGACTCAACATGATAGGTGAGTTGGACTCCAGTATGCGCTGTTCGCTATGGTCGAGTTTGAAATGAACTTTTGAAGAAAGTCACTGCCTATATCTGCGTGCATTTTAATGTAGGCACCAACTGAAACACTCATTATAAAGTTGGCAACGAATTTAAAAAAAAATAGTTCCTATCTTAAAGCCGTGTGAACAGAGTGTTGTTTAAACATTTCGTACGGTGAAATTTTTACTTTAATTTCTGTTTGTTTAATGCAAACACGAAAACGGATTGGCAGCTGACATATTTATAATCATAACAATGTCAAATTTTCACTTGATCGACGCACGAATTAAGTGGACAAACCCACAGCAACTGTAAATCTTTATAAAGCGGAAAGATACGAAATTGGGTGAATATACATCACCGTTGCGTACTTCGCTGGAATGCTGGTAGCGTATCGGGGTCTCCGGGTTCGAGTCCAGGGTTCGGTATAAACGCTTATGTCGTTTTGAGTTTTTACAAAAGATATAAGTTAGTTTTTAAACCACCTCCTGAAAGCCTTCCAGCGTTAAGTGAGACCGTTAAGAATATACGCTAATAAAAATAGTTCAAATGAAATTTCTAGAGCTGGTTTATTCTTTGAACTTAATAAATTTTTCAATAATGTTATATCCGTTTACGGCTAAAATAGTCAGCAATTTACAAGAGCAACATATTTTATTTTTACTGTTATTAATCCGGTAGCTACTTATGTTTAGGTCCCCGAAATCGTTGTTGGAGTTGTATATTAGGGGAAAACACACACACGTACCTATTCATACACACGTATACATTGTGCTACTGACTATCGTATAAACGGGCATGCCTATAGAACGCGCGACAAAAAAGATTATCTAGACCCGTGGCCGGGTGATTTTTGTTTGGCATTTACGTAATTTCTGTTCAACGGAACCTGCATTATTCGATCAGCAGTACGCGATAACACATTTTTGCGCACAGCTCTCGGGTGGTTTACGTATGAATATCGCTGTCACGAAGGTACTCTGATATCTCATACCCAGCTTTGCGAAATTGGAATATCGAACATGTAATGCATCTGCGATGATCTGTGCGCCGCATATATCGGAGAATTCCGGCGACGAACTCTGCAGATGTAACGCCAGCAAGATTAACTCCCGTTTTGTAGCTCGACGCTATGGAAAACGTCAGAGCGTGGCTATAATGGTTTGCAGTTGTGGCCAGTTCCGAAGCGTCCTTTGTTCACTTAGCAATACTCGTGTTTGATCAATAACACTGTATCAAACAGTACTTTACAAACTAATACTTTTGAAATCTTCCAAATCCGTAGAGGCTATATTTTTCCAGTAATACCCCATCTTTTAAAGACCCTTTGTTTTTTACCGTACCTTATCGGCTTATACTCCTACAATGCAACTTTTTGTACTTAGGAAACTATTTCGTTAAGATATTTTTGTCACACTGCGGGTAAAAAAGAGTAGATTCTACAAAACCTTAGTGTGGAATGTGTGAAAC
Source organism: Dryococelus australis (assembly GCA_029891345.1). Lineage (NCBI taxonomy): Eukaryota > Metazoa > Arthropoda > Insecta > Phasmatodea > Phasmatidae > Dryococelus > Dryococelus australis. The sequence goes on from CM057001.1 coordinate 7,640,745, forward strand.
TAATGTTTAATGTTAACAAGCAAATGTTTCAGACTTCAGTGTTATTACAGACGTTGAGCTAAATAAAAAAAATAGTATTTTTTATCAAATAACATGTTATAAATATACAATACTTCACTTGTAGAGCTACAAGAAAATCTATGGCAGCTAGTTTACGAAGAATTGTTTGTAACAAATGCAGATTTTTTTTTACTGTGTACGCCCGTTGAAAAGTGAATGAGGCCTTCACCGCAGAGCTTTCATTTTAATTCTATTATATTATTTGTTACGACACTCGGTAATTTTATCGACTCTCAAAGAATACTACTGTTATACCACTGGTATTACGCCTACATGTCGGCCCTAGGAAGTAATAGATAATTTATTGCCACCCACCTTACATGATACACACTTACAACCACTCTGTTAGGATTGAGTTATATTTTATAACTAAGTTTCAAAAAGGTGGTCCAAATTAAAAAAAAAAAAAAAACATCCAACTTAAAGTGAACGAAGAAATTTAATAAAAAATTACGTAATTTCTTACGAAATAAAATTTAAAGTGCTTTACAATTAATTAGAAATAATATAATCCGTGCATCGTGTAGCTAGAACCTATTCTTGCGATCGTGTTCACGGCCGAGCATACGTTTCAACTTTACTCAATAGTTAACTTAATACTTACTCCTTATAGTCTCGATATGTGCCCCTAATCCCGAATGCATACCTTAAAGTATGTCTGATATTGAAGTAGAAGTAGAAATATACAATCAGTTTAACTCAACTGCTATGTTAACAGATCAAACAAATGCTACTGTAAAAAATAAATTCCCGTATAAGTATGAGTCGGGAGTTCCCTGGGGTTGATGGTAATTCCATTAGGGAGTCCTTGTAACCCTATAGGAGCAGTCCGGAGTCCCATTACTCCACGGCTTCAACGCAAATTCCTTTCACAGATCAACATTAGTTATTAGACAATTTATATTACATTACGTTTTTCTCTGCCATGATCATAATTGTTTGCGTAAAAGGTGAAAATATATTGAACAAGGAACGATTTTTAATGTACGTAGGAGAAAAGACGTTTTGAAAATGTAAGTTGAGGACAATTGGAACAGTTGACGTTGGGCTAATATACATTATGAAAGTGTCATATTAGCAAAGGGGATGTTTTGTTTCTGAAATAAGACATACATTCTGTATAAGTCTTCAGGAAAAATGACACCTTGGAACCGCAAATCAAATGTCATTCTAAGTTTTTAAAAGGAGAAAGGACGTTTCGGAAGTAAAATGGTGCAGATATACCTACAAAGTATGCCGGGAATCCCATGAATAAAAAAAAGCAATTTGAAAATAGTGGATAAGAGACTTTTGATTGGCCGCATCAGGTGTTTTTGCTGACTCTAGGTGCAATACATTTTATTTAAGTTTTTATTGGGCCGTTTTTTGCGAAAAACTACTTCATGCCGGAGTTATCAGCGGATGGCTTTTACAGTAAACTAAGCTAAGATTGCATCTAGAATCTAGATTTACACACGCATGTTTGGCTAACCTGGAAATCAGATACTTACGGGAACTACTGTTTTGAAGAGGGCACTATTTAAACTTGGTAAAGAGAATTACTTCTTTAACAAAATAAATAAGCCTAATTTGTTATTATACTAATGCATTAAAAATAGCCTTTAATTTAAGCTGGAAATTATTTGTGAAAGAAAAGTGCTTGAAAAATAAGAGTATTGTCAAATAATGCAAAAAATAAAATCGTACTCAATACGCATAATGTAATGCTGGCCATATAGCTCGTAATCTGTAAGCATGGACTACGCGTAAGGACATTGAGGATAATCCTGTTTACGTTACTGGGGGAATAACTCATAGGTAGTTCAATGATACAAGGCAATTACAAAAACTACTAAATCATTTATTTCCCTTTCTTGTACAAAAATGATCTGAAATACCTTATAGAAACAACTCTGAATAATTACTCGACTCTTCCAAGGTAGTACTAACGTTTTCAATAATTAAGGTTCTTTAACAGGGACCTATAGGGCTCGCTACGCGGAGGTTCGTTTCCGGATGTATCCTGCACCCAGAACCAATTATCTTCTTACTACTGATTCTTGACGACACCGGGCCGGAGCTCCTCCACCTCGTGATGTCGTGTAGTCGTGGTGATTGGCAGTTCAGGTCAACGTCTCTCCAAGACGTCGTTCAAGGATCTCGGATCGCTCTGCTGGGTTGCCCTCAAACTGCTCACGCCAAAATCCGGCGTCGATGGCCCTCGATGGGGTGCCGACATCAGTGGGGGGAGGGGGGTCCGTCATGTACCAGCGGCCTTATATACAGTATGGCTGGCCGACATACAGGAATGTCTTCTGCCACCCTCGCGAGTGCACCAAGCAGCGCTCGGTCAGTGAGGTGCGGGATCAAGTACCGCGTCCATAACAATAAACACATCATTTTCTCATTTAACATGCTTTTTGCTCATATGTAGACGTGAGAATGAAAATTAATATTTGCAGAACGTTTGTGACTTTCAGTTCCATTCAGGACCGTTTCGGAAATGTGCTTGGATAATATATGCAGTAGGGATAACATCTAAGAATCTGGTTTATCGTGTACATTACTAAAAATGTCAGAATTGTCTGCATTATCGGTATTTGTAGGATATCTCCGTATAGGAGAGACAAATCCATCTGTAAAGCTTCTAAGTATAAATATTTCCTTAAGGCTTCTAAATAGATAAAAGGGATGAGAGTACACTTTGCTATTGTTTCACACCGCACGGTTATGCCCAGGATGTGCATAACCATGTAATGTGTGTGTTTGTTTGTGTTATCTGCAGCACTGTGTTTGTGTAAACGTTTAACATGCCACGGCTATAAGGCGCATCACATACCTCTATATGTTTAATCCTCTTTCCACCTCTGTTTATTTATCACATGTAAAGATGCCGTTGTGGACCAATTATTTTCTTGCGCTGCGTTTGCACTACCAGTTGTACGGATCGGTTTCCTTTTAAATTGCCTATTTCGTGTAGTACAAGATATAAAATAAAGTTAAGAGAAATGTGGGGGGGGGGGGCAAAACGATATATTAAATTAACGTGTAAATAATCATAACATGATTTCGAAATCACTCGCGTTTCGTGATTGCGGAAAAAGTCGAAATAACTCGGTTGAACATATAGTCATAAATAGTAAATATAGATGTTACTTTTTTTTATTGACGCTGTCAGTTGCTTCTTATATGCACGCACTTTTAAATTGCTTCGAAGGTTACTACTTAACCACAGAACTCCAGGGGTTACGTTATAACAACGTAAATTACGTTTGGCTGAATCGTTTCCTTATTGTAACGAAAATCTGTTTTTTTTATTATGCCATTATGCTACAATCCTAAAACTTTTGAAGTCCTAAAAATAATACAACTTTATGTATAAAATAATTATACTGTTTTATCATCAGCATAGATCTCTGATACATTTTTCCTCCCTGAAAGAAATACTTTTTCTACACAGCTGTTTATTTGTCTGTTTTGTTTTCGCGTCTCTTCCAGCTAGGTACTTAATATTGATGAACCAATACCTAATTATGTTTTTATCATCACTACTTCGTTGCGAAATCATAATTTGTGTTCAAACATGGACACTTGAACAAAAAATCACGCAATCCTCAATTCAGTATATTAAGATATAAAATTATCTGAGGATGTTGACATAAAATCTTTGCGTTTCAAATAAATTATTTGTGTTGAAAAATAATATTGAACATAACTTCAGAGTGTGTCAATAATAACACATGGAAGTATTTTTAGAGATTCATTTAAATAATATCAACGATTAATAAGTAGACTAATAAAAAATACCAAACATCATTAGCATTAATGTAAAGCAAACTTCTGAAACCGTCTTGGCTTTATTATGTAACTACATTTTTATGTTTCATGTATATACAGTGATTTTTTTACTTTCATATAAAGTACACAAGAAAATTAAAGGAGAATTTGTTGTGTACTCTGTAAATTGTATGTATCACTTGCGAAATTCACAAATTATACTGCGTTTGACAGGAATGAAATATGTTGGATTTTTCTGTTTAGAGTTTTTGCGTCTTCAGTTAAATTTTAATAGATTATTTTAGAGACGGCAGTTCTGGATCACTCACTATGCAAGAGGCCCGATGTAGTAGGTGACGTGTGCCGTTCTTGTCCTCAGCGAAGTATTTCTATCCCACCCCCTAACCGACCCACCCTCTTCCACCCCAGCCGCACAGCTCCATCCGTGACATAAATGTCAATACCAACCTTATTTGTACAACGCAAACGTTATTCCCCGACTGGGACCGTATTGAATTTATAGATCGCCGAGATATTGGAAGCAAAACATAAGCTAATTCGCTTGCGCGCGAATAAATTTACATTAAAACTGCAGAGCGTTCATTTGTAGTCGGTGTCAGCGGCGGCCTTTGAAGTTGCTGCCCAACCACAAAACAACGCATCGCGCAGGGTCCCCAACTTTGCAGGCTTAAAACTGCGAACGCAGCAATGGATGTACGGTGCGGGGGGGGGGGGGGGATCAAATCGATCACCTGAATATGAGCTAACTTTTGCCAGTCATGGTCCAGAAACATCGTTAACCTTATTATGACCCACCATTCATACTACGATCATTAATTTGGCTGCGGTAGCGACATGTTTACGTTACTTTGTGTAGCTGAACTGGACTGGGACTGGATTTGCCACAGTTGAAACAGATGATATTTCTTTCTTTTGTTTTTTCAACAGAAAAATAAAGAAAACTACACTTCACTGTTTCACTTGCTTATTGTACACAGTAACATAGCAACTTATTGTACACAGTAACATAGCAACTTATTTATCGTGAATATAACAGTTTTAATAGCTCATTACATATATTTAGCAATGGAAAAAATAATATATATGTACTACTCAGAGAAAATTAGCCACCAACGAGAAAAAGGGGGGGGGGGGGTAGCATCCCAGCGTTCCTGGCGTTCCGAATTTTATAATAAAATATTTAATGAACTTATGCATTAAGATAAAATAAATCACTGAACTTAATGTGAACTTAAAGCCAGTGTTGTAGAAAGATATAATCATACAATGAAGAACAAAATGTGGATGAAATTAGCTTTAAATGGCAATTACAAATGGGTAAATATATTATATGGTTTAGTAAAAGAATACAAAAATTCAAAGCACAGAACCATTGGTATAAAACCAATTGATGTCAATAAAAAAAAATGAAAATAATGTAAGACAACAATATTTTGCAAATGTGTTTACTAAACCAAAATACATAGTTGGCGAAATTGTCCACGTGTGCAAAACTAAACGAATCTTTGAAAAGGGTTATACAGCTAATTGAACAACAGAATTATTTACTATTTTTGAGCTTTTAAATAATGATGTGCCAACTTATAAACTGAAAGATACCTATGGGGAAAAAATAAAAGGCAGTTTTTATGAATACAAGATTGTGAAACCAACTACCCCGATGAATATTTGGTTGAAAAAGTCTTAAAAACAAAAGGTGATAAAATTTATGTTAAGTGGTTAGCTTTTTATAATTCTCATAACTCTTGGATTAATAAAACAGATGTTTTGGGAATTTAAAGATTTGGCGAAATAAAATTATTTCATGTAGTTATTAGTTCAAATGCAATATAAAAACACTTTTTTAATGCTTGTCTAACATACATAAAATACATACAACATTCGTTCAACGTTAGTTCAATGCACATTTCCTCTATGGCAAGCTTTATTTTCTTTAGAATAAAAAAAATTGTTTACAGGTATTTGTATTGTGCCAGGGACATTTTTTTTTATTTGCAGATAACTCTATCATCCCAGTGACCCATTTTTCAGTTCTTATTTAGCACCTGTAAAATTCCAATTGAAGAAACCCCTCACCTCTCCACCAGCCAGCCTATATTTTTTAAAAAATTTTTAGTGAATAGGTGAGGGATTTTTTATTTTTATTTCTCATATAGTGAGGCACCAGTCACTATATGCGAAAACTCCAGCTTATGCATCTGTTATACTGCAAGTGTAGTACAGAGATAATTTTTTCTGAAGCTGGAGGGTATCATTTTATTTGCAACAATACTCATATATTGAAGAGCAAGGTTATTCGGCTCAAATTTTGAATATTTAGGTAAAAATCTAATAGAGTAAATATGGGCACCTCATATTCACATTATTAAATTATCTGCTCAGACTGGGAGTCGAACCCCCGACTTTCGCATTTGAAATCAAACACCTTGTCACTGAGCCACCGTGACAAGATGGGTTACACAATGATTAAAAGTATTCATGAGGCAAGATGCGGTGAGTTGAGAGCCTGTTTCAAGAGTCGTGCAGAGTGTTCGGCTTATAGCTAATAGATAGTGACTCAGTTGTGATAAGCTCCCTCCTGTCATGATGAGAGCTTGCTGTGGTCGGGCAAGGAAAAACATGTGTATCGTTCACGAGGCAGAGCACAGTCCTAATATAGACAACAATACTATAATGACAATTGAAAAAATGAGTGCTGTCATTAATAAAAATGAAGTTATAACTATTCCTAATGTACAATATGATATCGAATCTTTAAAGGAAACTATAAATTCAACTGACCCATTTTCAACAAATAACATTGAACTGACATCAGACAATGTGAAAAATAGAGTTGTGGTTAAATCTAATTTTGATAATAAATTTGATAACTGATCATCCAATATGCTTGATTTTGAGAGAAATATGACTATTGAAAAAGACACAGTTGTTGTAGGTACTAAGGTACCAAATTTTAATTCGTTCGAAACAATATGTGTTCATTGTTATTTCGCATGTGGAATGTTTATAAAATATGATGAATTTAAACATTTATAAATTGATGTAATTGCTTTTTTCCACCAAGAACTATGTTTGGCTTTAGAGATTATGTTAGTTATGAACCACCATATCCAATTTTTTATAGAATAAATAATGAGCAGGATGAAAGTGGTAAACTGATTGATTTTGATGGTTCTGATATTGACATTGTTTTGGAAATTAAAGATGTTTAAAATGTAATATAAAAATATAATAATATAAAAATTAATTAAAAATCATACATTTTGATACCGATATGGTAATGTATCTATTTTATTTTCTATAATAATCTTTTTATTATCATAAGGACTTAATAATGCAAGTTTATGAACTTCTACTGTACATATTTCATGTTTTCCACTCATTAAATTCATTGTTCTATATTCTATTTTTTAAAACTAACCATTCTTATAGTTCTCAAATGTAATTCTCTTGTTAGTAACACACTTTCACACCTGTTGATCTTTTATTTTCTTTATTATCAACTCTATATGCATACATTTTTGCTCTTAAACCAATAAATTCTTTCATTATTTTCCCATTAAATTCATCTTTCATCTTACACTTAACTTTCTTATTTATTTGTGGCATGTTATAGATATTGTAATTTGAATAATCACTTGTATCACATATTTCTATCATTCATGTCTTCATAAAAATCTTCCATTTATATTATAAATGAATGAATCAGTATCTTGATAGCACATTTCTATTTTATCACCATATTTTGGTTTCATTACTATATAATGAAAATCATATATAAATTCTTTTGATATATCTAAAATTTACATACTCACATAAATAGGCTTATTAAATTTTACATTGGTCTTGATCATGTGTATAATAGTAAGATTCTCATTAAATATAGTACTTCTTTTAAAATTTGGTTTTGCTACTAATTTTTCACAAACTTTTCCATTTGATATAAGTCTTATATCTACTCTATTCCCAACATTTCCCATAGTCTTACCAAACACGGAATTATTCATCAGTTTATAAAATATTTTTCAAAGTCATTTTTAGTATTAATTCTCATTGATGTATTTAAGTCTATATACTTCTTCAACCAATCATACTGATTAAACTTCAATATTCTATGTAAGCTTTAATCCATTATTTAGAAACTGTTTTAAACTATGATAGTGAATTACATACTTTTGTTTATTATCTTAAGTTGTTAATAATTTAGACTGATTTGTTCCTGGAACTACCTTATTTCCTGAAAAAAGGAGTATCTTTATGTAATTTATGTAGTTCTTGTGGATACTCTAAATCTACTTCTAAAATGTAACCATGATCAGAATCATCCTTAAGATGAAATACATAATTTTGCCAAAAATTTAATTTAAATCCTGGATAATCAATCCATTCGAAACCACTATATGGTAAATCATTTGACATTGCCTAAGCATATAAATTATTAGCATCGAGATATACTAAATAATTAAACTCTTCATTTGGAATAAAAATCTTCTAAATATTTGTTACTGGCTTTCACATATCGCATACAACATTGTGATATTCCACCTCTAATTCCTTTTTCAATCATTAAAATCATATCAAAGTTATGTACAAATCTAGTGATTGTTTAGTCATTTCTAACATTGCATCCCAAGATAACCCTGGTGCTGTAAAATACCATGCAGGATCTAAGTCATATGCTTTTATACATATATTTCTAAAATTTTCGAATATATACACTAACAATAATACATCACTTTTTAAGTATAAATCACGATATTCGCCAAGATGTTTAATATTAAATTGGTTCCATACAAGTTTTGCATGCTCAAAATCAGTGTCAGCTATGTCAGATTCATTTAATTTATTGTAAAATTCACTCTTTAGTGGAAATTCAGTTTCTTCGAATTTCTTCCAACTATCCATATAATCATATGGATAGTTATAACTATATAACTGATAACTAAACCAACTTGATGTTTTGGAAAGGTCATTAGTGTATGTTTCATTTGATCTTTAGTTAAATTAGATGATAATTTATCTAAACTACTGGCCGTCTATAAATTTCATTTGTAAGTTTTCTGTTTGTTTCTCAAAAGTAATAAACTTTTCTTCATTATTTGTAATTAAATCTACATTTTTGTTATAAAATTCTAGCTCTTTAATAAATAAATGAGCATCATAACCAGCTAAGTTATGAAAATAAATTGGAACAAAATTAGGTAATTTTAATTGTAGATTACAATTATTTCATATAAAATTAATGAATTTCCCACTTATGTGATCATGATGGTGTACTTTTTGTTGTCCATCGTATAGTCACATTCACATACAGTACATTTTTTTATTTACTATATAATAATTTTTCTTCTTTTGTTAGTGGATGCAATGGTTCTATTTGCCAATATTTTCCCCCAATTTCTTCTACTTCACTTTTTATTGACTGTATAAAAATATAATGTGCATTTGGACCTCAATATACAACTGGAGGTTTATAATCACCATAAGCAGATACAATATAATAGCAAAAACCAGAACCTTCATGTAATTGATATTTCATTGTGTATGATTCGTCATTCATTTTTAAATCAATGGAATTTATTTCTTTATTAGTAATATTATATCTTTCTTTAAGTATCTCCTTATAAAAGCCATTATCAATATCGCCCTCTGTTAAAACTGGATATATTTTGATTAAGTTAAATTTATTTAATTCTCTTTGGTTTGATTTAGTGGTTGATATTTTCTTTAGAAATGTTTCAAAATCGCCATATATTGTGAAAGGAACCTGCATTGTATTTTTGTAATTCTTAAATTTTATTTGCTCCCTTTTCGAAAATAAAGTGATTCTTACTGATTCATTTTTAGAGCAGTCTTCTGTATGTTTATTTAAATTCTCTTGGGAGTAAAAAATTTGAAGGCACATATAAGTTTTATTTTATGATTGTTTTGTGTTGAAATTAATCTAGATAAATCTTTTATTCAACAATAATGTGAGCTTTCATCATCTTTAAAATATAGTAAGTTAATGTTTTTCCTTTTTATTTTTTGTTAGTTTTAGTGGATATACTGGAGACTTATCTTCAATAGAGTATACATTTATAGATGTACCAATCTGATTTTCTATGTTTGGTATATCATCAATTTTAATAGGATATTCGTAATTATATATTACTTTATCAATATAAAGCCCTACATTTTTATATTTAGTAACTCTTTGCGGATCTTTTTTCACTGGATACAATTTTGATTTTATTGACCAAAGAAAACATTTTTGACCATTATTTTTCACATTAATACATGCTTGTTTCTTCTTAATAAATTCTGGTAGATCAATCAGCATTTGTTAGTGGTGCATAACAATGGCATAAACATCCTCATAAAAAATTTTCAACAGGGAACCAAATGTGAAGCTGTATATGATGCTCAATTTAAAGGATCATACTTATTTATTGCTAGTTGTATTGCAATTATTTTAATTAAAGCCCATCCTAAACCTCTCTTTTGAAATTCAGATAATTATGTAATTATGTATTGTTTTATAATTTTATAAATCTTAATAAATCCTTTTTCATTTAATATTATATGATTTAATGACTCAAATGTAAATAATTCTACTTGATTATTAACATGCTTACAACAATTTGTGTATAATTTAATGCTAGTTTTCAGCCCTCTAAATGCTCTAAGATGATCACGTACTATCTCAAAATCCTTGTTTTTTTTATAGAAGTTAACATTTGAATAAGCTGTACTAAATTAAAGGAATTCTCAATGTTATATGTTGATATCCTACTTTTAAAAGCTTTATTAACTAAGTAATTTTTATTGGTTCTTATATTTCTTTTGCTTAGGAATATGTTAGTAGAGTAGGGGAATATTTCTTTTAATTATTTTCTTTCATACTTATATCATTCATTGATATTGGTATCTGTTAAAGGAAAATTTGTAAAATTATTCTTTGTTATCCATTCTGTTACCTGCTTACTTTTATTTCTAGGTTGTACAAATAGATTATTAGAGAATGGAAATATTATTTTTAATTCATTCCTATCTTTTGACTATCTTTTGAATATAGTTGGATAGTGGCCTTTAAAAATGGTAAATTTGCTCATTTATAATTAATGGTATAATACATGTAATTAAATTATCTTTCCTTAGATTGTACCAATATTTAATTTCAAATTGTTTAACTAAAGCTCTTTGCTACCACACTCTTTTATCGCTCAACAGAACTCTTAGATTATACGCGGACATATTAAATTTTATTTATAAAGAAAAAAAATAACAAGCTTTTAAATTTGACATACATTGAAGAGCTATAAAAATAGTAAATATATTGGACGATGAAATTTATAAAATGTTTTTAACTGTGTAACTTACATTTGGTTGTGTGTTTAAAGGTGTTCCTTCTGAATAGGCACCTTTAAGTTCATTAAATCTCTTGTTAAGACGATAATTCTTATTATAGTCACTAATACAATTGTTACATATTGGTCTAATTTTGTCCTTATTTCTTGTAAAACTGAAAACAATTTTATATATTTATTCTCATTACATACTCTACATGTATTAGTTGGGTAATTATCATGTTGAATTTCACTTAGAATATCTAATAACACATTGTGTGATGTAGTATTTTTATGTAGCTCTTTAAGAGATTCAACAGAAACATATATTCCACATTCACACAATACTTTCTCCTCTTTTAACACAAATTTATTTTTGGCATTTTCTATTACACATTTTTTAGAAGTGTTATAAAGTCTATCCTTATGTGCTTTATGGTAGTAAAAATTTTCTATGTTTAATACTTCGCCACACTTTTTACGTTGCTTAGATATTGTATTATTTTCCATTTCATTGTTGAGCAGCGATTCCATTTTTGTGTTTATTTCAGAGGAAAATATTTTAATAATAAAAACATGCATTTTAATTAAAATGAAAATAAAAATAATATAATTAAAATTAAAATAATTATAAAATTAAAATAATAAATTAAAATAATTATAAAAAAATTAAATTTTTTTTATTATAAGAATTTCTTTCCTTTTAAATAAACAGCAAAATGGAATCGCTGCTCAACAAGTTGAACAATTCATTTGAATTGACTACACTACATGAACTAGAAAAAAAATTAAATGTATGTTGCTACCGAATTTCAATTATACGAATCTAAATATGGGGAAAAAATTATTCTAGGGGGTAAATATAAAATAACTTTACCAGATCGTTATGTAAATATGTTTGGTAAAAATACTTCAAAATTAATCAATGAGAAACAAGTTTTTATAACATATAAAGGTTTAAAATAAATGAAAAAGGAAACCCAATGCATGATTTAGAACTCTCTTCAAAATGTAAATATTATATTATTTTTAATCTATCAATTATCTTTTAATTTTTCATCTGGTTTTTAACTTCTTTTACTTGATTTTAGCTTAAATTTGTTTTATTTAGATTACTCGCTTGCAAAATTGGCAATTCAAGAAAACATGGAAATTTGCTTGTTTTTGGGGTAAAATTGCTTGATTTTCGATGAAAACTGCTTGTTTTTTAGTTAACACAAATCCTGCACAAACATTTTTGAAAAAAATTGAAAAATTTTACTTGTTTTAGGTCTAAATTTGATTGTTTTTTAGCTTAAATTTGCTTGGTTTTGAGAAAGTACGAAATTAATAATGATTTTTAAACAAATTTGGAGTAAAACCATGAATTTGGAGCTAAAAACATTGATTGTGGAGGAAAAAAGCTTGATTTTGGAGCGAAAATCAAGGTTTCGAGAGCTCCGTTTTAAAAAAATTTCAGAGCTTAAATTTGGTCTCAAAAATATTGATTTTGGAGTAAATAACCCTTGACTTTTCATCATTTTTAAAACTTGTAGATTTTAAATTTATTCTCAAAAACCTTGGTTTTGGAATAAAATACAACTATTTTGGAGTAAAAAAACTCGATTTTTCAATTAAAATATGAGGTGAGCCAGAACTGCCCGGTATTTTAATTTTTTCTTGTACTTTCGTTAAAAATAATAGGAAATAGTCATGTTCGATTTTCTTGAATTTTGGTGGAAATTGCCGGAAAAAGTGCGCTGCGCTGGCTCCCGCATTATACATCTACTTCCGAAGTCACGTTGGAGAGAAGGCCTGGCCCTTCTTGGATACAACCCGCATTATGAGGGCGCTGTTTTCACTCTGCGTCTCTTTACACTCCGAACAAGCGTGTCTCCGTCGGTATCTTTCATGTATACGCACAGCTACCTGGGCCTTATTTCATCAAACGTGACATGTGTGACATATACGACCATTATGTCAAACATGACACATTTGTCAATATGTCACGACAATGTTATGTTTCATAAATAATACAAGTTTCCCTTATTTGACAGACCAAAAAGTTAAGTTGTGAGCTTTAAAATAACTGTTTCATAAATGTGACAACTATGTCAAACCATAAGTTTAATTTATTACACACTAGATAGCTCTCAAGTGCACACGATAATCGATCACAGACTTATATACGATTAATGAGCAATCGATTCCTACCACAAATAATTAAGGGGTAAATTTTAATTCCACTTACATAACCGTGTTTACTCTAGCAGCAGAATGTCGAGTAATATGGATCAGATTGCTTTATTAAACTTGATCCGAGAGGAAAAAGATTGTGCTATTTGGCAAGTAATGTTTTAATTCGCATAATATTGAAACACAACAATTAAACTGCCGGGTTAAATAATCATTTCAAATTACTGTTGTGTTTGACAAATTTTTCGGATTTTTTTTTTTTTTTTTTACCTGTTAGCTCAAAACTCTTGTGAAACAACTATTTGTCAAAATGTCATACAATTATACAAATTTGTCATGGCAAGTTTGTAAACTTGTCAACTTTTATGAAATACACATTTGTCGGATTGTAAACCTGTTTAACAATTCCCTGTCACCTGTCACCTGTCGAATAGTAACTTTTATGAAATAGCCCCCCTGGAGGATCGCCATGCTGTGAGTACTGGGACATAGCAATGTCCATGGGTGCATCCGGCGGCCATGCTGCGTGCATGCTGTATGCATCCCACGTGCGGAAAAGTGCATTGCTGCGGGTAGCGTAAACCTTGAACACCTGTTATGACATTTCGACGTTTTGTATGCTGCTGCTGCTGTATGCTGTGCTGAACGTGAAAAAAAAAAAAGTCATATTGTCTACTTTAATGGCGTTTTTCTCTTAAACCGTGGGCCTTAAACTTTTTTTACCAAAGAATATTATCTAGTTAGTTTTGATCACAGATTCATGTGGCGTATAAGCGAATTTCCCGACACCCTGTATATGACAGGAGCGCTGCACATGGTTTCGCGGACTGGGCAGAAGGCAGCAGAACTATGGTCGGCGGGTAAGAAGCCACGCCCGGCCCAGCAGAGTAGGCCTGGTTGTCTGCGGTGGTAGAGGGGCACGAACTGCAAACCAAGAACGTGCCGTGAATAACCCGCACTTGTATACTACGCTAACAAGCTCCCTCCCAGGCAGATTAAGTTACGTGGAGAGACGTCGAGTCTTGTCTATCCCCTGTCCTCCTCAGCCAGACTTCAACCCCATCCTCTGCTCCAGTCCTTGTCGGAGGCTGTGCTTTTTGTCTCTGCGTCCGCAAGTACAGACAGAAGCACGTTCGTATGTAGGTTGGCATCTGCGGCCCGCGCGTAAGCGACGAAAGTTGTCGCGGGAGCGGAAAAAGTCGTCTCTGGACGACAAAAGAACATCTGCTTCGAGTGCTGGTTCCCGACGTAGCCATAGGGTAACGCCGCGGACGGAAATACCACCCTGGTAACCAGATCACCGTGATTCAACAGGACATGGCGGGGTGAGAACTTGGATGGGGGACCGTCCGAGGAACACTCCATGGCCGGAGGCGTACATCAAACACTAGGTAGACCAACTAAGATCATCACATCACAAGGCTAGGCTGGACGTGAGGTCGTGTCGACCAGGTACTCCATCCAACCTGTCTCAGAGTGGGACACCAAGCCATTGGGTAACCTTTCAGGCGATATCTTCGGACCCCGAGTTTCCTTGCTTGTAACTAGAGACGCAGCAGCCAGTTACTTCCACGTAACGAGTTCCATTGTTCCAATTACAAGCCTGTAACACGTTCCGATAACATGTCATTTTTGTAACAGGTTATCGTGAAACATTTGTCGCCCGGGAAATAACGATTACGTAGTTCACGGTTACAAAACTTGGCGTTCCCAGATATAACTGTTGTAGTGGGGGAAGTTGAACAATTACAAGCCAGAGGCTCCAAAAAAAATGTTAACGCATGCGCAGTAGTCAAGCGCTGGTTTACGGGTGGCAATCCAAGAAGTTCCAAAAATAATGGTATAAACAATGGAATTGGTTAATCGTTACCAAATAGTAATAGTTTATTATCACTGTTACGTTAAATAACGCCCATTCCTACTTCGAAACCTGGTAGGAGCGCAGCAAGGTTTCTGGGGCCAGGAACGCTGGGATGCTACCCCCCCCCCCCCTTTTTTTTCCCGTTGGTGGCTAAACAACATCATTTGCGTTCGTGTGGAAATATTACGATAGTATACTATACTATCACTATACTATAATATAGTAACTAAATCACTTGAAAGGTTAGGGTACTCTTAGGTATACGCTGTTCACTGTAAAGTGAGCACTTTTGAGGCCCTAAATACTTTTTTAATTTCAGCCTTGTAATCCTTTAACTACTTTTTTAAAAATAGATATTGCCATATAAGTAAGAGACATACTGTAGATTTCACCGCACTGGGAAGTTAACGTCTAAGGCTAAACTTAAATATATTTATTGACTATTATTACATGTGAGAAGGCTTTCAAAAGTGCTCACTTTACCGTGAACAGCCTATAGCAGGACTTTTGTAGCCGCCATGCATGTTCGTGTATATGTTGCTCTCATTGCAGCTGTTGGGATGGTAAATTTGTGAAATTCACTATCGCCATCCCGCATTTGTATGCAGTGAAACGAAAGGGTTCAAATAACTAAATTACTTTTATTGTAACACTCGTTTGAGATGAACTTGTAAACTCAGATAGTTGTGTAGTATTTAATCGTTATGTTTAATTAGGGCTCTAATTATTTGGAATGTCTAAATTCGGCCAAAACTCAGAAGATAAAAGGAGTTTACAGAATGTTCAGGCCGGTTGGATGGAGTCAAAAAAGTATTGTATTAGACATTATATACAGATCTTCATGCCGAAAGGAAGCCACACAGAGTAAATCATTTGAACACACTAACACCATCTTGATTTAAATATGCTACTAAACGAACACTGAATAATAAACACCTAAAATCAAGGATAACCGAATACACTACCATCCAGTAAAAATACTTGGGAATTTTCAAAGAGAACACATTAAATAGAAATTAGGGACATGCCTTAGGTACCAATATTGACTCACAAAAATATATAAATATAATTGCTGACAAAGAAACAATACTCCAGCAATGTGCATGTTACGTCCATGTAACTGGTTCGCCCTAGCTGTGAATTATGGGTATCATTGAAGTTGTTGTATGTATATATTCTAATGTTTACAAAACTGTGAAATATTTCAGTGTAAATATAATTTTTTCAAGGCAGGAATGAAAGTCGATATTTTTATACCAAACAAATAAAACTGTAAGTAGCATACGCTTTGTTAACTGCGCTTATTTTTCTGTGGAACATTGTTTTAAACTTTCCTGAATAGATTGTTTAATTAACACCCTATAGAGTCACCGTTTCAAATTCTGAGAAAACAACACACGTGATCGCGAAACTTTATTATGTTTTTCACAATGCTTGCTTACCACCGGACGTGACTGAGCCGTTAATTTTTTTTTTTTTTGCTAAGGTAGCCCCTTGTTTCAGTACTTTTGAAATCTCTGGCAAGGGTTTTCTTTCTCTTTGGTATCATTTTGCCAGACATAAAACCGATATCGTAATTGACCACATGTGACTAATATGCAATTTCTTAACTTTCATTTGCGTAAAACAAACAGAAACCAAAATTCAAAAAATTACACTTTTAATGCGACGTTAACACACGGAAGAACATCCCCCCCCCCCCATCCTTCATTTCGCATGTGGAAATCATGCAGGACGATACCGCTGGTCGACGGGTTTGTTCGGGGATATCCCGTTTCGCCCGCCCTTTCATTCCGGCGCTGCTCCATACCTCAATCACCTTGATCGGCTCTCAATTCCTCGCTGTTAAAGAGTTGCCCGAATCTCTTCACTCACTCACATCCCCCCGTTCCCTACACTTCTGCCAACTTGATTTGGAGCATGCAAATCAGTGTTTATGTCAAAAACGTATCGAAATACGGGCAGGGAACTTTAATTTAACTGTTTTTAATAGTGCTCGATTAATAACTCCAGTATGGTATGTGATACTCTCCTTGTAGCCTTTTCCTGGTATTTCCCCAACATTCGCCATAACTTGAAGGGGGTGTAGGCTCCGCCACGGTTTTCGGGGAAATCGATGAGACACGCCGCCAAAGTTTTGCGCGTCCGGTTGTGGTATTTTACATTTCCCTGGCGCGCAAGTTGGCAACGGGAATCCGCGAGGGGAATCCCTATGGCGTGTGGCTCAATGGCCGGGCTAACTGCTTCACAAAGAAGGCCAGCAGACAAAGGCTTTCCCAAGCCGTGAGAGATCCGCACCTCTGTCCTAGACTGGAGAGGCTTCATAAACTATTTACTATTTCACGTCTTCTTATTCTTCAACTCGCCCAGAACTTCAACTCCTCTTTCCCGTCTCCCTTTTGGAGTCGCGATTCTCTTCAATCCCTTCCTTCCTTATCCGATGGTGGCTGGGAAAAAGAAAATTCTTTTTAAACACGGGTGCTTCTGCTTTAGTTTACCGTCATCCTTTACCAAGATTTTTTCCGTTTGTTTTTCATGGCGTGCGTGACCTAGTTTCTCACTGAAAAGAAAAGTAATTTTCACTTGTGTATTCTCTCCTCGGGAATGTTTTCTTTCAACACCTGTGTTGCTGCGTTCACACGTACTATGCGTCTCTTTATTTTATTTTTGAGATAAATGTGAAATCAAATACTTTTAAAACATATTTATTTTACTCGCTTTCGTAAGCTTTGCGTGTCCACATTTTGAACTGCGAACTACAAATTTGATGTAGTTCTCAAACTAATATTTTCTATTTCGTTTAGAAAATCCACATTATACACTCGATACTGAAAATAAGCGTTAGGTAAGACACTTAACAAATTTAAGTGAATATATTGTATTGGCTGTCCTTGTTAAGGCAATGTACTTCGTAATAGAGAAGGAGAAAAACAAGTATCCTTTGGCACTACTGCCAAAATGGATGATTGTATCTTCTTAGCATTTACGAATTCATTTTAAAGACATTCGAATATATTTTCTGCTTCAGACCTCCATTTTGAGCACATTATGCATTAATTTCGTAATGTGCTGTCCAACAGTAATATCTCTAAGTAAAACTTCTAGTTAGTCATTCATTGTTAGACACTGGCTTATGTAACAATAAGTAATAAAGTAATTTTTGCATGAACGTTAGTCAATGTTATTTTCAGATGGTATGTCTTGCACTTATATCTCAATTATTTTCTTAACTAGCACAGCCGATGACAAATTCTACTGGAATTACTTAATATTACTAAAATGAAAACATTAGCTCTACCTTAGCAGCATTGGATCCGATGTTTGTTAGATTGGTTTAGATGTTTTTTTAAATGTTTCTCGTGCTTTGAAACTATCTGCACTGTTTTCAAGTATTCAAATAATGCCGAAATTTTACATCGGAAAACTGAGCAATGTTATTCCTACTTTTAGCAGCGTAATTTAAAAATTCCATGTAACATCCCGCATAAAAGCAGTACATTCAAAATGAACCATATACCAGCTTGAGTACTTCAGAGATGATAGCATACTGCAATGGTGCACTAAAATTGATATTTTATACCAGCATTGTCGTACATACAACAAAAGAAGAAGAAATGTCGTCGAAAGAAATTAATAAACGCGCGTATTTACAGCACTTAAATGACTCTCGTTGGAATGAGTGTGTAATTGCAGTACAGTTTGTTCTGCGTCATCTTTGTGCAATACAAACTGTATGGTAAAGTATGACAATAGATAACTGATACATTTAAAGTCAAAAGAAGTAGAGATCTGAAATAAAATATAAAGTTTAATAAATCCGCAATCTAATAAATGTTACTTTTAGCCTAACCCACTGTGCGACACTCCTATTGAAGTACTCTGAGCGGATATGCAGTAAAATCCATATATGACAAAAACCAATTTTGTTAACTGTAATATGGCAAAATGTTTCGGGAGACAAATCTTGGAATCTTTAAGAGTCCTTTACTTGTAATGTATTCGGTTATTTACAGTTGCTCTTCTTAAACTTCCAAAAATGTTATGCAATTAATAAGAAATGGAAATATGGTGCTTCTTTCTCGTAGAGCTGTGAGTAATATCTCTTAAAAACATTTCTTTAATACAAATCATTACAGTCACGCACACAGCAGCTTGCATGTATAGGCTGTTTACGGTAAAGTACGCATTTTTGAAATCAACCTTTGAAAAAACCACTTCCCGTTGAATTCTACCGCACACACTGGCAGCGGAATGAATAAAATAGTTGTGAGAATTGGCTTTTTGTCTTGAGTGTAATATTTAAACCTATGGTACATAAAATTAGTGTTCTTTTTACTCTAGGTCCTATACATAATTAGAGTAACAATTGGAACCTTCGAGGCACATTTTGGTTTTTAACAATTTCATATTTTCACTTAACTGACGCATGAATAAATAAATAATTACCAATATATGTACATTTGACATATATTTGCAGTGTACAAGTTGAGGAGAGAATTAGATGTAAAGGCCATCAGTAGTATACTAGAATAATGGACACAGCTCGGAACCACGTTATATATAAATAACATGATCACTAAAGTGAACAAATACATTTTAAGGACTATAAAGTACGTAGGAAGATCAGAAGCTCGCAAATATGGCATTTAAATGTTTTACACTTCCAATTGGATATTTCCTGTATAATAATTGAAAGAAAAATAAATTTGAGAATTAAAAAAATTTACTTCATTCAACTTAAAGTGTAGTTATTAATAAATTTTACCTTCAACGTTTTACAAATTTTAAACATTAAAGTACATCATGCACCCATGGGCATGAGCAGGGCTTTCAAAAGTGTTGTCAGCCACGAACAGCCTGTGAGAAGTTCCGTAGCTCATCACTTCGCCCCAGCTGTGCGGTTCCTACCCCCAGCAGCCCTCCTAACCCACCGTCGCCCCGCCACGCCGTGCAGATACGAGGCTGGCTGGAGCAAGCTGCTGTGAAATTGGATGACGCAGGGGGGTCTGGATGGGGCCGCATTAGAGTCGGCTGATCGCTGCGGGATGACGGAGTGAGAGGGATCACTACAGACTCCAGACCTCAGTCGCGTAGTATTCCTCAGCACTGATCCCGAACCCCCATCTGCCTTCTACTAGCACCACCGCACTTCATCCTTCCTCGCCGGCGGAACTTCAAAGCACGCACCCATACGTTTCTGAGTGTGTGAGTGAAGAGATTTGGGCGGCTCCTAACATCGAGATCTTGAGAGCCAATGAGTGTGAAGCGAGGTCAGCATGGAGCAGCGCCGGAATGCAAGGGCGGGGGAAACATGAGATTCCCGAGAAAACCCGCCGATGAGCGACATCGTCCGTCACGATTTCCACATGCCGGGAATCTAACCCGGCTAACTTTGTGGGAAGCGAGTACTCTAACCACTACACCACCGCAGCCCCTTGTACGTTTCTGAACGGCTATCTTGTCTTGACGCAAGGTGTTCGCTGGGCGATCACAAGGGCCCATGCAGTAGCCCGGACATATTTTCTGTAAATTCTTTGTTTGCGCTTTTACGCGAATCTCGGCTAATATATATTCTGACTTTTTGCCAGAAAATATGAAAACCAATTATTAAAGCCCGCAAATGTTTTGTTTTTATGATATTACGTGTATTCAAAGAGAAAAAAAATCGCGAAAACGGTAAAGGCTGTTCACGATAAAGTGAGCACTTTTTAAATCAACAGTAGGAAACCGTCACTGCTCCTACCTGCATAATATTTTAACGGGCGCACTGAGTGACATGGAAAGTAGTTAAATATAGTAACTTCGAATAAAAAGTGTCAGGTAACCATTTGTGATAAATTTTTTATTTCTTTCGCATTTTTTTAATTCACCGAAGTGTAAAAATTGCAAGATTTGTAATATATCTACTTTTATAATAATTCCGCGATTTCACCTGCCCTAAGTGTGAACAAAGTGACGAAGCCAATGCGATGTTAATTTTACATAAGGCGGAGGTATTGTGACCGTGCATATAAGAAGATCTTAAGCAGGGCTTTCAAAACTGCTCATTTTACCGTGAATAACCTATAAGAACACATCGCATTTGCACAGCTTCCCTGCACAGTTTCTTCAAGAGGCAGGAGGAAAGTTAACATCGTGCGGTCGTAGTTAAACCTTGTGGGCTCTAGTCCCGCTCGCTGTATGGGCGATGGGGCGCCGGGCGACCGCGCCATTGTCACCCGTATCGTTGTGCCTCGATCGCTGGAAAGTATCTCGGGACGCGTGTACTCTTAAGGTTGAAGAAGAATGGCTTCTAACGGGTCATTGCACCTAAGTGTGCAACTCATTAAGAAGTAGCTTACACACGAAAACAAAATTGTCAGAAAAATACTATTTATGTTG
The DNA here is from genome assembly GCA_029891345.1 of Dryococelus australis. Lineage (NCBI taxonomy): Eukaryota > Metazoa > Arthropoda > Insecta > Phasmatodea > Phasmatidae > Dryococelus > Dryococelus australis. The sequence goes on from CM057001.1 coordinate 7,662,327, forward strand.
CGTACGAAATAACAATGCACTCTATAAAATATTTTGCTATAATTAACTACAGCTTAGTTCGATTCCCGGCGGCGTCGCTTCCAGATTTTCGCATGTGAGAATCGTGCCAGTCGATGCCGTTAGTCGGCGGTTTTATCGGGGGTCTCCCGTTCCCCCACCCTGCTGCTCCATGTTCTCCTCATTTCATCCTCATCGGCTCTCAAGACCTAGCTGTTAACAGCCGCCCAAATCTCTCCACTTTATTACTACTACTAATACTACTACTTAAATGTTTTAAAGTCTGTCAATAAGAGTCAAATTGTAGGGTCTTAATAAAAATTTAATCACATTTCCATTCTGTATTCTTAAGATAGTTCATTTTGCACAAATACCCTCATCAAGCAAGACCACCATAATTGATACTTTGGTTGTATGTAAGGAAAATATTACAAATATTTTTAATAACTTATTTTATGTATACATCCACTCAGTCACAAATGTTATAATTTTTATGACTGAGATAAACATACATAAAATAAATTATTTAAATTATTATTAGTACAAATATTTCTTCCATACAATCCTAGTCATTGTAATGAGCGTCCTATTTGACGTAGGTTGTCTATAAAAATTGTGCTTTCTGAAGCTGTAAGCTTAGGAATACACTTAATTTTGAAACAAAAATAGACTGTCATTAATTATTTCTTTCATTTTTAATAAGTAGAGTCTAGAAAAAATGTCACTGTTACAAAATGTATGCATTCTTCTTTTATATGTAACATAGATGGTAATTTCATGAGAATTTTGGTCAGGTGTGTTTACTACTTTAGAATGATTAACACCTTATGTCCGTCCAGGCGCAGTGCTGCATCAGAGCCACTGTGCATAACAATAGGATGCGTGAGTGAATCTTCTTCCAGTAGACGATCCCAGAAACAAGTATAAATGGCGTATTTTTGTAAGTCTTTAGTTACTAACATAAATATTCGTAACAATAATATTCTATAATAGTTTTCCTTTAACGTATATATCGTTTTTATAATACTGATACTGTAGTATTGCATGCTGCTATAGTGAAACGTGAACAGATAAAAAAACTGAGACCTTAAGTTAACCCATCCAAACCCAGCGTACACAATTCAGTACATTACGCACATGTATAGGCTATTCATGGTAAAGTGAGCACTTTTGAAAGCCCTCTCATTTGGAATAATAGTCAAGAAATATATTTTATTTTAGCATTTTATGTTAAATTCCGACTGCGAAGGAATATACTCACTTTGTTTATAGTTAACACGTCAATATTTATTTAAAAAGGTGATATAAAGGATCAAAACTAGCAGAAATAAATAAAGTGCTCACTTTACCGTAAACAGCCTATAGGTAATTTTTGGTTTGTACTCCGTACTGCAAAACTCAATGACCAATGATCTTTCATGTGGGTAAATGACTCGCAAGCCGTCTTACCGGTCTAGATTATAACTGATTCATATTACTGTAGCTGGACGTAAAGTCTACAGCTCATTGGCTATGACAACGAAACCAATGCTGTATCGACTAAAGTACATCACGCATCATATATTTTTTTGTTTTCAACACCTGAAAGAGTTAATTGAAGTGAATCTGAAAGGGTTAGTTCTGATAAAGAGTATAAATTATAACTTCTTTAAGCTAGGTATTGAGTAGTTAGTTTCTTGCCTTTGGGAATAAAAGATTATGAAATAACTTTCTTTGTGGAATATTAACTCTGCAGTTCTTGCCCTAGATTCTCGTAGCTCGCGGCAAAGATGCAACCTTACGCAGTTTTCATTTATATTTAATCATGATTACATTATTTTACATGAGCAATAAATAGGTAGAAGCCTCCTACACACACGATTTTGATGAAATAAATCATGTAAGCCTAACACTACGCATTAAAACTCCGAAACTAATTTTCCACCCAGTTTTGTTTACGTGCCATACTACGGGCTATACATAACCTTTATGGAACTCGCTTTTATAGCAAATAAATTTTTCAAAGTTGTGGCGTTCTAAATATTTTAGTAGGGGTTATCTCTGCAATAACTCAGCAAGTTTAAACTAAAATTTTGATACACGCAATAACTAATGAGAACACTAAATTCGATCACTTACGAAATATTTCATTCGCTGTTTATGAAGATCATATCGCTTGAAAAAAAAAATGTTTACAGTGTGTTAAAACGATTGCCAAAATATTCGGTTTGCGAGTAGTGCAAAACAGCAAGATAAGTTATTTAGATCTCGCCAGAAAATTAATAACATCTATTAATTTTTCTATATTGGCGGCCTCTAAAATTTTTGGGTAGTAAATTTTAAATCTGACAAGTGATCACAAGTTTGTGGTTATTATATAGATGTCACTCACTTGGACACTTCAACCAACTGTCCTTTGGAAATAAAATTCCACGAAAGCTACTTTCTTACTCTATGTGCCTATACTTGTGTGTGCCTATACTTGTGTGTGTTTATGTATGTGTGTGGTTTGCGTGTATCCGACCATTCTGGTTATATTTCATAAATTTGGATACAATTCATTTTTAAGATCTTAACAAAATATATTTTTGAAGTTCGTTCAGAGTTTTTGAGAATGCTATCGCTCTAAATAGGCCTTACTTTCTATGTCACCGAGAAAGGCAATAATATTAAAATAGAAAGTTAATATCTCAGGAAGAATAATAATTGCAAATATTAAAACAATAGTTTGTAAACTCTACAAAATACCTGTAATAAGTTAAATGTACGATAGCATTACGCTGTTCACCGAGTGTTTACAGTCTAATCACAATTACTTCAAAATTTTCTGAAGCCCTGCTAGAGTTCTACTTTCAGGATATTCTTCCGCCTCATGCAAACAAAGCCTAACTTAGTATATAAAATCACATTAAAGAGACCACGCACCGGATTCGTGAGCATTCAGTTTAATAGTATTATCCATAAGAACTATTTCTTACCAGGCATTGTACAAACACATATATTTTCTCCCTGGTTTAATTCACAATAATTATACATGTAATAATATAATTTATCTATAAAATATAAGTATAAATACAATTTAACCAAAAATAAGATACTTTTACGTTAAGAGAAATATAACTTGTTTGTCATACATGATATATAGAGATATGCGAAATTCGCGTTATTATTTCACATCAGGCTAAACTTCGCACTAGTTTACGTAAAGGAGACAACGTTGTTTCTCCATTGGCTGCTACATAGATGTGAAGTCCCTCCCTTGTTGATTGAACTCCACGTGATTGGGGTACACAATTGTGAAGCGTTCATCTATTGGCGCAGAGTTACCCAGGCCGTGTCACCTGAAGTATGGTCCATTCACAAACGTGTAGCAAAGGAACGCGTGTTTCAAGTTGAACGCGTCCCCAAATAATAACGCGAACTTTGCAGGTCCCTGATGATATATTTAGGAAACAACAAACACGTTATACATGGGGTGTTTTTTCAGAGGTTTGTTTGTAAAGGTGTGAAGGAACCGCAAACAGACACAGTGTGTGAGTGAGATATTGGCGAAGACCGGAGGACGGTCTACTGCAGCAGCTTCAGACCTCTCACTAAACGCGAGACCCTGCGGTTGTGTTCTCGCCGTGCGGTAATCAAATGTAAATGGCGGGAATTCCGCACCGCCTCGTACGGACCCTAACGGCGTTCCTACACCTCTGGCATCTCCATCGCAAATGCTCGAGGTGGGGGCGCAGCCCTGGGATCGATCCCATCACTGCAGAGAGTTTCTACTGCTTCGCCAAATGCCTAACCGTTTCCGGCCGGCGAAGCTATTTCAAGTTTCAAGTTTCTCTTGCCTCCCTCGTGTTCTGGCAGTTTGTGGCCGGCACAGATTTACACGCATTTCAGAACTAACTACGGTCTGTTTGCAGTATCTTCACGCCTTGTGAATCAAACATCTGACAAATCGCTCCCTTGTATGACATGTTTTGTTGTTTCCCAAACATGTTTTTCTCGCAGGGGTTATAGGGAGCAGAAAATCTCGCAGATTCACTTGGCAACAAACTAGACTCCGCAGTTCTTTGCTTACTCGAGCCATGGTAGTTGTTCATCAGCTGTTGCTCCAGTTTTACTAGAGACAAGGTGGCGCGGTATTATGTGCTTGTTTTCTTAATTGTTAGTTATTGTCTCTAATTCGCCCAGGGCGTGTCTTACACTAGGCGTTGCAAAAGACAATCTTTTCGTTCGGGACTGCACTATTATCGGTGTATGCGATTGTGCTTTGTGTTACCTGCAAAAACTATTTGTGAGAATACGTAGTGTTGTCTCACAAACGAATAAACATGTGCACACCTCAGGGCTCACGGTCGTTGCAATGCGAACTGTTAGCACACTACGACCGGAAGGAATAACACAGAATGTCCAATGTCTTCACAGAATGTCGACTTCGTAACGTTCCTAGACGCCAGAAGGACGTTACAGAGTTCGTGAGCGATGGAGATCTTGATAGAAATAAAATAACTCAATTCGATTTTAATTTATTCGCGCAGCTATTGCTACAACATTATACTACCTATCTCCACTATTAGAGGTTGTTCACGGTAAAATGAGCACTTTTGAGGCCCTGCTTAAGATCTACTTTTATACACATTGTGTATTCTTCCGCCTTGTGTAAAATTACCATTTCCATGCACCTCATCACTTTATTCATGCGTCGGTCAAATGAAACTGTGGAATTATTACGAAAGTAAATACTTTACAAATCTGCTCATATTTAGGCCTACACTGCAATGCATTAAAATAACAGAAAACGAGAGAAAGAATTTTAAGTTATCACAAATGCACACCTAACACTTTTTATTCAACGTTAAGATAGGGAACTACTTTCCATCCACCGTTGCCAACTTTACTGGGCGAATGTCGCTCAGTGCGTCCATTAAAAGATATTCATGCAGGGCAGTGACTTTTTCTAAGGTTCATTTCTAAATCGCTCACTTTATCGTGGACAGTCTTTACGCTTGTTATTCTCAGTGAGCGAAATATTTAATGTCTATCTCAATTCCTATCAAAGTCTCTTTATTGGTTATAGTTTCTTAATTCACACACATAATTTACACATATTCGGGCTGTCTATTGCCATAATTCCAAATGTCTTACACTCTGGTATCCAGGTCAGTCTCACTCTTCACTGCACCTATGCTCGCAGCCGCAGACTTCACTCTTTGCATTCTGCACTTTGAGGTCGGCACACGTTTATTAGCGTTAACGGCAAACTAGGAGTTAGTCACCCACAACCCCCACTGCAGTAAAACTATCGTCCATTGGTCCGTAGTCTCACGTTACGCCATCCTATTGGTCCAAACGGACTTAGTTGCTCTCGCCGCCACTCGCCATTCTACTGGCTCGTCGCTTCTCTGTATTCTCACACCTGTCTCTCATCTCCGCGCCATTTCAACTGTTTATGTTTGTTCTACAGTGAATCCTATATTGCCAAAGAGGTTTAGTTGTAGTTTCATAATAAGTGTTCCTGAAAACCTTAAATAAGCTAATAAACCAGTAATTTAACATGTCACGTGATTCTCTCCTCACAGCCAGTTTTGCACTTCCTGCATTACATTGGATACTCCTACTGGATAGCTGTACCGATTCCAGTGAACTTTCCCGTTTTGGCATTTAGGCCTGTCCCGCCTCCAGATTCACTTGCTCCATCAATATTTTCTTTGATCTTCGTCGCCAGTTACTGTAGGCAGTCTTCCCCCATTTTTGTCTCAAGCTGGTACCAGCCATATCTGTGGTTTTTAATAGTATTATATATATATACTTTAGTTAAGGAGCAGACTTTACAGAGAAGATTATTACTAACATAAAGACGACATTCAAGTGTATTTGCACTGTTTTCGAGAGAATTGATGCAGGGTAATTTTATTTACTCTTCTGGTATATTTTAATTACTCAACGTTCCTTACCTTTATATGTTTTATAATTTCCTTAATTCAAGATATTTTCTCGGAAACAAGGCCACGAAAAAAAAATGTAAAAAACTACATTCTGTTTCGAGCCTGAGGGGCCACGAGGAAAAAAATGGTGGTTCAGGCGGCCACGACTCGAGCATGCATTTACAAACACTTGTTAACCAACACTGGCGAATCTGAACTTGCTGAATATTTGTAAGTTGACTTTCTGAGGTGATCTTCCTAGTGCGAGAAAGTGTGATATTACTCTTCCCACTTCTACCAAGTCTACAATTATAACTGAGTGCACGGTAGTGTACACTCTTGCTAATTGCAACTCGGCGTATTAAAAGTAAATTATTGGTTTAGTTGCAGGTAATAAGATTTTTTTTTCACCAGCTATGATTTTAGCATGCAGCACACTTTAACCTTAATCTCATATTGGAAGCAAGAGATCCCGCAGAGGAAACACTGTGAAACAATGACATCACGCAATTATCTAAGTTGTAAGTTTTGATTTATTTTTTTCCAAATCACATATTCAAGCTTTACCGAAGTTCTCCGTGGGGCTGAAAGTATGGTTTTGTACTTTACAACCTTTATTAGGCGTAAATAAATGTGTCGAAATATTTATATAGTGTTCTAACAAAAAGAATGTTTACTTAGTTTTCTAAAAACTGTTCCAGGGAAATTTTTTGAAACAAAAGTAGAAATATTTATCAAAATCGGGTAGGCCTATATGGTACTATTATCTCGGTAAATGTTGTATAATATTATTAGACAAGATACAAAAAATTTCATTTTCCCTATAACGATGTGATGAATACTTTGAAAGTTATTTTAGGATGTAATTTTAAATGCAATTAAAGGGTTAAACTCTTAAACTTTTTTAAAACTAAAATTAAGGAAATTTTTATACGGCATGTTAAGCATAACCTTTTATCGAATCTAAAGCAACGATATTAGTATATTTAAAAAATTGAAGATGCACAACAGCTAGGCGGAAAGTAATCTTACGTGACTTTCTCGCCAAACTCCATGCACTAATTAGACAGCATAAGATTAACATGCAGAGTTCAATTAAGAGTTAAACTTTCAGGTATATTATTCTTTTCGAAAATTTTGAAGCGTCGCAATTTTGGACAGCATAGTGTGATGCGTAAAACAAAATATTTCTGCTTGTTATTCTCCACTGCAGACCTTATACGGAACTCGAACCCAGCACCCCTCGCAAGGCAAGCGTCGCAGTGAACCACGCCCCCCCCCCCGGGGGGGGGGGGGGGGTCGGCAGCTCACGCCAGTAGAGGCAGCAGCTGTCTGTGTTTCCTGTTATCGATCACTCGCTCACTTTAATAAACCAACCCCCGGTATCTATTTCTGCTGACTGATGAAGCATGACAGCGGGACTGTGGTATACGTGCCATTTTAGTCGACATTGACTTATCGACCTATCGATCTTGTGTCTCGCCCAGGCTGCCAAGGCTTCTTTCGTCGCTGATGGGTCCTCGTGTTTTGCCCCTAATACAAGCGTGTACGCCCTCTTGAGTTTACTCCAGGGAATTACAACTCATTTCAGGGAATTAGCCCTTAATTCTGAACTAAGCTTCCACATTTAGCTGTCTGCAAATTCGCATTTATTTTAATGTAATGGGAACTTGGGCAAAGAAATACAATTTCATGTTTTGTAAGAAAAATTAACGTACTGTTGCCGCTAAGCTGGCTAATGATTAATTTCGGAAAGAGGGATGGCATAAAAGGCGACGTTCTGTTCTCATCCCTAGAACGCTCTCTCCACTAATCTTACGAAATTAAGATTTTTGTGCGTATTACGTTGTTTTTATTTTTAACAACAAAACTTTTTTTCTTTAGTTAATCTTGGTTGTTCCCTGAAAAAATTTTTTAATGAATTCCATTACGCGTTTATTGTGAAGGAAAATTCATAATGAAGCAAAATTTCTGGAATGAACTCGGAAGTAACTTTCCTCACAATTCTTACAATTCGTATCACTTAATGTTTATTACTTACACGAACATATATTTTTATTCCAATCAAATGTGCCCAATGAATGGAGAAGTTCTAAGCTTCAAAACACTATAAAATAATTATTAAAGAAACTGTGCAGAATAATTACTGGTTCATTGAAAAATTAAATAATAGCCCAAAATTTTCAGGAAACCTAAATCTAACACAGGTAATCAAACTATGTATACAATATGAAAATATTTTCCTCGTATGTATTACAATATATTACAGTTAACGTACCTAACAGTGATATCAATTTCTCAAAATATTTGAAACCTTATACGATATTTTCATATTACCTTATGTTTATATTAAGCTAGGTTTCTAGATAATATTTCGTAAATCAGAAAGCAGTGGACATTAACAGCGCCATTTAAAGAGAAAACGTCAATATATTTTTCTCATGCCATATGACACAGATTACGCTAGTGGAAAGCCCAAGTATTAGGTGACGTCTCATACGAAATCAGAGGGTCTTGGAGAACTATTATGCGTACCCAGTTTTCATATATGTCTCTCCTGTTAAACATGTCCAAATCTCGTTATTGTTCCCTGACTTTAGGAATTCCGCCTATTATCTATTCGTGGTGTCTTTGCGCTTTTGGCGTGAATACGCCTTTAAATTTGCGACCGTAGAGGGAGGCAATCAAGAGAATCCGATGATAGCAAAATCGGGGGATACAGTTTGGCATTGTAGCTATAAATATATCGCCTACATTCAAAATTCGATTACTCCACTCGATTGCCAAAGGACCAAAGAATGTGTTACGTTGAGTGAGGACTGCAAAGCATCGCGCGGTGGGGGGAGGGGGTAAGCGGCGCAATTTTGAGTTCGTTTCGCCGCGTCTCACAACTTCCGCGTAGTATAACTTTTGACAAGGAGAAGCTACGACGCTAGTCTAGATTGCAATCGAGAGCTCTCCTCTATATCAATCGATAGCGCGTATAAAAACATCTATATTGCGTGGTGATGTTGAAATTGTATGCGTTTATTAAAAAAAAAAAAAAAAAAAAAAAGCCAAGAAAACTTAACACAATTTCGGCCTATACTCGTCAAAAAGCCAAGTCGAAATACAGAAATCGTATACGGTTGGAGTATATATATACACTAAGCCACTTCGGCCCCACTTGATATAGTTCTATCCATTGAGACACTAAGGCCCCACTTGGAATCGCTCTATTCACTGAGACACTGTGGCCCCACTTAATAAACTCAACATTGAAGCGAGACATTTAAAGTAAACAAAAATGATATTCCATTACCTTCACATCTCTATGCAGTACTCTCTAAGCATTAATACAAAACTTTTCATAGAGAAAAAGTAATTAAAAAATTAGTTTTGAAGGTAAAAGGCCATAATTGCGTAATCTGATCTTGCTGAGATTCGAATTTGACCTGTATTTTACCCTGAGGATTCGCTCTGCAAAATTTGAAGAAGTTTTGTTGAGTTTCAAGGGACTTAGAAGTATGAAAGACGTACAGACAGACAGACAGAGATCGTCTACTTATTATATAGGATAATAAAGACTTTAGTATAAAATGCATGGAGAGTTGAGTGCGTACTTAACATTAATTCTGCCGACATGTATAAATTTTGGAGACAGATATGGTGAATCGTCTATTTTAAATATGTATGGATAAAGACTAATGACAAACCCATGGATTGATAGATTGCGGAGCTGATTGCGGAAGATTGATGGAAATATTGAAAGATTGTAGAGCTGATTGAGGTTCATATTGCGAAATATTGATCGATATATTGATGAAAAAACAAGTATTTCATGATTTGTTTAGTTTTTAATTTTATTTGATTTTTTTTTTTTTTTTATAAAAAGTTTTTAAAAATCTGGGTTCTAGGTCAAAGGTCACTGGGCCAAGGTCAAAGGTCAAGGTGACCTGGATTCACGATGGTGGTAGTAGTCAGTAACATAATATGCTCGCTGATATTTATGAATTTATTTAATTTTTAGGCTTACACATTTTCCCTCGAGTTTTTGTTTTCAAGGTCATACAATGTTATAGAGTCAAAGGGAAAACGAAAAATTTTAAGTGAAAAGGGAAAATTTTGAGAGAAAATAGGGAAATTAAAAAGGAAATTCAAGATGGCGGTCGGCTCCACGCTGACCCCTTATGCAAGACCCGCCAAACGGACATGGATCACTAAATAAAAACAGCTGACTAACCAGACTGAAATTGACTTTCCACAACACACGGAAACATACAAAGTTGCAACTTATTATGTGTGAATGTAGAAATTCCACTATCGCCCATTTTTAGGTATAGGTCGTGTGAAATGTAACGCACACAATTTAAACAGTTTGTTAAAGTAAAGAAAATCTGTTATTAACTCACGTGTTCCAAAATTTTACGGCCCAACGGATTTTCATCCACTAGTCAAACAATAATTTCGTTGTGATTATGTGATTGCACAAAAAAAATCTGCTTTAAAGTATTAATTACAAATATTTTAATCACGCTACATTTCTTGTGTTTCATTATCGTTTCCGTTTGGTAACATAGACCTATTAGTGGTAACTCCAGACAACAATACTTGTAATTTTCGATTGTTTTAAACTGTAATGTTCACAATAGGCAATATATAACTTTGCATTGCAGGTGCAGTTCAGAATGTTTGTTGTCGTATCTGTGGTGTGTATGCTCATCTGTGTCGATGCAGATTGGGCTTAATAGTTTTATATCATAGATTATTATAAGGACTTAACATTATTCCGTGACATCGGAAATTAAAATAAAAGAGGCTATAAATACAAACTAGTTTAATGCTAAGACTGTGCAATATCATCAAACTGAATTTAATAATTATATTAAAAATAATTCCGAGCGGAATATTTAACAACTTACTGTTGGCTTATTTCTTACTTGGACAACGATGAGAGTGATCCATAACACAGTTCTTAATGCTATTTAAGAGTCTATTTTTGTAATCCTACTCACTGACATTTTGATCAGGTTTTTGGGTCCTTAATACAAGCACAAGGTGATCACTTTCCTTCTCATGAAAAAATGTTCATGTGTACTAGGCTTTGTGAACATAGCTCGCGGTCGAAGACAAAAAAAAAAGTTTAATATTTACCATTTTGTGTAAAGTACTAAGAGAAGTGCGCAACTGCGTAAACTAGAAACACTCATTCCAATCAGCGAGTAAGATCACTACAGCCACAACCAGGAGAACAGTTTGTCACTTCACAGAGTGATATCTGACAACCACCGGTAAGTCAAGGTCACCACTGTACATTCTACTGGAAGCTTTCGAGATTATTAGATTATTCCATGTATAGTCGATGGATATATCGCAAGAATCGACTACTAATTTCATGAGTAGCCGTCAGATTCCTTCACAAATTATTCTATTACATCAGTACGATGTAAAAGGTGCCCGCTTTTTCAAATAAGCGGCCAACCATGTCGGTAATGTTGTCTGCGAGCTGCCGTTCTATTTTCTTTCGGTGATTCAGTGGGAGGGGGTAGGACCACCCGTACAGTCCCTCCCTTAAATCCGTCCCTGGAAACATCCCACTGAAATAGGGGGACATTTACCCCAACTTGTCACCCACGTGACCCCCGCTTACGGTATTTACGTTTCTAATTATTTCTCCATTTTAAGTGACCGACGCACGACTTAAGTGATTAAGCCCACGACAATGTTAGTATTGCATATGGCGGAACAATACGTATTGTGCATAGAAGGAGAACAACTCAAGAAGAGCTTTAAAAAGTGCTCAGTTGTCCGTCATCAACTTCCATAGGGTCGTGGAACGCCGTTCTCAGCGGCGCGGAGACTCTTGTTCCGCGTGCGTTCTCGCGAGCACGCGTGTCGCACACTCGTGGTCACGCAGCACCACGCACACGGCAAACTAACCTTGTTTCCCTTTGACGACTGTTAACTATCGCGCGTTGCGTCGCCGGGACCAACCACCTCTGTCCGCCAGTATTGGCAGTCGCGGGGTACATGGTGGAGGCCTCGCCTCGCGAGAGTCGCCTGGAAAACATGGTCGTGAGCGGGTGTTAATATATAAAGGCGGAGGGTGGCGGGGAAAGTTGGGAAAACGAGGAGGGTAGTGGGGAGCGCCAAGTATGGGAGAAGCGTAGAAAGCGAAAGAGATGACGAGGTGGGAGAAAGCGTATCGAACTGCCACGTGCCTGTCATGTCACGTTTACCCTGTGACGGCGCTGAAACACCGTACATCATATTTAATGATTCTACGCCGTGAATCATGAGTCTTAAGTGGGATTATCGCCGAGGGGGAGGGGGAGGGGGGAGGCAAGGCTGACCTAGTGGATGACGAGTTTGACGTAGCCAGTGAGGACGTTGCCGATGACCTGGGTGCGCGGCTTGGCGGGTGAGCGAGGGGGACCACGGCGCGGCTTGGCGGGTGAGCGAGGGGGACCACGGCGCGGCTTGGCGGGTGAGCGAGGGGGACCACAGCACGGCTTGGCGGGTGAGCGAGGGGGACCACGGCGCGGCTTGGCGGGTGAGCGAGGGGGACCACAGCACGGCTTGGCGGGTGAGCGAGGGGGACCACGGCGCGGCTTGGCGGGTGAGCGAGGGGGACCACAACGCGGCTTGGCGGGCGAGCGAGGGGGACCACAGCGCGGCTTGGCGGGTGAGCGAGGGGGACCACACATACGGCAGAAACATGCCATTTATAACCACATATTGGAGAACCACATGCGTTAGAAGCGCTGCACAACTGAAATTCACAACTTAGAACGATCTTATAGCCGAAACACATATGTTAGAACGGTATTACGATAGAAATTCACGCTTAAAAAACTTACATACACTAGAAACACACATATTATAACTGTCGTACATGAGAATCACATAACATATAACTGGTTCTAAGGTGTGTGGTTCTAGTGTATGTGTTTCTAAGTTGTGGCAGCACCCTGCGAGCGAGGCATGGAGGTAAGAGACTAGAGATCCCCCCCCCCCTCCCTCCATCACATATAAGTCGATGCCTGCATACTTCCTACGTGTATGGCTGGCGTCTAGCAACCGTCTGACGTTACAATCTACGTCATCAAGATTTGAATTTACTGGACGTGAACCACTTCGAAAACCATCTAGGACTTTCAACACTCGTAAAAGTATTTTTTAGACTATAAAAGAGGTTGTATTTCGTCTTGGCAGCACAGAAAGGACAGGGACCTACACATGATAAGGTATTAACTTGGCAGAAGGCATATCCTGCCATGTTTTATAGGGGCTTTACTATGGGGCATTTATAGGGAAAATATTTTAAACATAAATGTGTTTTATAATAAGCAAATTTTTATATAATTTATTTACTATAAACATTTTTCTATGTAAAGTCTTTTAAAAATCTGCTTTTTTTTTTTTTTTTTTTGCTAGTTGTATTCTATTATTATACTTGTATTTTTGATATTGGGCATTTTATATTAAAAAAGAGAGAAGTAATAGCCCGCATATAAACGAAAAAAAAAAACTGTTCATTTCTCACAATTTTGGGGGTTAAATACTTGATATTCCAATCTGTATCAAGGGATAGAGTTGGCTTTTTTGCAATAATTTGCAACTGCGTTATTTACTTAAACTCTGGAATTGAAACTCTGCTGATTCACAGATTTTCGTAAGGCTAATTTGTGATCAAATTAATGGAATGGAAGGAAAGTGATTGGAACGTCACTGTCATGGAGTGGTTGGGTTTCCTGCGGGTGCTCCTGCTCTGTGACAACTCGCGACATTTTTATCCCTGGCAGGCGATAAGCTCTCTTATAGCGCCATAACAAAAACCACATCTGGATTCGCCATAACAAACACCACATCTGGATTCGCCATGAAAACTCCGAAAATGTACAATTTTTTTTTTATATTAAAACTTATGAAACAGAAAACAGATTTGGTTTTACAATTTTCCGAATGTCTTTTTTTAATGGCAACCGCCCTGTTCCCTGAACAAAAGTGTGTCGGCTTAGAATATAAATGGTTTTACAGTACACTTAAAAACGAGTACTGTTGCTTGTTGAATGATTATCTCTAAATTTCGTTGGTATGACACCATTTTCCTGGTGTATCGATATTCCGGGACATAACTTGGTACAGGTATGGTACTAAGAGAGTACCCAGTTTGCTTAATATAATATTTTGCCTACTATTTAAATGTATGGTATCTGAGCCAGTTTCAATTTTTTTTTGTTATACAGTAATACAAAACTTAAGAGAAATGTAACGATTAATTGTTTTCATACTTCAATTCTCTTTTAGTTTATGTAATATATTGCAATTTTGTTATAAGTTGATTAATAAACAATCCTTTACGAAATGTGTTGTTCTGATATTCATAGTGGCCAAATTAAATATAGATTATTATTGTATTCACCGATTATGCTCTAGATAGAGCTAAAATGTTTTTTGTTACCACTGTAAACCTAGTTTCGCTAGGGCACAAAATTTGCAAAATAAGTGGAATTTTACATGCACCTTGGATAAGTCCGTCGATGGTTACAAGTATATCGAAAAATTTGCATTCATTGACATAACATTCATCGTCAAAAAATAGTTGCACCCACAAGTAAGTGTCGGATAGAGATGCTATTCATAAGGAAGACAAAAGTCACCTAGAAAAAGAAATAATCGCAAACTGAGACTCGCATAAATTATATTTATATGGCTATAGCATAATTTTACGCGCTGCAGCTGGCACCGGGCTTCTGTCCGGCTCTGGTGAGGGGAGGGGTGTCACCTCGACTCTCCCCACCACGGGTCCGACACGCTCATTGCTTGTTGCCAACCCCCTCCCCTATTCAAGGAAGCCCGCGGATGATTGACAGCGGCGAGGCCTGGATAGCGTCACAGCCCCTCCTTCTCCCCTCCCCGCACTGGAGAACCCGACAAACGTGCAGCAGGCGCAAGAATATTCTGGGAATTAGGACACTCGGCACACCTCGGGGTTTAGCGAAGCTTCTGAGTGATGGCCAACGTACGTATATAAACTGCAGCGGTCCAGCGGCGAGTGCAGTACGACTGCGAAAGAGGTGTACGTGGTGTGAATAAACGAGAGGGTGTGAAACTCGACGAGTGAAACCTACTGTGCGTGAGCGCGCTTGGAGAACTCTAAAACATTGCGGACAGACGGGACATGGACTGAACTGAGGTGGGACTAAATGGACATGAAATATGTATTTTAATGGAAATATTGGAACTGTCACATATGGACACATAATTTATAAAATAGTTGAATTGGTTTTGATACACTGTATATTGGAACTGATTTTTAATTATGATACGCCCTTGATATATATATATATATATATATATATATATACATATATACAACAAATCTACACCACAAGAAATACATGAATCAAGATAACGTGAAATTTTAATTTTGTTTCCAACGTTCATACAAATAACTTTATAATTTTCTGTGGTGTATTTATGTTTCAACATATTCATATAAAGCATTATATAACAAGTTCCCACAATTTTCTGGGATAGTTTTACATACAAGCATATATTAAATTTTACCATATAATATATTTAGGAAAATTATTCTTTTTTACAATTTAAATAACTATAACTGGGCTTCATTTATTAACTCCAAAGTTTCTGAATGATTCAGAAGAATTTCAGGTAATGGTATTTTTTGGCCATTAACTTTTTTAAAAATACCAAATCTCTTTTGTATACAATGCGAGATAAAAGTATAGTGACATATTTTCCATTTCATATCACTTTAAAACTTGCCACAATGCGTTATCAATCTTTGGCAAACAGAGAAAATTCAAGTTTCCGAAACGATAGATCATTTCAATTTTTAAAATTTTCCCCAAAGGAAAATTTCATTACAATTTATTTTATTTTTCTGGCAATTTTGAGATGATCCAGTCCAAATTTCATCATATATTTGCCATTAAAAATTATTTACCTAGCCCAAGAACAAAATAACTGTATTTTATTTTCCTGGTTTTCATTGGCTATTTGAGCTGACCAAGGTCAATTCTTTATTATAGTGGTAAATTTTGAAATTTTACTCCTTTAAAGTTTCTTTTTCAACACATTTCCCAATCAAATGCTAGACAAGGTCCTTTTAGAGAAAACATACATGATTTATGTCCTGAACTTGCAGAAATTAATGCCATTTCAAAGACTACAAAATTTTCTCTCCTGAACTTGCAAAAATTACTAAGGCTAATTCCAAAAAAGTACGACAAATAACGAAAATTACTCTTCAGGACATAATTAAACTGAGACGGCGGGTCTCAATTTTCTCAACCTCACACCCCCCCCCCTCCCCCTTTTTCCGACACGATCAAAATGAATTTTTGCTCAATGATACTGTGACTTGAAAATTTGATGCTTCCTTCATGAAACACGTACTGATTTCACCGTTTCTTTGCTCTGCTGTAACGAATAAAATGGAACCTGCTGCCTCTCTCAAACGAATTTATTAGTACGCTATTATTTTTATACTTGCACATAATATTAAAATCTTACAAAAAAATCACGGCATGGTAACAAATGAATTGGTATTTCAATTAAATTCTCATTGATATAACATGTAACCATACAACACCATCAACATACAGAAAAAAAATGTCTTGAACAGACTAAGTGTGAGAGATAGAAACCATCGCCAGACTTTAGCCATGAAACACATTCTGCAATCATTATTGAAATTTCTTCTTCGACAAGGCGTCTCTGATTATTGAACAAGTGTAACATCAATGCAGTGATTTATTTGTTTACCATGAGGAATAAATGGGAATAAATTTATCGATTACCTTCTGAGTATGACTACAGAAGTGATAATAGTACAAGAAGTCAAAAGATAATTAAATTATGTTCGATGCCCCAAACAAGTCCAATTTTCTAAAATTAAACTCGCAAATAACTAATGGCTATATATAATGAGGTTTTAGTAAAAGCGTGCAAAAATGATAATGGGAATAGGGGCGGCAGCAAGGAACGTTTAGAGACTCGGGAAGCGTGGTCCAAGAGGCCAGCTACATGAGATATGGGCGTATACGTGTGGGCGACCCCTGCAGTATGTGAGGTTCACATATCGTCCGCAAGGTGGCTCTGTCATCTGTACATCAACTTGCGTCAAGGTTGATGGCCGTCACTTTCAGCAGATTGACCGTCAATGGAGTGATCCTGTAGAGTACTATGCACCCGCCAACAGTGTACACACGCAATGCCAATAATCCACGTAACGAATACGGACACCTGTATTCTTGTACACACCGACTTGCATCGTGTGAACGGCAGCCGAGTAGGCTAGTTACTAGCTCACAGGAGCTCGTATACTAGCTGGTGCAATATAGGAACGGTCCTATTTTACACCATCTTTCTTGTACAAGTCGAATGTAAACAAGACATATTTTTTTTGATGCTGGCAATAAGTAGATATGTCAGTGATTTTGATACGATAAAGTGTTTAATAGTCCCAATATCGTAAATAATTCTGTGTATTAATTTAAAAAAATAGAGGTCTTTGTCTTTTTTCTGTGAGCGATTTTAAATTTTCCACATTTGTATATATTTAATGCTTTAAATATGCCTGATTGGAAGTAGAGACAGTGGCGGATTCCTGGACCACTTTGCGCAAGAGTGGTCTCATTCGAATTTGGTGCAAGAGTGGATTAAATGCCAAATTATTATATGCAAATTATATTAATCAATTGGTTGATGAATTGGATAATTATATTAATTAACCGATTAGTTAAATTGATTAACTATATTAATCGATTAATTAAAGCAAGTTTTGATATCTGTTTCTATATTAAAGAATTCTTTGATATCAAGGAATGTTTATTAATATATTCATGCCATAAGGGTGATATTGGCAGAGCAGCATCGATGTGTTCTGTGTGACTTGCTGAAGCCGACTGACCAGAGGGTTGGGTTGTAATTACTTATATAGGAGTTGATGTTGGTGTAAGAGTGGTATAAATAGCATTTTTAATATTTTTTAGTTTGTGATTGATATGCGGAGCGGACTACACAGCCAGGTCGAATGTGTGGAGGCATACTGATGATTTGACTAGTTTGGATATGGGAGAAATGTTCTCTTTTTCAGCGAAGTAAATATTTTTTTAATGAAAAGATATGATGAAATAGGTTACCGAACGAATTACTTTAATTATTCTTCGAATAGCATAAAAGTAACGAACTATTTCGGCAATGAATATTAGTTAAACCGATTTCAACCATGCGATGAAACTGTTTTCCTTTGCAAAAGTAACTGATCTCCACTTTAATTACATAACATCGAATCTTCAGACATGTATTCATGTCATTTACCGAATAGAACTAATTAAATTTAACGAAATTTCCAGCTAACACAATAAAATTACAACTCCCCACACATACATGTACTAACTTACCCTAAAATCGATGTCATGTGGTGCTAATTATGGAGCCAATTGCGGAGCCAACTTCGGAGCCATTGCAGAACCATTTGCGGAGTTAAGTGTGGAGCAGATTATGGAGGAAGGTGTGGAGCATGTGGTGCCATGTGGTGCTAGTGTGGTGCCATGTAGTGCTAGTGGTACACACTGTTGAACTGATTGTGGAAGAGATAGATGTGGATGTGGATGGGGAGGAGGAGAATCTGTGTTGCAAATTGTATAATGTTTCTTTAAAGTGTTGAAAAAAACATTATGTAAGCATATATTTGAATAATAATATCTCTTCACATCAGACATCAACGACATAAGCCATAGTGATTTATTTCTTTTGTATGTTAACGTAAAAAAATCATAAGTTTGTATTTCCTTGTAAACTTGTTAAAATTAATATTTTTTTTTGTTTGTTGCCATCTAGTGAGGTTTGCTCTGTGGGGCAAGAGTCTGTTTACCTGAAGTTGTCCCAAACCACTTTCGCCTTGCCCTGTTCCACCATTGTGTGTTTTTCAAATTCAGTTAACCTTTCAAACTCCCCCTTCATTCCTTTCCTTTCAGAGTTCATTCACAAGATTTTCTCAAGATTCTCCCTCATTCCATTACTTTTCAGAGTTCATTCATTTTCATACTTTCATTTTCAGACTTGTTGTTCACATTGTGTAAAAACATTGTAACTCGCCCACAAATTACTCACAGTTAAAAATATTTCAAAATTTTAGAAAAGGAAATCAAACTACTAAATAACAAGTCACACAATTTCCTTCACCATTAAAATTTATTTTTCCTAAATCATCCTTAAAAACTATATTTACAAATATGTACATCTTCACAGACATCTACAAAAACATTCCTTAATATTTACAAACATTTCAACAACTTCACAATCATCTACCTAAACATTCCTTAACACTATATTCACATATGAAAACACTTTAAAAATCTTTACAGAAACATTCATACACATTCATTCATACAAATTAACATCACAGAGATAATAACAAACATTAAAACTAGAAAATATATACAAAATGTGATATGTATTGTCATCCTCATGTTTCACAGCCATGATATTAAGACTAAAAATATACCCTTTTTTACAAATGGTGATACGTGTTATCGTCCATTGCGGCACTATGTTTGGAGCGTTCGACATATCACATTCAGGTTAAAATATGCCAGACACACCAACACCTACAATGACTCCATGCACACACACGCATAGCTTCAAGATTTAAAATTATGTAATCCCATGCTGTGAAGAGTAATTCATGGGTGATATAAAGCATAACAGGGGTTATAGCATCGATGTTAAATGCCATGCAGTTGTGGCAAAGCAGCAGCTATGAAGAGGTATGTTGAATGATGTCGATGCAGTAAGTTTGAAGACAGCTGTGATGCAGATTGCAATGTGCAGCAGGAAGTGGTGTGGAGCAGGGTGTAGTGTTGTGTGCTATATTTAAAATGGTGTTGAAATTACTGCGTTGGGGAAGAAAAAATTTACTTGGGAATCCTGTAGTGCGCACAGGGTAAAGTCGATACTCCATCCGGCTCAATTAAGTGCTTATCATCTAAACCTGACATCACTACTTTGGTCATGCGTTCTGTGTAAATGTCGTGACCATGCTAACAGAACTGGTATTGGGTCCCCAGAACCCTGGTGCAACTATCGAGGCAATCTCGATAATACTCGAATCGGAAGGATTGCAGCACGTTAAGTTTTACACCCTTCGCCATACGTATACTCTGCTCATTCGAAACAATGTCTGGGTAAAGCTTGGGATGTTAACCTACAGAGTGTGTGATGATGTGTCTGGCACATTCATCCTTCATCACTCTGGTACAGCCTTTGTTCTTGGTCGAGAATCCTTGCAGGTTATCGAACACACAGTTAGGATTTATCAAACCGCATCTTTAAATCTGGGGAAATTATTTCATAAAAATCTCTACAGGCAATTTCTTAGATGAGGCTGTCAGTGCCGCAATATAAAGGTGCAAGGATGACAGAGGAAACTTATCACACATGTACTTATAATGAAATTCATAAAGGGTTAATTTGGAAAGATCAAGAACGACAACCCCAGTGTACAAAGGCTTGTTAAACGTAACAGAGCTCTTTGACATTTCGATAAGGACAAGATTCTCATTGATGATCTGTCGTGCCTGGAATGTAGGACTCCAAATGAGTTCTGCAGCTCCATATATAGTGTCATACCTGGTAACGACTCTTATGTCCCTTTCCTGATGGACATTCTGCAAAGTTTTTCCATAAATAGCATTATTCATTAATTAAAAAAAAACGATTTCTCAAAGTCGTTCGCAGCCTGGGCATGTTTCTTAATATTAAACTCGATGTATGGATCCATCCAAGCCTTCTGCTCAAAGTGCAAAATGCAATGAACAGAGTCGAGTCTGGCTCCATACATAAAGTACTGCCTCAGTGTTTTCCCATGAATAACATAATTCTTGCACGGTGCAAGTTTGAAAAGGAGTTTTACATGCGAGCAGTTAGGAGGTATGCAATTTACTGGAGCCAAAGGCAGATCTGATAGCACATAGTGGCATTCATCTGTAAACGACAAACCCCTCTTCTGTAAAAAAAAGCATGTCCCCC
Organism: Dryococelus australis; assembly: GCA_029891345.1. Taxonomy (NCBI): domain Eukaryota; kingdom Metazoa; phylum Arthropoda; class Insecta; order Phasmatodea; family Phasmatidae; genus Dryococelus; species Dryococelus australis. The sequence continues at coordinate 7,683,263 of CM057001.1, forward strand.
CACCATTCATCAACAATGCCCTGACAGCTATTCCTATGCATTATTTTCAGTTGCAACTCAGATTCAGACTCTGTGTTGCTAACGAAAAGTTCGTCCGACAAACTAGCAAAACTTCGACATTTTCCCTCACTCATAATGATATAAAATAAATTTTATTTCGCAAAGCAATAATTTCAGCACCACCAAAATTATAAAATGGCTGCATAGTGCTGAAATGAGACAGAAGAAATTATTATAATGTCTCGAAAAGAAGTTGTGTTGTAACTGTAAGTAAATATTTTATTTTAAACACAGTGAAAATTTACTTTAAAATGTAAGTTTTCTCAAATAATTTTCTATATCTGTAGACAAGAGAGTTGCATGTATTTACAACACATTTAATACTAACATTTTGAATAGGAAAATTATTTGTTTAAGACAAAATTTTAAATATTAGTTTTTAAAAAAAATTTAGTGAGGGGAATTAACCTGTTACTAAACATTTACATCATTTAATTAAAATTACTTAAAGTTAGAAATATTCATAAAAATTACTTAAAATTAAAAAACATTCTTAAAATTTACTTAAATCTTTAACATTATGTACTTGTACAACTAAATAGCATACTTAAAACTTCCTACCCCATCGCATACATTCCACAATCAGTAGAGTTACTCATGGTCCAAACATCCACCACAAAGACATCCTTCACTCAAACAATGCATTCAGAACATAGAAATGGGCAGAGCTTTGCACCCTCCAGACATGCTGAGAATGGACTAGCTTAGTTCCGAAATATTTTTCTATGTTCCATAATTAACACCCAGACACACAACAGCCCACCATTAAACTCTTTTAAAACTAACTAGCTAACTAACTAAATTTAAAACAAAAATTACAACACAATTTTCCCTACACTTACAGTCATACACCTACCTAGCCAAATTTTTTCAGAGTACTTGGTGATACATTCTAAATGAATTTCACATACTTTGCGAATATTTAAACAGTGAAGAGAGGCTGTAGATGTGTGTTATTGACATGGCCCTATTCCATATAGTGCAAGATGCTACTACTGGCAGTTTACCTCTCCTTCCAGATCTGTTAAATAGACACAAGTGTATATAGAAATATTTCATCTGGAATTAAATTTTATTACCTTTCCCTAGACCCACAGTCATACACCTACTTAATCAATAAACATTCAGAGTACTTGGTGATACATTCTGGATGAATTTAACATACTTTGTCAATATTTAAACAGTGAAAAGGCTGTAGGTACATGTTATTGACATGGCCTTATTCCATATATTGCAAGATGCTACTACTGGTGGTTTACCTCTCCTTTCAGCTCTGTTAAATAGACTGAAGTGTTTATAAAAATATTTTATCTGGAATTAAATTGTTTCACCTTTCCCTATACTCGCACTCATAAACACACCCTTAAACATCTTAAAAGTACTTAAAACTAATATTATAGGGCCAAGTCCCCCAAAACACATCAAAACATTTCATTCATCAGAGTTACTCAAGTCTCATTTATCCATCACAGAGCCATCCTTCAAACAACACATTCAGAATTGAGAGTCAGACCATAGCTATGTGCTCCCCAAGTATGCAGCACACAAGTGGCTTAGTTCCTTCTTTGTTTTTCTCAATTCCATCATTCATACTCACAATTATAACTAAACCCACCCTTAAACACAACCTTAAACATCTTATAAATATTTAAACTACTAAAAAATGTGTAAAACTAACAAAATTATAAATTTTTATGCAAATTGTAAAAATCTTTAACTATTTGTGTCAAATTTTTACGAAATTTCACTAAGTTTTACCGATTTGTACAAAATTTTAATGAATTTAATATTAAATGTAAAAAGTTTCTGACAATTTGTATAAAATCTACGAAAAATCATAATAGTTTGTTAAAAAAGTTATAAAAGTTAGTAAAACATTAAATCATTTGCAAAATATCGGTAAAAGTTCCTTATTTTGAAAATATTTACTACAAACTAAATAGGAATTCTGAAAATGTAACAAATTCCAGAAAGAAAGTAGTTTAATCAAAAAGTAAAAATTAATAAAATCCTGGTACAAAACATACAACAAATATCAAAGTTAAAAACATGTTATCGCAATATCGAAAAGTATTTAAAAGCCCTGAATGTTATTACTATTTACTAACGTAAGTGCAGTAGTGAAGCTGCTGTTCGCTGAAGCCTGAGCCCTCAGTTCAGGCAGGTGAGATTTGAGTGTGAGCGCCCATCCAGGCTAGAGAGGCTGAGCACTGCCCGCAGGTGGCGGGCTGCATCCTAGGCTGGGCCAGGCGAGCGAAGCTGGCCACCCAAGCTGGAAGCAGGCCGGCAGGGATGCAACGGAGCGCTGTGGATGGCTGCCCGTCCAGGCTTAAGCGGTGCCCTGGCTGGGATGCAGCAGGCGGCTGATTGAAGAAAGCCAGTGTATCATACGGACAATCTTCATCACAAGGCAAATAAGAGATTACATCTTCATCTCCTCTTAAATCCTCAGAGAGGTACGGATACATGTGTTGAATTTCTGTCCCGCAAACGTTATAAGCAATTCTTTAGGTATCAACAAGAGAGTCTCAACGTCTAAGCTTAAAAGCATCTTGGTTTGACCATATGGTAAAATGGTGTTAAACACTGTAACACATTCATCATCGCAATTTTGACAGCAATGCCCGTCATGCATAATACCTGTTGGCGAAGCTTGTAGACTGCTAAATGTATCAGAGAAGTCTGTTGATGTACACCTCTTGGTGAAATCTGTATTACATATCGGTGAAATCTGTTGATGTAAACCTTCCCGGCTGTACACTCCCGATACGATCTGACTTCGACAACTGCTGGCTCAAGACTGGGAGAAAGATTAATTTATTGCTACTTATATACTATACGAATTCGAAATGGCCGCGATTTTGCATTAAAATAATTTTAAATTGGACCTTTTTCAAAAATTATTTAAATATAGCTTTTTGCAATTTCCAAAACTCATTCCAGGCTGAAATTGCAGTATTTGCATATATTTGTCCAGAATATACACATTTCTGCTAATAGTGGTTGGACTTATTTGTAAAATATCCTTATTACAAACACAATTTGTGTTTCACAGAAAAAAAAAATATATGTCAGTTAGTTCCGAAATATCCTGTCGGGAGTTTTTTGTTGAAATATTGGAACTTTACAACTCCGATACAAATTCCTATCTATTTAATTTTATATGCTAATGCGGTAATATTCGCTCAAATATATACATTTCTGGTATAAATGTTAGTTGGTTGCCTTTATAAAATTAACTTGTTAGTTGTGAAGAGTGTTTTAGTTTCGTAAAGAAAACGTGTTTACAGAATATATATGCCCGTATGTTTAAGAATGTTAACTGGTAAAATGTTTGGATACCAAAAATATTTTTTAAAGATTGGAAAATGAATTTTTCAAAAGTTTTGTTCATTAATCAACAAAATATTTGTGTCGTTACTTAGAATGATCTCAAATCGGTTTGTTTCGGTAAAAGTTTCCTGGACTTTTGAATGAGTAAGTAAATGTGATTTGCTGGGAAAGTGAAATTTTGCTCGTCGAGCCAGGCTTAGGGCGGCAGGTGACATTTGCTGTTTCCCTCGGGGCAGGTACCTGTGGCTCGTGCAGTTGCGCCAGACTCATCTGCCTCGGTATGCGAAATAGGGTGGACTCTTTGTGAGTGCGGGGCATTGCGCTAGGGAGATGGTGTGAGGAGCGCTGTCGGATGAGATTAATTGAGAGGTGTCGTACGCGCAGCAAAGGTAAACAAATTCCGAAGGGTGTCAGTGGAGGAGGGAAGCGCGGTAAGGGTGTTGTTGCATGTTGAACGGGCGACACTGAACGTATTGTCAGGCATGCACCATGACTTCATGGGGCCAGGATTCCTTGCTGGTGGGCGGGGGTGGGGGAGAGTATATCTCTTGGAATGGTGTTTAGCGGGAGGCGTCCTCTCTGCAGAAAGGGGTGGGGAGTTGTCGAAGCCTGCTCTGCATATCAGTCACAAACCAAAAGATATTACAAATGCTATTTGTATCACTCCTACACCAACATCGACTCCTATATAAGCAATTACAACCCATCCCTCTGGTCAGTCGGCTCCAGCAAGTCACACAAAACACATCGATGCTGCTCCACCAATATTACCATTATGGCATGAATAAATTAATAATCATTCTTTGATATCAAAGAATTATTTAATATAAAAAATTGATATTAAAACATTCTTCAATTAATCGATGTATCTTATTAATATTTTTAATTAATAGGTTAATTAATATAATTAATTATTCAATGAATCAAACAAATAAGTAATCTAATTCGCATGTCATGAATTGGCACTTAGTCCACTCTTGCACCAAATGCGAATTAGGCCAAAGTGGCCTAGGAACCTGCTGCTGTCTCTACTATTGGACTAATTTTTTTTTGTGGCAGATGCTATTGATAATGCGCAATTACCTCCACAACCCCAAAAACTGCTTCCAAATCATACATAGTTGACACCAATCATCCAGTTTCTTGCTCACCAGCTAGTGTCTTGTATATGGATCACACAATTCCGTGCATACTAGCTAGTAGGTACTTTAGTATTCAATTTCTTGTTTGCCTTTATTTTCACTTTATTGTACAAGAAAGATAACCGTGTGAACTAGGCTTTAGACATGTTTGCGTCCGCATCTCCTTCCGCTGTCTTCGCGGATCGCGCGTTCCCAATCTCTAAACGTCCCGTGGTGCGGCCCCTATTCCCATTTTCATTTTTCCACTCTTTTACCGAAACATCCCGTGTTTCTAATATGGCGTCCAACTCTCCCCATTAGGAAGAATAGTTCGACATCGAGGGAATCCAAAGGTGGACTCGCGATATTCCGTCGCATCCGGCAGTCGTCCGTCCATCTGTATTTTCGCACGTCAGTTGAAAGTTATTCTCTACAATCCGTCATCCGTCTATCTACTGTACGACAACATTTCGGTGTGGCAACTTTTGTTGGAGATATATATTTTGGTTAGAAATGCATTTTCAAGAAAAAAAAATTGGGGTCATAATTTTTTTCACGTGATGAGAATTTATACAGAATATTTTTAGATTCAAAATTCCTACATTTACCACCAAATATAGGTAAACACAGATCCACAGCCTTGCATTTTATTTCAAAGTGCGTATTCTCGTCTAAGGAATGTCATCAGAAGGCGGTGGCTCATCCGTCCGTCTGCCGAAGTTAAAGTTTGGTAAGTATTTGACAGAAGGACGGATAGAAAATAAATTGCCCTGCGATTGCTTGAAGAATACGTGACCGCCGTACGGACGGGTACCTCAACAGGCCGTCGCGTATGTCCGTCATCCGCCCGTCCGTTTTACATTCGTCCGTCTCCCAGCCGAGCGATTTACAAACAAAGTTCGTACGTCGTAAGTTCATTGCTGCAAACTAATAAAAACAAAACTGTTTACAACTAGGAAAACAATCTTCATTAAACGTGAAATTTTTTGGCGGTAATGAGTTACGAAGTACCGAAACTGCACACACATTTACGTAACGTAAATTAATCGATGTTAAATAAAATTGTAAATAGCATATGTAGAATGATTGTACTACTTTTACTATTGTGCAAAAGGATCTCGTGTTTCCAAACGGAATTATCAATTAGTCTTCAGGAAAAATGTAACGTAATTTCATTTTACAGTTACATAAACAAAACATATGAAAACAAAAGGCAACCAAAACAAAACACTGTGCACACTACATAGCCTTTTAAAGAACTCGGGATGAACGAATAACAACACGTACAAGTTTATAAGGGTGTAATTTCATCCGTTCGTCCGTCAAAAGTTAAAACTTGCCAAGGTTTTGACGGACAGACGGATATAATTAATGGCCATGTGTGATCGGCTGTTAGTCACGTGACTGACAGACGGACTGAGTCGTAACTAGCGCAGAGTGTCTGAAGGCGAACACAGAGCTCGTAGCACGAAACACGAGGCACGTGTATTCTCGTCGGGGACACGAGGCCACACGCACTCCCTCGCTGGAGGGTTGATTTGGGGGGGGGGGAGACGTAATCACCCCCTCGACCCCCGGGGCGCCGACGGAATTTCAAGCAGCTCCTGGCGGGGTGGCTTAGCCGCCAGATTACAGCCCGCTGCAAGGCCGTGCTTGCGCCGTCGTGTGTCCTCAGGGGTTGTGGTGTAGGCGGGGGGTGAGGGGGTGTGCCGCTCAGCCAGCAGCGCGCATAGCGGCGGTAATGGGCACCGCGACCTCGCATACTGATACCTCCCTCTTCGCCTCACAGGCTCAGGGTACCACATGACACTAGCGCCACGGGGTGGGGTGTTAGGTAGATGTACAGGACTCACGAGTTCACTCGACATACAGTAATGCTAAACCTGTTCATTGTATTGTACTTAATGTAAGCCACTTCTGATTAAAACTGAGAAATGGCAGTCCTAAAAAACACTTTTTGCCAATTTTGTGATAAAATATTTCACCAAAATGATGCATTCTTTTGGCATAAAATCTTGCGCTGCAAAAATATGTACACATTTACACCCTAAGAAATAGCTCGACCACTCGGGAAAAATATCCGTTTACAAATTTGGAGAAAACTGATTCCTGGGCTTCTCATTTCTTGGATTTTTGTACGAAGTTATGCTAGGAGTAGTTATAAACCAAAATTGTAGAGGGCAGGTTTGTCGCAAGTTTTCGTTGGCTGAGCTCAAGAACTAAAGCATGGATTAGGAATCGTTAGTTCAGAATAGGTATTTCCGTGTGCGAGAACTGCAGTTACTGCTAAATTCTTGATTCATAATATTTCAACGGCAAACCCAGATGTACAGAATATGAAGAGATTGCCGACTCCTTCAAGCTGGGAGATAGGTGTCAGTGTGCTTGAATTGTCGGGGCTGTGCCATTTCCTGCTGTCAGGAAGCGATAATCCTCACGTGATTCTGGAGAGGATGGATGTCGCGTCATATATAACCTCTCCCCGATAACACGACCCTCAGGCTCCTCACGTGGTGCGTCTACATCTTCCACACCTTGGATGTAAGCAAATGATATGCACGCCGGCTGCCGGATCATGCTACAAGATCTCCGCTACAGGTGAAGGTGGTATCTGCCTTGATGTATTGGGTAGTCAGATAGACTGTGAGAGTGAAAATATTCGGGCGGCTCTTAACAGCGAGGTCTTGAGAGCCGATGAGGGTGAATAAGGTAAGAAACGGGAGATCCCCGAGAAAACCTGGCGATCAGCTGCATCGTCCGGCACGATTCCCATACGCGAAAATCCGGGAGATGGGCAGAGCCAAGACCCGATCACAAGGTGCGTTAAGCTGCTGATCGCTCAAGCCGTTTGGATCCCAAAGCCTGAATTTCAATGTGAAGAAATTCGCACGCCATGGTAAAGGACACTCCGGTGTAAGACCAAGTGCCATGGAAACTTAGGCAGCAGCCCGGGACGATTAGTAGGTCCCATTGGAGGTTCTCTCTGATAATCGAACCACTGATGTTGGAAGTGAATATATTGGGTTGCTATAATGCCGGCAAAAAGTTACGAAGAACCAATATCATAAAGATGCGAAGTTATATACCAGACAAAAAATATTTTACCCATAGCGATGTCTGAATATTTCGTCGTGTGTACTCATACGCGACAGAAAACGCCGGAAAATAAATATTTTATAAAGCTCTCGGAGATCTGTTGGCTTTGTTTTTTCATAACAAGGGATTTGCGTGCATTCATCGTTATAATGAATACTTCATACATCCGTGGGCTAGGATGTTTAGTATAATGAGGTTGTTTAAACATTTAAACCTTCGCCATTAAAGAATATTCAATTCAATAACTAATTACGTACATTAAATCGGGCGTAAGTGAATGCGCACTAAGCAGAGCTAGCTTTCAAAACATTCCCTTTATTCCGAAAGGCAATTAATAGTTAATTATCTGCTCGCAACATCAAAACTAAATATTGTTTCCCTCTCATTGTGATCCATATTAAGGTGTAGAGGTATGTTATTGCCACATTATTTCACATAAACGTATAAAAATTATTTATATATTTATCCTGTAACTCGGATCTTATGCATACAACGTACAATGACAAAAAATTATATTTTTATAGCGTGTAAATAATTTTACAATCTATTTTATTTTAAGTACGCAGTTCTAAGCTTGAAAGAAAATTGCTTGCCTCTAAATCCTGAAGAGTCTAAGAGTTATTTATTTATATTCATCTGCTGCTATATGAACTATAGTAAAAGTTATAGACTACTAAGCATGTATCATCTACTTTAGTTGTCTAAGTGACAAGCAACTGTGTTAACTATTATTTTTACAAGTAATTTGTTTCTTCCTGATTTATTCTCCGCACTGAAACTTTCACTACATTTCTTATTGGTGTGATGATAAGTAAAGTCTCTAAATGTGATATTTAGGGAGCTAAAGATAAAACGGCGACTTAGAATTGGCCAGAACATACCTACTCGTATAACGTGTATATTTTTCTTTGAACGAAACTATCAAAACTTTGTCAGTTTTCAAGGTTTCGCACAAATTTTACCAAGAGAATATTGGCAGTGTGATAACATCAGATTGATAGAAGAGGAGTGTGTTTCGAGGGGATTCTTGAAGGAGATAAAAGGAAAGCATCTATGAAGGAACTTACAGCATACGGCACATTCTCCACATGAGAGTGCACGGAAAAGAAATTTAACACTCCCAATTGCTTGAGCGTCAAAAGTGAACGTAGAATCGCAGTTTTGAAAGGTAAGTAACCAACTACGCTGGCCAGTTGCGAAGAGGCAAGTAGCTTGTTTTCAAAATGGCAACAAATTGTAATTTTTGTGTTATATCTCAAGAATCATTCAATCGACTCCAATCAAAATTGGTACTTTGATGCTACATGCTGTCAGAACTAAACTCAGAAACTCACGCCCCTTTTAGTTCTTTATGTTGGAAGATAATGCAACCTGAAAAATACAGTTTATACGTGATATCTCGAGGTATCGTTCAGCCGGTTGCCTCTCAATTTAGAGTACACGTAGTTCTAAGGCAGGCCACATCGAACCTAGTTTAGTACTTAGTTTCAGAATCCTGGGCATAAAACTATTTTAGTGTAGACAGAAAAATTAGACAAACTTCAGTCAAGCTGGTAAGTTGGTTGTATCTATTGCCAACACTTAATGTGCTATTTAACTGCCTATTTTACCCTCCATTTTGCAAGACAGCGTAATTAGGAATAATGAAGTTTCACCTCTTATCTCCGGAACACTTCGATTATAGTAAAATAGGTCACATTAATACACATAGTTTTATTAAAACAGATTTTCAAAATGGCGACTTATATTTATATTTGTGTATAATATCTTCCGAGCAGTTAACTTTATTTCAACCCAAATTTGTATGGTGTCAGTAGGTTGGTGACTATTAGATTAATTTTTTCGTGACATTTTGTAAGACAACACTTAACACCACCTGAAATACAAAGCCACTTAATATTTAGTTTAGAAAAATTAAGAAAATAAATCCCAATATATTAGCGTACTAAAATTATTATTAATGACGATATGGAGTAAGGAAATTTTAAATGAATAATTTAACTATTTCGAAAATAGCTACCTCGTTACAATTTCCATTATGCACTATATCTATTATACAATAAACAGATCTCAGCTCACCTTAGCACGACAATTCGCACTGTGCACATTAAATATGATAACTGTTATTGCTCTTATAGTATTAAAAGTCATATATCTGCTACAATCAAACTGAATTCGAACTTAGTTTGCTGAATTACCTTCTGCGTGCTCTAAATTAACTAACCGGTAGCTTCCATGTCGTACTTTTAGGAATGTGGGTTACAGTAGTCGTTAAGTTATCTCAAGAAATACTCGACCGATCACTATCAAATCTGATGAAAAATGTAGGCTGTTCTGAGGTTTCTAACACTCGTGGTACTACCATCTAAGGCCACTATTACACGAGGCACAAAACTATTTCACTTCAAACTTGTGCAGCTCTATACACTGTTACATGGTCTCAGAACTTGTTATCGCAATCACTACTTGTTCAACAACAAGATGTAGTTACAGGTTTTGTAACTACATCACAACGACTTTTATTCTGTCTTGAACTCATGTTGGCTACAATGAAGTAAATACATGTGTCGCTGATGTGCCTTAAATTTGCGGGAGTTTCTACATTCACTGAAGTAAAAATAGGCTAAATGTCAAATAGCGATATATTTGTTCTATTCATAGTTTGAGAAACGTTAGTTGTATCAAAATTTAAAAGAGGGCATAAATAGGTGTCGGAAGCGGTTAATAATTAAGAGAGCGTGTTTTTGAGGCAATGATTAACTTTTGTTTGCATTCAGTTACAGTAGTGTAACCTTGCGAACACGTTCAATTTTGTAACCATTTAAATGAATTTGTCTGAAAATGGCAGCGGTAATGAATTCACTTAATAAATTCAGTCAAAATTACTTGCACATATAGGTAAAGTAGGTTAATTATTTACGCTCATAGCGGTAACTTTTTTTCACGTCTGAGAAATTATGAAAGTCATTTTTTCGCCTTCATAATATTAAACAATTTACTTTGCCATAAGCACATTCGTTTAGAATTTACAACGGTGACAAGTTCCTTGGGCTAAAGTTTCGTTGTACACGAAATGTCAGAAACAGAGCCATCTCTCAATCTGTCTCTCTCTCTCGTGGTAATGGCGCTCCCACGGAGCAGAGTGTAACGTTAGTCAGACACGCTGGGCCACTTCTACCGCACTTGCCACAGTTCGCTACAACCACATGAAGTTTAACTAACAGCTTCTGCCGGGAGAACTCTGAAGAGCTTTCAAGACACGCCTTAACTAACTCCGCACTTGGCGGTGGTTTTTTGTTAGCGCAATTAATACCTGCTTCATTCGACGGGTCCAGACGTGTCTTGGGAAGTTCGCCTTAAAACCAAACCTAATCACCCACAGACCACTTCAACTCCGACAAACGCCGGCGCCTGTTTTACATTTGAACCCGTAGCAGCTCGACATGCTAGATATGTACGCAGAATGCGTTTACTTCCGCGAACTGTGAAAAGATGTTCTTTTCCTTGCCCGACTCACACCAAGGTGAACTCCGTTCGATTCCCGGACGTGAGAACCGTGCCGTACGATGCCACTGGTCGACGGGTTTTCTCGGGGGTCTCCCGTTCCCCCGCCCTTGCATTCCGGCGCAGCTCCATACTCACCTCGCTTCACCCTCATCGGCTCTCAAGACCTCGTTGTTGAGAGCAGACGAAATCACTACACTCCTCTTCTTGTTGTCTCGCAGATTGTAGGGGCTTCACTGTCACCAGACAAGGTTTTTATTAATTACCACCCTTCAAGTCTTGACATGCACTACGGACTCACCACCAGCTCCCCATTCCCGTGAAATAATCCATTCCCCTGACTGAATTGCAGGGTCAGTTTATCTGAATCATCAGTATTATACACACTCGAAAAAAATAATGAACTAGCTTACCTAATTTTCTGGTGAAAAATGAAAAATTTACATCTTTCTTAAAATGACACATATCGGGCACCGCTATTCAAAGAACAGACCAAAGTTAATTGCATTATGAAATGTTATTTATTCCGTGGGAAAGTGAGAGTAAGTAGCATGTAGTTTTGTATCTGATTAAAATATTAAACATCTTATTCCCCAAAGGTTTACTTTTGTTTTAACGTGAATGAAGACATTGGATATAGCAGTAAAGTTATGTTCAAATAGTACTCTTAGCTATCTACCATTGTCTACATAACGTATATGCATACATCCATAACGTTTGTCACAAATCATCTTAAATAGTATAACAAGCTACCATGTGTGTCCACTCTTCTAGAGCGTACAGCATCCTTCATTAAAAAAAAAAAAGCGAACGCTCGAGATGATATTTCCATTTCCAGGAATAGAGGATAACGGGAATGAATGTTGAGATAGAGTTACATTTAATTTTCATTATTAACTTTGCAAGTGTACTTTTTCCCTTGGGTTCTTTTACTGACAAATATGTTGACCATTTTGGTGAAGGTGTATTTTATAAAGTTGAATAATTCATTTTTCAGAACTTTTTCACTTATAACTTTAAATTTTAGTCTTTCTAATCAAACAAAAGACATGAAAGTAAAGGAATAGAAAGTTATATAATTAATTATAATCTGTATTCAGTTCGAGGACAGTCGTTGTGGATAATCTGAGCTGAGTATGTAACTAGTAGTGAGATGTACACTGAATTCACAGTGTATTTATCCCCAGGAAATATTTTACTATCGCATAACGGTAATATGTTTGCTGTAAGTGTATTTGACAATAGGCACTACATCAGAAACATTTGAATTGCCAATATTTTCAAACGACACGTCACTCCGACAAAGTGAGAGAATGTGAGTGAATAGATATGGGCGGCTCTTAAAATCGAGGTCTTAAGAGCCGATGAGGGTGAAGTGTCATGTCTAAATTACTGGCATTTTCACCTGCAAACAGAATGTAGCTACTATGCTTTCAGACAAAATTATATATTATTGAACAATAAACTAAAACTGTAAAATTTTGTTGATTTTAATGTTATAAACTTGAGATTTTCTCTCATATTCAATTCGTGGATGTGCAGTAAACATTTTTAAAGGAACCTTTTGATGATTTTTAGACGTAACTGCCCCGTCGTAAGAATGGGCAGATGTGCTTGTAGTGAGAGGGATGTTCTGATGTTCTTACCTCTCAATTAAAGTCGCAAATCGAGACTGATGAGCAGATGTGATAGATCAGTGTCTCTGGAGACTAATACTCTGTTTTTCCCATCGCGTGACATCTCAGGAAAGTACTCACGGTGACGCATCTGTTTGGTGTTTGAGCTGTGCCCCTGTGATAAAACCACCGGCAACCTGCAACACCGGAGTGTACTGTTGGAAGGTTTGCCTTTCTTGACTTGTACAGAAGCAACTCTGTGGTTCTGGAACCTTCCCCTACAATCTGGGCAGTTATACTGGAAATAGGTGGCGCTGGCAGCGCGCATGAATATGGTAGCCTCGAAGCCAACGAATTGTGGGTGTCAGTATCTCAGTTACTCGGCCAAACAGTATTATACGCCAATAGGAGAGAGGGGCTTAGTCTCCTCTGGCCTAGCATTTTCAACTAATTAACCATTTATTGTGTAAACAAGATCCTCTACAGGGATTTTTAAACACCGCTTTCACACTTTTGGATTATATCCGGTGATAATAAATGGCAACGGCGTATCCATCGAGATGGTTTGATGTACAGGAGACGAACTCTGAGAATAGCACGACTTTGCATCGCTAAATGTGTATTTAGGAGACCACACCAACTATCAACTGCTGACAAGAAAGCAAGTACATCACAGAATGTACTATAACAGAATGTTCCTATTCGCGGAAGAACAGCCCTCGAAAAATGTGACGAAACACGAGCAGTGCGCTGCCTGCATGATCGTCAGCATTCGGGAGATACAGTTTCTTGTACTCTGTTTGGTGGGTAGCCGGATAGTAGAATAAGCCTCGCAAGTGATTTTTTTTTTAGAGAATGTAATATCTGCTCTAAATATTCGTAAGATATGTCTATATTAAACTGGTCATTTATCAGAAAGAATAAACATGTAAAACTTAATTGTGTTGCAACTTTTTAATATAACTATTATAATTCTGTGTAGATTTGTGTTAAGATCTTGGAGTAATGAGAATTTGTATTCTAGTTGTAATGGTGTTCTTAGTAAGTTTTAATGTCTTATTGTAATTTCAAAAACAGCCGAAATATGAAAATAGTAATAAGCAATCTGGAGCCTGGAGCTTTAAAAACAAATGTTATACAATATATTTACTACTTTACTTAGATAATACTGATTAGTATTTCTCTATCAATTCTTTTATTTGTTTATGCTTACTAACTTATAAATTTAGCTTTAACTAATTAATTAATTTTCATCACGTGGTTAGAAAAAGGTAGGCTGGTTGATACGAATCTGAGTGGATACTGTAAGATTGACAAAGTTTCTTCAGCATTTATGGTCACTGCTTTGTTTCATGGATTAATGAAGATCGAGGAATCTTTTCATATGGACATCTTGCAGCTTTACTTTTGTGAACTGTCAAAAAACAGTGCACTGCATATTGCAGACTAAGTACTATGAAGGGACAGATACAGTTATAACAACGCCAAAAATATATGGCGTGACTAGGGAGGGACTGGAAAATCTCGTGAGTTCAGCGAGCTGTAGGTTAGACTCCACAGTCCTTTGTATACTCGAGCTTCAGGTAATTGTTCATTGGCTGCTGCATGAAGGAGTATTCAGTGTTACCTCACACCTGGCAGTACGTGATTCCCTACCTGTGTTACTTACAAGTTTGCGATTGGCTCAGAGACGACCAGGGCGTGTCTAATGAACAGTGATCCACACTGTAAAATACACGTACAACATTTTTGGTAATTTTATATTTTCTTGTGTGTAATTTGTAAAAACAAGTACATTACGTGTAAATTTACAGAAATGTACAACTTTATTCATAATATAATACAATGATATTACAAAAAAACACAAATGTATTGGTATATTATCAATAGTCAATATTACAAATTTACAAATTTGAAAGTACGTGAAAAAGTCCGCGAACATGAAAAATTAAAACCTTAATCTGTATATTTACAACTATGCCAATGTTGTATTAAAACATGTACGTAGGTGTAAAAGTACATATTGTTCTATTTCATTCAAAATATAGTACGAGTACAATCTTACTGTAAAAAAAAACACAAAATATACTGATATATTAACATTTGAAAGGGAGTAAAATTACACATGCAGAAGTATGTGTGAAAATACACTAATGCAAGGCAATTCATCCCTAAGCTTGTGTTTTTAGAACCACGCCAATGTTGTATTAGAACACGTTCATCAGTGTAATAGTACATATTTTTCTATTTCACTCACTAGGAAGTACAATCTTACTGTTAAAAACACAAATGTACTAGTATACTGACATTAGAAAGGGCGTAAAATTACAAACACGAAAGTATGTGTAAAAATTCACTAATGCAAGGTACTAAAACCATAAGTCTGTATGTTTGATAAACATGCCAATGTTGTATAAACCTATATATCAGTGTAAAAGAAAATTATTTCCTATCTCACTCAAAATTTAGTACAGTCTTACAGTAAAAAAAAAAAAACGCACAAATTTACTGGTAAATTGACATTAACAAGGGTGTAAAATTACAAATTCGAAAGTATGTGAGCGTAAATTTACACATACAAATTTACAGTAAATTTGCATTTTTATGTGTAATATCCTAAACGAGTAGAGTATTTGTAATTTTACACTAACGTTCCTGTGAATATAAATATAACTACAAGTATTTGATTAAAACATGCGATCTAGCGGTAGTAAGTAGAACTACTTCGAACTCCTTTTGTGTGTTCAAAAGGAAATCTTAACTCCCACTGATGGAATATGCTGGTTTTTGTATATAACTACCTATTCTTTTTCTTAAGTCGATCGTTATCCACATTTTGGAGATAGCTTTTTATAACTCTGCGATTTTACTTTTTGTTAGTGAGAAAATACAGTATGAGGCAGGAAATTTATAATTTACATAGTCTAATTACGTGCACGGAGTGCATATTATTTAACATCATAATAAGTTAAAATTACAGACTGGTATGGTAACATTACACCTACGGTGTACATGTAATTAGGTATGATGAACATTAAACAGTAACAGACTGGTATAGTAAAATTACAATAACAATGATTGTGTTAATTTACAATGTGTGGTTCAAAATTAGTAGCAAGTATAGTAGAATAACATGTACAGAGAACATGTGATTTAATGTGATGATTAGTAAAAGATCCTGACAGGTATAGAAAATTTACACTAACAAAGTTGGTGTAAATTTACATTATGTGGCTTGATATTGGTAATAAAAAAGTAAAATGATACAGAGTGCTTGTGATTGGACAAAATGGTTGGTAAAAAGAATAATAAATGTAGTAGAATTACACTGGCATTGTATCTGTAAATACACATGGGACACGCAGTAAAAGTACACATGCACATGTAAAATTACACGAACATGTGTGGAGAGAGTGCTGCCACGTACATTCGTGTAAAAGTACACAATTTTTTTTTTTTGCAGTGCAGTTGTAAAGCTGACTTCAATGTACGCGTGTTTGAAGTCTATCTCGTTCCGAAATGGATTCGCAATATTTTCCTGTCGCTAGTTTTGACTTCTGAACAGCCGTTAATAAAATGTCATCTTTTCGGTAGCTTCAGTACAGGAGACCCTTAAAGAAAAAAATTTGAATACTGTCAAATTTGGTTATCTTCCATTGTCATGCCTGGAATCGACTTGCTGTATTATGGCGGAATTATAATTGTACACAACATATGTTTGACTAACTTAAGTTTGTAACGCAAGACATAATGTACCCAATTAAAAATTAATAACCGAGTATTTTCCTTGGAATGCTATGAAGTGGGTCAACTTTCACTTTTTTTCAGATTTATCCTGTATTGTTGCGATTCTGTGTACTACACAACTACGATGTTTTTACAACACTGTGAATGAAATAAACAAGTATTAAAACATTACTGACGGAGGGAAAACAAAAGTTGGTTTCTGGCTGCAGTAATTACACCTTATAACGATCAGTTTTACTCAGGTAGCGGACAAAATAAATTGTGACTGTACAGTCTGAAAGACGTAAAGCAGTCAGTTTAAGCAAGGTACTTCGATCAAAAAAAATTTTTTTGTGATATTACGGAGTTGTATAGGAAAATGTTCCTCGAATTTAATCTGATTTGAGTACTGAAAAGTAATGAAAGTGCGGAACTCTGAAATACACTATTACTGTCCAGCAGCCAATTTATAAGTTTTGTCTGACAACTTCTGGGTACTTCACACGAAGAAACTGAAATATAGCGAAATTTCAGTAAATATGGAAATGTCTTTGCCCAAGTTTTATTTAGGAGAATGGTATAAGTTCCACTGCTGAAATCACATGATTGAACGCTGGTGGTAAAAATTAATGCATTTATTATAATGCGATAAATTTCACGACCGCAATAATTATAATCAAAAATACTGTTCAATCTATTATACATAAAACAACACCATTCAGATTTTAAGAATATCTCACAGTTTATTTAATTTTCGTCGAATTAATAATTGTTTATATATAGCCACGCATTTTATACGAGAATACTTAGTAAAAACAAATGTATCTTAACTAATAACGGATAACAACATTTGAATTGACAGACGACCCTAATAGAATCTTAGGCTAGTAAATAATTTAAACGACATGTGTTACGTGGAATGTTTTTTTAATTGTTATTTCTAGATTGCAATTTTTTTAACACATGAAACAGTTTTCGAGTAAGATTTTCCTGAAGTTCTGCACATTGTTCGGTGGCCTAGCCAGACAAAGCAGTTGTGCATTTTCCTTTTTAAATAATTTTTATTTACCCACAATTCAATAAGACCCAATATCAGTGTGGCTTCTGGTCTGACTATAGGTTTGCAATTGCTTTAGTGAATACCGCTGAAGATATACGCCGTGCCATACATGAGACGATAATAACACTTGAAATCTCATGAGACGTTAGTAAAGCCTTTGACCATGTTATTCATGGCCGGTTAATAAGTAAACTCTCAACATAATATAATGTTTCTCCTCAAACCTGCGACTTGTTATCAAACATATTCGAGCGAGTAATATTTGGGGAAGATGTTTCTGAATAGTGTCCCGTTATATCTGATGTTCTGCACGTGGCCCGGTCTTGTTCCCACTCTTTATTAACGACTTACCAAATAATCTGACA
This sequence comes from Dryococelus australis, assembly GCA_029891345.1. Lineage (NCBI taxonomy): Eukaryota > Metazoa > Arthropoda > Insecta > Phasmatodea > Phasmatidae > Dryococelus > Dryococelus australis. Next base: position 7,701,144 of record CM057001.1, read on the forward strand.
GTTTGCCGCTTTCATATTTGTGCGGATCATTTTCAGTTATATTACAGCCTCGCAAGTTGTCGCTTTGCATACATACACACATGCGTGCATGCGTGGTTAGACTGAATTCAGGATTTGAATGAAATACTGCTATGATCGCTACAGGATGGTCTGCTACTTAATGAGCTATATTAACTCTGGCTATATTAATAGGCTCTAAGAGCTTCTTCATAGAGTGATCAAGTCATGCCTAGTAACACTTTCACGAGGGTCGCGTGCCAGTTAACCTCACTAACAAAGTTACAAACCTGGGGATAATCATTAAAGAAAAAATTTTGTCGTCAGATCACACGACAGCTCTATGTAAAAGTATATTCCCCCACTTACATTCACTCAAACGTTTACAACATTTTTTTTTGCCACAGTCGCTTAAGCTCTCTCTTGTTAAAACACTTATATGTCCCCACTTCGCTTGTGATGTTTATAATGATCCGACGGTAGATCTTTCAGTAAGGCTGCGCAGATCACAGAATTTGTGCGCTTTATTTACATTTTAAAAACTAGCGAACATGGGATCCCATATTACAGAAAAACTCTCTTGGATTAATTTAGACAGCAGACGTGACCTTTATGCCTTAATGCTGTTATTTAAAGTGCTGCGAACCGACCTTCCTGTCTTACTTGCCTCAGGAATTACATTCTTGCCTGCCTATCACAACCATGGGACTTGTTCTTGGATAGCAGGTAAACTTGGCATTCCAGCGCACAGAACTTATTTACATTTCAGATCATTCGCCGTGAACAGCTGCCGCTTCGTGAATTACTTGGAAGGGTAACTTTCGCATGCGGTGCCAGTCATTATCTTCAGAAGCAGCGTTCGCAAACAGTTGTTTGAACTAGCTCAGGACTAATTACTCAGTACAAGTCACCTCTCTTTCTCTCTCTCTCTCACACACACACACAGACACACACATGACTGTGCGTGAGCTTGTGTGCGCACGTGTGTCTTCGTACATCACAGTTTTAAATGTTAACAATTTCTGTATTGCAGTGTGGGTCTGTGGAGGAAAAGGCAATCTTGAATTAACTGAACCACCAAAGATAAGGCAAGTAAATATAAATAAATAAAACCTTGAAGTTTGGTAACAAGAGAGAGCTTAATCATTTTGTAAATAGTTTCTTGTAACTTTTGAAATTTTCGCATTTTGCATAAAAAGCAGCATCATTTATTATTGAAAACTAAAATGTAATGTGCTTAGGTAGTAATGTACATATAATCGTTAAATTGTGTTAAAACCGTGACTCCTATAACATTCATTCGTTCACCTAGGACATCTAACTATTCCCGCAATTATTTTGTTATTAACTTTGATTTAATTTTTTAAATATTATAATCAATTGTTTTAAATAGCAGTAACAAAATTATGAGGCAACGTATAACTGACTGATGTAGAAAATCAAATATAATAAGCTACTGTATTCATTCTTTGCACTCGTCTGGGAGAATAAGAGAAAATACCACTTTTTAATGTGAAAAAAAAAAAAAAAACAAGTGAAGTAATATATATTGTGTGTGGCAAATACGTTGTACAAAACCACGGTGTTGTACTAATCTCAAATATTTACCATAAGTGATCAGCCTTTCTCCATATAAACATTAGGCATACTTTGCGAGACATATTTCGTTATAAACATGGCTTGATTAAGTTAAAAAAACTTTTTGATCTCTCATAACGGACCAATTTTATTGTAATCTGTTCAATAGTTTTAATAATCAGTTTAAATACTGCATGGTTGCTTGTTTACGGACACACATTTTTCAAAATAAAACATACGCTTGCATAATTATATTTATTTTTCTGTTCACGTATAATCCACTATCGTGAAACCAATAAATCGATTCACGCTTTAATCACTCAAAATTAAACTCTTTTAAAATATTTTTCAATATTCGCAATTATTAGCATTCACGTGTCGCCGAGTAGTCCATTTCGCACGAACAAATACTTAACTGGCCGTCACAACGACCGAAGAGCTAACGAGAGAATGAAAACTCTGGTTAGCAATAACACGTACTCGTTCAACGCGTCTTAGGCCTAACACGAGACTAAGTTTTTATCCAGAGCCAGCGCTAACCAGAGATGGTGCAGCTGGCTCTAAATAAACCATTGGAACGACGCCGTGCAACCTCTACACAAGTTTTACTAACTTTTTTGTATACTCTCTTATTTCCGCGATTCTGCTGAATATTGAGCAGTATTACTTCCCACCAACGTACCTGCGTTTCGTTTGAATTCATTTTATTGGTTCTTACCAATTAAAGGAACGAATGGGAAACGAAAACAAAAAAAAAGGGGGGGGGTGCAAGACTACCTACCTACCAAGAATGCAGAGGAGCTAAAAGAGCGAAATTCCTACAGAAAAAAAAGAAAATGGTCCTTTAGATAAGAGAGATTGTTTATATTATTTTATATTATATTTCCCTATTACATGAATGTATTTTAAGGCTAAATCTAAACGGCCATTTTTTAAAATAATTTTTAAGTATTTCAGTTTTTAAGAAAAAATTCGGAAGTGTGACTAGAGATATTTGGGTGTTTACATTACCTTGCAATGCAAAAACAGCGTCTGAACTATTGACGTATATATGTATCAGAACTAACGAAACATAAAATCTACAATAAATGGCATGAATCGCTACAGAATAACTAACATCCAGTAAAAGTTAATATGGATTAAAAAATAAATATTTCTCAACTAGTAAAAGGCCACTTCCCTCAAAGGAAAATGTGTTGAAAAATTGATGCGTCGTCGTGGAGTACATGTTCAGCGATAACAAGCATCCGCAGAAACATCTGATGTTTCCATCACGTGTGAAACAATGATGCATCGGGTTGGCTGGTTTACAATTCTTTCACTCCGGCGTGACCGCCATACTTCATAACTGCCCGTAATTCTGGGATCCCAGGGCCTCTGACTTGATGGCTAGTGAGAATAACGTTCATTTCACCTTCGTATTAAATATCACATTCATTACTAATACTTAACTGACAATGGCTTGGAAAGCGTTCATTTAACTTTTCAGCTTAAGGCGACCTAGAGGCAAATAGTCTGCGATACTGGTTTGTCGCAGAGAGCAACCGCACAGATCCGGTTGTACTCTGGACAGATATTAGGTGTGAGTATAGTACTTGGGTCGAACCATGCGCCTTCATACGCAGTAAACGTCTTGGAAACGATCGCTAGGCGAAGAAATTCCATGCGTCTCGGAGGTGTATTAGTTTATCGTGACATCAGACAGAACCTAGTCTTATTCACAGTTGAATCAAACCTTTGAAAAATCACCCCATTTCTAATGCACTTGCTTGTTTCCTAAATATTCCACGTATCACAAGCGTTTCATACTTGTTTTAATACATAAAGGACTTGTTTTTGGCCAAATTCAACTTTTACATATACCTATTTTGATTATTATAAATAACAATTTTTACTTATAATTAGTACGAATAAAAACAGGGAGAAAATTGGTGTGTTGATAAACGCTGTTCACGATAAAAAGTCACTGCCCCTGCATGCATACATACATATATTTAAACGGGCGCCCTGAGTGACATGCGCCCAGCAAAGTTGGTAACGATGGATAGAAAGTAGTTCCGTATCTTAACGTCGAATAGAAAGTGTGGGGTACCCATTTGTGATAACGTAAATTATTTCGTTCACTTTCTGTTTTTTTTTTCTTACATCGAAGTGTAAAAATTTCCATATTTGTATAATATTTGCTTTTCTAATAATTTAATAATTTCACCTGACCGACGCATGAATAAAGTGACGAGGCCCATGGCAATGTTAATATTACATAAGGCGGAAAAATACACAACGTGCAATCTAGTTGCTCATAAGCAGGGCTTTCAAAAGTACTCATTTTACCGTGAACAGCCTATAATGCCTCGTAAGAAATAGTTCTTACGTAAAACATTATTTCTCTGAGTGCGCAGTGTCCCTTTGGTATAATTTTCTAGTCTCGGCCAAACTTTGTTTGCATGAGGCGCATGAATATCGTGGAAGTAGAACTTTAGCAGAGCTTCAGAAAGTTTGCAATAACTGTGAATGGACTATACAAACATTTAAATCGTGACTCGCAAACTTACGCAGGACGAAAGGCAGTCTGCTTTTGCTAACCGCGTCGATGGAGACGGAGGAATAATAATTCCGATACTGCACAGCGACGTTAGGTTGCTCTGAGGCTATCTGTGCAATATGGCGGAGCGATCGTTCGCGTTCACGCCAAGCAGGTTCGCACGAGTCGTCGGTAAACGAATGAAAAGGTCCGTTCCGGTGATGGACACACGCTTCAATGTAATTCCGATCCCCCACCTCCCTTTCTACCCGTTCCGCGCTACTTGCAACCCTCTTTTGCAGGGTTGTGAGCCTGCTTTCACCCCCGCCACTCGCAGGGCTGCCAATCCCCTAGGCCGGTCCGCGCGTGTGTGCCTTGTTAGTGCAGGCATTATCCGGCGGGGCGGGGCGGCGCTGCAGTCGCATGCACGCTGTCCACACAATCCAATTTTGCTTGTATTAAGCTGCTCGGAGGGTAGCGCGGCTAATTGGTTTACGCGATTACCACGACCCTTGGTTGTGATGCCGCGCCCTTCTTCGGCTCACTAGCTGCCCCTCCCTCCAAGGCCACCCCTCTCCCATTTATATGCCCTCTTCTCCTACATCTACACCCTTGATGTCGTCTTCTCCACATCCTGTATAGTAGTGTGAAATGCCGGGATATGTCGCCACCTTTTTTTCCTCTTTTTTATGGGAAATTTTCGTGTCGAACCCTGATTTATAACGCTCGCAATATCTGGCCTCAAGCTTTCGACATTAATTTACGTGTTTTATGATCAATACTATTTCTGTCGTGATGCTTCGAGTTGTTAAACTGACTTATTGCGTACCGGACAGCTATTAGTGAATTGTTTTCGTCGGAATCAGCTATCACGATCGCATGCACACTGCAGCGGAACAACCGACATCGTATATTGTTCTTTCACACCAGTGAAGGCATCAGTGAGAAAGTACGAGTAGATAAGTTTCCCTCCACGCATCCATAATACGATTACTACACTATTTGGGGGGGGGGGGGAGGGGTGGGGAATTAAAATAAAAATTCCAAATACCACATTTTTTTGGTAGGCACGTTACATTTGTCATAATTTTACATGCTGGTGAATAACGTATTCACACTGTGTATAGTTAAAATTATACATTGAATTTTTTTAAATATTCCCATAAAATTATTTTATAGTGTCTATCCTCACCATTACTGTTCAAAAATCATATATACATATGAATATTTAGACGTAAGCTTTTTTCCTGCTGTTTGAAAAAATGAAGTTTCAACTAGTTAATTAGACTAAGAGGTGTAAAATATCTGCTCAATATGTCATTTAACTGGTGGATTTTGTTTGCTGCAATGAAAATTCTTTGAAATATTAAAGGAAAAATGCACTGCCTGCAATATAAAAGCAGAATGAATAATCACAAGTGGAACTAAGTCTTTAAACGAATACTGCTTGTACAGTCCAAGACTTATCCAGCTTACGTCAAAATAACATGTAAATCTTTTATACTGCAAATGTTAATATTGAATATTCGAACAGCTTTTCAAAAGGGTATCTTTCTAGCCATTATTAGCGAGGAACGTGTACACACTGTACATATTTCCAGAATTCTTCGTACAACATATAATCCAAGACTTTAAACATACTAATATTACGCGAGAAAAAATAAAACAAGAAATAAGCCAGAACTACTAACCTTAATACGGAGATATTGCGCATAAAGATTCTATAAGGACTAAAATGATTTTAATTCTACATAAATATCGGCTCAAGGAGCTTTTCTCTCTTTTTCTTCTCTCAATCCTGTGTGGAATAATATGTAGAGGAGAACCCGATCTCCGCGATTTATAAATTTAACCACATTCACTGTTTCGTAGGATAAATTCTGTGTGGAAAATGCTATATTTAGCGCCATTTAAACAAACTTAATAACAGATACAACAGTTTTAATGCATAGACTGTACCTGACTCATATTAACTGAAACATGAAATTGGTAAAAAAAAAATAATACTTCTTCTGAAGAGTAATCGCTGATCGCTTCCCTCTACCTCTCCGCTCTGTAAATACTTTGTTCTGAATTTTTCTTTAGTTTGTTGCGTAGCATCGCGTGTTTTTGTAGGGTCGCATATTTCAATCGCAGCTGTTTATGAAAACCCGTTTCCCAGAAGTAGTATTTTTTTCCTCCCCCTCCCCCCCCCCCAACATTCCCCCTGCCAAACAACTCGACCTCTCATAACAAATCCTGTTTGTTATTCCCTCCAGCTGTGCTCCCGAACTGCCAGCGATGTGGTTCATCACGCCTAGCCCTCGCTTCGTGGCGCCTATTGTTATGCAATCTGCGCGACGTAATTGTCTAGCGTGTAGCCTATTTACACAACATCAGGTAAATTATTCACCCCTGCAACTAGAGCTCATGTCGACGTGAAAAGGACAGCCGAGATTTACGTCAATGTGTCAGCAGGGAAGGAAAGAATGTTCCAATCCTCAGGACACTAAACAAAACGAACTGCTTTGATCAGTACTCTAAAGAAGTGCGAACAACTTACTTTATAAACCCCAACATGCACTTACATGCCAAAGAAAGGAATTTTTAAAAGTAGGCCTATATAACCAAGCGAAAAGGCACAGTGGCAAACCTTCGCATTCCTGCGATATAAATATCTTCTGGTAAGTAGTCCTTAGAAGATTTATGAATTCCGATCGCTTATTGAAAGTGGCATTGCAATATCCATCATGCGATGCCGTCATGTGTATAGCAAAGGAGGTTTTCACTATCTATTAGAGACTTATAAAAAATGTAATTATCTTCTCCCCTCGCTTTTTACGAAATTAAAATATTATACACGCATGTGAAAGGGGCTTCGAAACTCTTAACTACGTACACAACGTTCAGAGAGAGAGAGAGAGAGAGAGAGAGAGAGAGAAAGAGAGAGAGAGAGAGAGAGAGAGAGAGAGAGAGAGAGAGTATGTTGGACTTATGTCTTCAGTGCCAAGTAAGGGAGAAATGAGGCAGGCGTGAAGCGGTGTAAGAATGCAAGGTCGTGGGGAAAGGGAGCTCACTGAGAAACCCACCGACTAACAGTAACTTCCACCATGTTTCCTCACGCGGTAAAGATCCCGGGTTACCCTGGCGGAGGGGGGGGGGCGAGTCCTCTCACTACTACGCCACCGCGGCCTCTTCGCCATAAGCCGTGCCGTGGCGAGCATGATGGCCGCCCAACTCCCCTGACAGGTGAGCCGGCATGGCGGCTACGCCGTTAACCGCTAGGTTAATACAGCCTCGTGTGTCCAGGAGTGGGCCAGAAGGGGGGGGGGGCACACTATATCAATTATGGATCGTTTCGGACGTCGTGGCCCCGGTCACCCAACACCGTAAAACTTTCCTCCCTCCCTCCCTCCCTCCCTCACTCCTTTCTTCCGTTTTCCCTACACGCCCACCAACTGGCGCGTCATACGGTATTTCATGTCCGGCGCTCTTCAAGCTCGGGGCCATAAAGTTGCCTCCACTTTGGAGCGCACACGTTGAAGATGTGACACGCGGGCTGCACAGCCGTCTATATATCGCTCTCTGAAGCTCGCAGATGTCCTTCCCTCTTTATTTCTACCGGAGCTTCAGAACTTTAGCGATAAGCTTTACATATTTTTATACGCCACATTACATTCTTTTTTTTCATGAAAATCTCATAAATACACGTCTTGAAGGCCAACAGAAATGGACTCCCCTCCCCCCCCCCCCTCGCCGTCTTTAAAACATCGACTTAAATAATTTCCTACTTTTTACTTATAAATTTTGTACAGTAAATAATATGCACTTGATTCGAATAACGCTCTCATAATTCTGCTTAAAATAATTCCACATCATCAGGCTTAATCTTATACAGCAACAGCAACCATCATTTGCTATTTAATCAGTACATACTGACGTTTAAACAGTATAACTAGCGTACAGAATAGTTCCATGTATTACGTTACGTATATCTGGCATCGCTGTCTATATAAATACAAGCTTAGCTGAATGGGAAAAAGGATACGAAAATGGGAAAGTGAGCAAGTGGTCGTTACAAACGAGTTCGACATAATGGGGAGTAGTATACGTCAGTTGTTATTTCCATAACAAATGTTGCTATAGGTTACTACAAAAATAGCACATAGCGCGGGAACATTGTAAACAGGATCCCACCACCTAGCTCACTGTACTATGAGTAAAACATATATAGGCGGTAGACGGTAAAATGAGCATTTTTGAAAACCTGCTTAAGATCTACTTGTATGCACGTTGTGTATTCTTGCGTTGCATGTAAAATTAACATTGCCATGGGCATCATCACTTTGTTCGTGCGTCGGTCAGGCGAAAATATGGAATTATTAGAAAAGTAAATATGTTACCAATCTGCTCATTTTTACACTTCGATGTACTAAAAATAACAGAAAGCGAAATAAATCATTTAAGTTAGCACAAATGGTTACAGAAGAATTTTTATTCGACGTTAAGATATTGAACTACTTTTCCTCCATCGTTACCAACTTAACTGGGCGTATGGCACTCAGTGCGCCCGGTAAAATATGTGCAGGTAGGAGCAGTGACATTTTTCTAAGGTTGATTTCAAAAGCGCTCACTTTATCGTGAACAGCCTTTATTCTACATTATTGTTAGAAACAGCCGCTGCGCGTCGTTTCCCTTGATCCTCCCCGCCGGGTGCGCGAAGCCTAATGCTCCAGTTGTTACGATTGCGAGACCAGCCACGTGGTGCGCCCAGGCGAAATGCGGCCAGCGACAGCCAATCAGTCATGCATGAGCTGCACTGCGCAAAAGAATCGTTCGACACAAATCTGCAAGTCGGATCGTTGTAACTAGGTCTGGCTGACACAGAAGTAAGCCTGCAACTATAACTCCGCCCACGCCAAGCTATCCGCGAATAGGGGAGGAGTTGTAATACATTGCCATGGGGGAAGGGGGTGGGGAGTGCAGTCTGAGGATCCGAACCAGGAAACGACGTCTTCCTGGTTCGTCAACGACACGAGTCGAACGCAGAGAGCGAGGGCGCCGATCTCCGGCTGTTCAGGGATGAGTTAGTGAGGATGAGAGAGCTACTCATTCATCTGTCCTTCCCTAACCTACTCCTATTCAATTGTAATTGTTTTAATTATCATTAAAGGGAAGTAGAATTTTTAATACTTCTTTTATTTCACATTCTCTCCTATCAAACCTCTAAGTTGTGGTGTCGCCTTAAGTGACGACCACAAGGGACATCACGGGTAACCGGAGGACCGCGAGCAGAGTTAAGGTAGGTTTACTATTGAATTAAGGTTTACTATTGTGCCGTGTGCTTAAGATATGAATCAATGTATTCAAGGATATTAGTTTACGACTGTCGTGTGCGGGTCTTGACGAGTCGTGTGCGTTCTTGGCGTGACTTAAGATATCGTTATATTTTACAAGTCAAGACGTAGTAGCCAATCAGATCCCACTGACATTTGTTGTTGGCGGGAAACTGAATTTACATTTGTATTCAGGTTATGTCGTATTGTTAAATCGCATGAAAGTAATTATTATAATCAAAAGACAGTATCCTCTTAATTTAAATAACAGTTCTTGGTCTTGTTTTCTTTCTTGGAAGATGTTATTTTATTCGATTTAATTAACTTTTTCAGGTGTATTGATGTAAATACCCTATGTTGACATTGGCTTTCCCTTCCATGAGATATCACGAGATTTACAAAACGTTTATACAAGCAGTAACCGCAAATAATTAAATATATGTAAATAATCTTAACTCTGTCCATATTTCCAGGTTATGTCGGCTGCGTTCTTTTTCTACGATTCTAATTGGCTGGACTTAACAGCTGCTATTTCAAGCATAGATTGCAAAACTTCTTATTGTTCATTTTCCGTGTGCTTATCGAGTCACTAAGTACAATTCATAATTCTTCAGTCTTTAATCGTAAACCCACCTTTACAAACGGACCGCTGCATAGAACGTGCCGCAAGCCACGATAAGGCTATCACGACTTATGTGGCATAAGTCGTGATAGCCTTATCGCGGCATGTGGGCTTTGGAACATTGCACGAAATTTCTTGTCATCCCACCTCCCCCTCAGCGCGACTTGGGATGGGAAGAACCTTCTGGGCCAGGCTAACTGAGCTATATAAGCCGCGGCGTGCATCTGAGTGCAGAGTCTTGTACGGCCGTTACAGCCGGGTGTGTGGAACTATTGGACCCAAGAGTGATGACGGAGCGACCAGCGAGTGTAGTCCACGAGCGTCGGGAGGGTAGAGTGTGAGACTGATCAGCTTCCACCGTGGGAAAGTGGGACGTGAAGCGTGACTGACAGACATTCGGACGGCCATTTTGAGCAGGAAAGTGTAACTATTCTCTCTGCTTCATCTCTTTTTGCAGAAATTCTTCGTTTCGCGCCATTTTTTCTCCAGATTCGTAGTAATTACTAAGATTATAGAACATTGAGATTTTACGAGTTGTTTAATAATGTGTATTGTGTGTTATCTGCTTATTGTGAAAAGTCAGAAACATATTTATAAATTATCAAAAAGTTCCTGCCTTTTTGCAAGCAGGAAATAACACACAGTGAAAATTAGATACAAAAATATTAAACAACAGTGTAAATTCCCTATAATCGAACATTTTCAAAAATACCTCCGAAACAGAAATTATGACACGAAAACGAATAAGTTCTTCACTATAGGTAACGCCGAGACTTAAGTGAGGATTAAGTAGCTTGTTGCGGTGTGGGCAAGCCATTGCGTCGACGCTTACGTGAACACACCAGAACATCCCTAAAGAGAGCGAGATCACAGAAGCGGAGCGAGCCGCGACAAGCAGAACACGTGTCGCAGGAGAAGTTTGCAAACAAACTGAGCAAATAGTAAACGTCCCTGATATTTAAGGCCGGATAAGAGACGACCTCAGGCTTTTAACACTTAGAGCAACAGACGAAACAGGATGGACGAGCCACCGTAGTCGCATTAGCACTCAGACTTCGGAAACGCAATAGGTCATGGCGTCCAAGGGTCGACTGAAGGAGCACTACCAGTAGCTAGATTAGTGGTCATATTATAACAGATAAAATATATCAATACTTGCAGAGATAGAGTAGATTACCGTAACACACTCCCTCGGCGCAATTTAAAGTATTCGAGTATAATGTAAAGTGTTTTTTATGTTTATATTCTAACAGGTTTAATTATGGTTTTAAATATATTGACGTAAAATGATATTGTGTTCCACCTCTGAGATGCTCATCCCCAATTCATATTTTGTGTGGTTTGCAATAAGGCACCGCAACAAGCTTGTACAGAGAAGGTAATAAAGAGGTTAAATAAATTTTAGATTGGCGTTAAATATTGCGCATACTGACATAAATATTAAGTGTTAATAACAAAGATGTGTAGTTTAATGTAAATAATAGCTGTGTGTATTTTAATACGTAAATAAATTAGTACATCGAATATAACTCCTTTACTTTAATTCGGGACGTCCGTCCCTCAGGAACCAGTATACGCCCCTAGTATCGAAGTACAGCACTTACAAGAACAGGTAAATCGCACTTCAATTTTTGACCTGTGTTGACTTTTCTTTTGCACACAAATGCATAACACATGTGACATCAACACAACCCCAGTAGCGACCTACGTTGGCATTTGCTTTGAAAGTTTCATTATATGTTGAGCTGGAACACATACATTAATACGACGCGTAAAATTCCAACGATAATTCACTACCATGGAAATGTCACGAGATTACTTACCACCCCCCCCCCCCTACGCAAGACAATGTACTAAATCGGAAAATGACAACCTGTCGCAAGTGTAAGTTTTTTAAAATTTTAATGGTTGGTTGAAGGTTTGTAACAAGTTGTTTAACAAATGTATTGTTGGTTGAAGGTTGGTTACAAGTTGTTTAACAAACGTATTGTTGGTTGAAGGTTGGTAACAAGTTGTTTAACAAACGTATTGTTGGTTGAAGGTTGGTTACAAGTTTTGAAGGTTGGTTACAAGTTGTTTAACAAACGTATTGTTGGTTGAAGGTTGGTAACAAGTTGTTTAACAAACGTATTGTTGGTTGAAGGTTGGTTACAAGTTGTTTAACAAACGTATTGTTGGTTGAAGGTTGGTAACAAGTTGTTTAACAAACGTATTGTTGGTTGAAGGTTGGTAACAAGTTGTTTAACAAACGTATTGTTGGTTGAAGGTTGGTAACAAGTTGTTTAACAAACGTATTGTTGGTAATATGTAAGTTTTTTTTACTGTTGGGCCAACTTCGGGCAACCAACAGTTTATATAAAAGTGTGGAACACCCTTGTTGACTGAAAACGATTCCACTTTCCTGTGTTTTATAAATAAAAAAAGTTACGGTTTTTCATTACTTGAGATCTTTATGTTTAGTTGATTTCATGTTGTGTCAACGTTGGAAACACCATGATTGATAGTTAGTGTACAAATTGCTACGTGTGACCAACATTATGCCAAAATGGTAATTACCATATGTCTGATGGAATAACTCTATAGTTTTGTATGAATGCTTGAAAGTGATGTTAACACACAAACAACGTCTTGTTTGAAATTGATTTCCTCGGCCATGTGTAGGTTACTTGTTGAAAAACACACTGTTGTAATTTTGTATTCTTAAACTTTTGCTGGGTCGACATTGTGTAACCATCACCTCGCCAAAGATGACAATTGCCATATTCAGGATGAAAAACCTTTATAATTGTGTATGATTGTTTAAAAGAAATGTTTTTATAAAACAAACCATGTCTTATTTAAAAATGACTTCGTTGGTGATGAGTTGATTAATTGTCGGAACTGATACTGTCGGCATTTGGTATGTAACATTTTTTTGGGCATACATTGAACACCCGACATAATTTTACTATTAGAAAATGACAGTTGTAAATAGAGAATACATATTCATTTTCACAGCATTTGAAAACTTTCAAATGTAATTTTTCTTTAAACTGTGTTTTGTTCCTCATGTGTTGAAACAATGTTGTAAACATAACAGCTGGTGGCGGATACTTCTTATTTTGTTGGGCTAACGTTGCGTTGCAGACGTTATGCCAACACAGAAAATTATTAGTATTTTCTAAAAAAAAAATAATAATAATAATTTTATTTGCCTACTGGTTCATGTTTTTAGCACACAGATTCGTCTTTAAAAATAAACTATACGTTGTTGGTTGCGAATTGGTTATTTGAAGATATGCTGTTGTGACTGTTAGGTATTATTCCTCCAATGCCTCCTGCTGTTGATATTCTGTTGCTAAATAAGTTATTTAGTTTACTTTTCATGGGATGATATTTAAATACAGTTTAGAAGTAGCAAAATCTGACATAAATACATTCAAAACTACAACACAGTAAGTATAATGAACTGAAATACGCTGATGTAGGCTTAATGCTTCAAAATGTAAGAGTAGTGAAGTGGATAACGTGTCGTGCTGGTAACCTAAAAAGCAGGGGTTCGAATCTAGAGTCCACCAAGGACATGTTCATATTATAACGTGGAAGGAAGTGTGATGTATTGTAATTACATAGGTCAACAACGCCACTGTTTCTTTCTTTAATTTTTTGTTGCGGGGTAAAATTCATTAAAAACACTACCAACATCGAAACGTGCTAATAAATCTTTGGTTGATAAATTACTCTGTTTTTTTTTCTTTATTAAAGAAAAGCACCCTACACTTTAAATTGTTCACTCAACCATGACATCATGTTGGGCGAATGTTGTATTTCAGTTCGCAACCAACGTAAAAGTCATGTTGGGCCAACGTAGGCTTGCGTGAAACTTTGACTTTGGGCGAACTTTGGACCAACCAAATGTTGCTACTAGGGAAGTGCCATGGAGATGTGCTCACGTAACCATTTGGTTACGTTAACGCCAATAACTGTAAGTATATGTTACGCGGATAAGGAAACTAATTAAAACACACTGCGCCGTTAGTTTGAACATAACCTATGTACTCCTCAATACTGAATTAATATATTGCATATAATACTGTAGTAAACTTCCGTGAAAACATAACTTTTGAATCATTGCTGTCATTTTAAGATAAAATAATTTTCCATTCCTCAAGTGATTAGGCTATCGATATGCGATTATATCGATAGCATACTTGTTAATAAGTCTGCATAAAACAAGTGATATCAAACTTCGTCGCATCTTTTATTATGTTTGGATCAAAGATGGCACAGTTTAGTTACAGACATGAAATAAAGAAGATGGCAGTGAACCAAATTTTCCAAGTGCTATTACCAAGTTACATATTGAAAATTTGTACGACTATCCCATCTTTAAAAATGCCTCCGTGTAAAATTGTTATTTGTGTACACATTCAACAAAATTCTAGATATAAGTTCATTTGGGGGGGGGGGTGGTTAAAGTTTCTCTATCTGAGCGCGGAAGCGAATATTTATCCGATTTCTGTTATTACTATAGGCTACACGAAACTAAGTTACGGAAAATTATTCAATTTCATTGGTAACTTTATTCAAACCTCTTTGGGAATAAAATTGTACGAAGAAAATATAATATTTTAATTTGTACTAAATATTATTTAAATTATGTTAATGTTTATTTAGCCTTACTCAATTTTTATTGTACTGCTTGAACAACAAGTGTTTTTGTATCTTCGTCCATGTTCTCCTTCAATCAAGGCAATCTTGTACTTCGTTTCAGTTATATTTCTGTCAGTCTAAACGGACGGCTGTCATTGATGGTGGCCGTGTCATTTACGTTGACTTTGACACTGGCGTCGTATTCTTTCTCGTCGTCTTCACCCGACAGATATCACTTGAGAGGCATGCCGCTTCAATCTATCTATCTGTGTCTGTAAACAACGCCGAATAGCCGCCATCGTACAGCAGGCAGAACAGCGCCATATCCCTTCCATCAGCGACATTAGGCTGTACATAAGATAGACTGACTTTCATCTTATGTACACGTCTTCAGTATTTACTTCTCCACCACCAACAGAACTTTCGAAATCATGTCAAATTGGAAATGTAATTTTTTTTTTTTATTTCGTTTCCCAACAGATCCATCATTGCCCTTTTTTAAAATTATTTTATGAGTTAACTTACATTTCACAGCACGTATTTATATTAACACTAGCTTTTACCCGCGGCTCCGCTCGCGTGTTTATAGCGGATAAATAATGGTGTTTTTGACACTAAGCCTTGTAGCGTTACATAATCGCGGTGCATCTAAATTTCGATAGCATGATATTTTTGTAAAGTTATTAAAATAAAGCCCACCGTAATCTCATTAAGATTTTATGTTTAAAATACTAATATTTTTCCTTTCAGGTTTAATGGAGATATTAAATTACACCCTACCATCGCTTCGCACATGTTTTATGTTAAGATGATATTTAGGACTTTGAATTGTTCTAGCCACTATTTGTTATTGGGTTCTATAGCCCCTAACCAGCTGCGGCCCGCCTATTGGGTGCTCTACCCACTGAGCTATTGCGGCCCCACTATTGGGTGCTCTAGCCCCCGAGATTCTGTGGTTATCTAGACACTGAGCTTCTGCGGCCCGCTTATTGTGTGCTCTAGCCACTGAGCTACTGCGGCCCCACTTGATATATATCTATCCACTGGATCACTGCGGCCCCACTTGGAATAATGCCAGCCACTGGACCACTAAGGTATTTTGGAAGGCAAGGTTTACAGACCATAAACAAAATAGAAAGGAGAAATGACGAGATTAAAAAAAAAAGCTTTTTTATGCAGTAATCAATCCTAATAAAGCTTAATCTAAGAATTTTCCTGAAGGAAATGAAATCTTTTCCTGAGATAAAAAGTAGCCTATGTCACTTTCCGGTCCTCAAACTATATCTGTGAAAATTAATCACTTCGATCCGTTGCTCCGTTTTGACGTGAAAGGACAAACACACTTCCGCATTTATATAGTAGTAAGGATTGCCCTAGCCTCGACTCCAATCCACGTAATTTTGACAGTGTTATTTGGCAAAAAGTCAGTCCAATTCAGGAAATTAGAGATGGGTAACTGCGCAGTTTTGCATACGCAGTTAACCCAGTATTCATTCCACGTTTTGTAACAGCGAGTGGACTTGAGATGTTTACTGCTTAACGGTCTCGTTTCGGACTGTAAAAACCACACACATGAAAAGCAGGAGACGTGCAAGTTCGTTTCCATCTAGCGAACTGGAGGTGCAATGTGCGACATCCCTTGCCTGCTAATCACTCATACTTGACTTCTAGTAAGACACGTCATCAACTTACGTGGCCGATGTCCCTCATAGACCTACGAAAATCAAAGTTCTGGGTTCGAACCCCAGGTCATATGTGAATGGATATATTACTTGTGGATGTATATTTATGTTAATAATAATGTACTATCCTCCAAGTTGTCTCCTGGCATAACGTAGGGAAGATAAAAAGATAAGGTTGGAAATAACTATAACCCAAATATCAAATTGATATATTTCAAATATAATTTTAAAAAAATACTGCTTTGAGCCCAACCAACGCTGATTCAACTAAAAATTCATATATCTTAAATATCTAAAACGGCTAAGTAGATATCTAAAACTGCTAAGTAAATATATTTAGTTTCATGTAAAGTTAAACATATCGCACATACAATATTTCATAGACTTGGAGCGTAGAAATTTCTTAGCCAATTACTAAATGAGAACTATGCAGTACTGTGTTAGTACTGCCATGTTTAATGAAATCCATAATTGTGTGTTTCTAACACACAATTATAAGATAAGGTGCCACTTAAGGCTACAGTTATATATCAAAAAAATTTGCTACACTTAATATGTTTACTTAAATAGAAAAGCGGAAAAAAGTAATAATGTAATTTTCTGGGTTTACGTGTAGAGGTTAAAAAAAATTTGGCGCGAAAACTTTAATTGCAGCTCCTTAACTGGCCATTTCCAAAGCATGCCTAGAACCAAGAACAAATTTGACTTTTTATCACAGCGTACCTGATCGTGTATTGTCTGCAAGATAATATTATGCTGTATGCAGCCTTTTTGGAGCAGTATCTTGCCTGTTTCCAATTTATCAACTCACATACGCTACTTGGCGTTAGTAAACTATTAATTTTGGAGTTTCAGAGAAATATAAAGATATCGTCAAATACTACTTGATTAAAAAAAAAAGTAATTTTGGATTACGTAAATTTAGTTTACATATTTTAATGTGTTCAGTTAGTTAAACACGTAATTGATACACTGAAATAACGAGTCTAATTTGCTTTATGCTGCACCGCGTTTTCCTATTATAAATTCCTCGAATACCTGTGCTGATATAACAAACTGTTTCCCATTAACAGGTGTGTTTTTTTTTCTTTCTAAAAAGCGTATAATTTCTGCTCCTATATTTGCCTTTTTTTTTTTTTTTTTTTTTTTTAAACCGAATTGTGTTTGAAAAATGTTTCTCGTTCGGCAAATCAATTCATTCACAAATGACACAAAATATATTTCAAAATATCAAAATAATAGTTTATTTTGTCAGGTGTATTGCAACGGTCCATGAATTGAGACATGGTACAATGTATTTTTTGTGTATACAATGTATATAATACTATATCATTGTCAGGAGTTCATGAAGTTCATATCATTGGGCATTGCCAACTGACGCATTTGAATCTATCTGGCAGAAAAGTATTCAAGAGCAGTTTTTCATACAAGTAGATAACCTGAAAGCTCCACGTTTATAAGCTTATAAATTGCAACTTTGCTTGTATATCTGCCACGGTAGTTTCATAAATGACACATAAATTATTCGAAAATTTGACATAACAGTGCAAATGAAAATGTGTTCGTTAATTAATTATGTTATGTCCATTTCCCGATGGACATTGTCGTTACGAAAATAATTTTCTAAAATGTTATCTGGAAAACATTAGACACTGCTGTGCACAACTTAAAAACGAAATTCTACCGGGAGAAATGGAAATAGAAAGTCATATTCATCCACTGCACTAATGTCAGTGCTGCTACTACTGTAATTATGTCTAAGAATTTTTGTTTTCATCTACAGACAGTATTTACGAGTACTGTAATGAAATGTAAATGTTTAGTTTTTTTTTTTTTTTTTACTTTAAAACTTTCTACTCGCAGCAAAATATCTTAGATGTCGATACAGCCTAAAGAAGACTACGGAACGAAAGTAATTTCCTAGTAATTCTTATAAATATATTTGTGTTCTATATTGTTAAGACGCTGTCACTTGAGACTGTTTTATGTTTAGAAATTCTGCTGAAGATCTGTTTCAAACGCAACCTTATCCACACATCTGAGCAACAAGCAAAGCGTTGCGTATCTGCAAGATAGCGCCAAAGTAGGTCTGTTTAATGGCGCAGACACTAATTCTGAATCCGTCATAGAACTTGGTGAGTAGTTAAAACAAATCAGCTGAGATCTCTTCGCTCTGACCGAGTTATCCCGTCAAACAATAGAGTGCCAATAATCATACTGCAGGTGGCAAGTTCGATACCAATATATTGTTTTTATTTTGGGGGAGGGGCAGCTTTCCTATGTGCCTTTCCGCCCTGTTCCAGGCAAATTTCGGGGCTGATATTTTTTATATGAATTATACCAAATCTAATCCGGTAAATTTTTATCCCCATTAGCAGCTTAACATAGAATGAATGAGGATCCCCCCCCCCCTTTTTTTTACCTTCAGTGAAAAGAACACCCATAAAGGGTATTAATAATTTCTACTATGAAAAACTGTTTGGATTTTTTTTGCTATTAACAAGATATTGTAAAATTTTAAACGGGACAGGAGGGCGCTACTGCTCATTAACAATTTTTTTTTTTAAGTTGATAGTTTCGCTACAATTCTATAACATGTAACAAGCCGTAGAAAATCATGTTTTAATAATCAGTTGTTACCTCTTATAAAATAATTGAGGCATTGATGATGTAATATTAAAAGAAATTTTGAGGAAGAGTTATTCATGCAAAGCCATGCCAAAAATTAGGCTACATTTACCGAGATTGAATTTTTGGCGAAAATATGATAAACATAAACAAATATCAGTTATCAGTCCCCTTAACACGAATATGATAAACATAGGATATCAGTTATCAGTCCCCTTAACATGAATATGATAAACATAGGATATCAGTTATCAGTCCCCTTAACATGAATGTTAAATCCGTATAGGGTTTGTTCGTACTCCCTTGACTTGTTTTTTTTTTAAGTTATGGCAGTATTTATTAGAATTTCTTAAACTAATAGTTTTTTACTTATTTCCATATTTAATAATGTGACACACCGGTTAGTTATTTACGATTGCACACGTGCAATGAAAAACCTTTTTAATACTGAATACTGAAGCTGAGAGGTAACCTTTTAAGTGTTTTTAGATTATATTTAGGAAAAATTATTTCTCAGGCACAAATATATTCTATGAAAACATTTCCTTATATTCGGCAACTAAAAATTTAATCTGATTTATTTGCAAAAGCATTTATGGTTTCAGGTCAAAATACTTTTTCCCCTAAATAAATAGTTTAATTTCTGGAATTGAGCTAATTTTCATAAGTTGCATAAACAAAATACACTATAATTACGAATTTTACGTTTGTTTATCCGAAACTATACAAGTTTAAACATTTTTTTATAAATCCCTGTGAATGACATTTCACGTAGCATTTACAAGTAAAACTGTTTTTGACATAAATGTACAATATTGAATTTTTCGCAATCTAATGGCTAGAAGGCGTCCAACAGACTGAGATAGTGAACTGACGCCAAGTATGCTAGTTACTAGCACACAAGAACTTGTATAGTAGCTACTGTCATACAGGGACGGTCCTATCTTTCTCTATCTTATCATGTACAAGTCGAATGTAAACAAACAATACATCGTAGATGCTGGCAATAAGAGGATATGTTTACTGTTTCTTATATGATAAAACGTTTCTACACTCAGTCATAATTATTTCGGTATACAAATAAGAAAATAGAGAGCTTTCTCTTGTTTGCGCGAGTGATCGCGCATTTGCTAGCGAGATGTTTGAGATAACCTACATTTGTGCATTTACATATGTGCTTGCTCACAGGCTAGTGCCTTGTGTATGGGTACCACATTTATTTCATACTAGCTACTATGCATGTTAGTGCTCACTTTATTGTATTTTCCTGCCAGGGAAAGCGATTCCACTCCCTGAAGAGTAATAATGCATGATGATTGTTGAGACGAATAGTTCCCACACGCGACGACGCTTGACGCCAACTTTGGACTGAAAGTACAGACTGTGTGACACACGAGGCCACAGATATAGTTTATTCACGATAACTTCGGCCTTTTCTGAAGCCCTGCTAAATTTCTACTTTTGGTTACTGATTACGTATCCTTCCGCTACACGTAAACATAAACACTGCCATGTGACTTCTACTTTTATAACTGTCACATGCATTGATTGCTGTTTACAGCTGTTCAAAGAATACTGTCATATGTCCTACGAATGTTCACAATTTAGGCCTATAACAATATTTAGGTCGGCTTTATAACTATTTGTTACGCACATATAGCATGTTACACATAATACACATTAATATTTAGCCAAGACGGTGTTTGTTACAACTGTGGCGGAAACAACAGTAGTATTTAACCTGTTGTTATTAATATGCGTTTGGAATAAAAATTAAAACGAAGGGACAACCAGTCCAACGAAACGACGCAGTAAATTCAAGCACGCAACTCGTGTCGCTTATTTATTGTACGTAGCATCGACAAATGTAAAATATAGTGGTGAACATGCAAACACATAGGCCTACCGTAAAATTTATTCCGCTAATATTTAAATGCATTGGTACTTACTGGTTTGTAGGTTTATTTTATTATTTATTTTAAATTATCTGGTTGGGCTTAGTATTATTTTTGGGACTGTGGCAGACATTCAAATAACAGACACGTAAGTTCGTTACACTACTGTGTTTCAAACACTTAGCGCAAAGGTACAACGTTGTGATAAACAACGTGAATTTCAATAAGTAACTTCGTCATAACATCAGTTCATGGTTACAACGTATAAACTTTGCACATATTTGAAATCCACACACATCTGGCCTGTGCGCAACAATTACAACACAGCTACCATAGACGGAAATGGCGGCTACGCCCTTACACAGGCGGCCCTTACACGACACTCGTTAGGGTATATTAATTATCCCTGTCTTGGAAACACATATTTATCACAACATTGTAACTTCCCTAGGATGTTTCAAAAACACGAGTAACAACTTGACATTTCGTTCAGAAACACTCAGTGTCATTGTCATATCGCCACACACCACTAGCACTCGCAAGGCACTATGAAAAATGCCCGCCCGCCATATTGGGACAAGCGCGTGGTTAGGCCACGTCTGCCAACCTGCTGGATTTGTAAGTGTTGCGCAACGAACTGTCGCGCCATCGCATCTAAAATACGTCGTTGCATCTAAATACCATATAATACGTATTTAAACAATAAAATCTCGTTTCAGTTGTAAATTACAATCTCAAATATCATTATTGTTTCTGTAATTAGTATGAAATGTGCTGAAATTAGAAATAACAAAATGTATACCTTTCCTACACAGGTGGTAAGATCTTCCGAGAGAGAGAGAAGAGAGAGAGAGAGAAGAGAGAGAGAGAGAGATAACAAGAAAGCGCGACACGCTCTGCTTCGCTTATTGAACTTTTATTCCGGACGGAAAAAAACACCAGCCTGCACACGGAAATTTGTACGGATATTTTTAACTGCAGCAATGAAATGTGTTTCCGTCAGTGCTATCTAACAATACAAATATATCAATTGACAACGTTTACCTTACAAATAGTATACCTAAAATCGAGGTTAAAAAAAGTTTTAACTGTGAACTATTTCTTACCGGCCAGTGCCAACACGTCGCTGCTCTCGCTGTTGTTAATTCATGTCTAATACGAAATAAATATTACAAGTTATATAAGATACAGTTTCATTTATTCAATAATACAGTACTCTAAAGTTAATCACAGTGTTACATATTGGTGGAATATAAGTTATTGGAAAAACAGGTTGATATATTACGCCTAGGGTGATTTTTCAAAGGTTCGATTCCAAAAGGCCGAAGAAAGCATGAATGGACTATAGACAAATAACATGCATTGGTTATCAAAACCGAGGTTTTGGGTGTAGTGCAATATACTTGCATTTACACCAGGTGTAGATTTGGCAACACTGCAGGTGGTTTATATAGTCTAGTCACAGTTTATTCACACTCTTTGAGTCCAAACCTTAAAAAATCACCCTCTCTATGACATATTTGTCTGTTTCTTGAATGTATCATGTGTCACACACGTTTTATACTTTTGTTAACATTAAAGTAGGCCTACCTTATTTTTGGTTAAATTGAACTTTAATTATATTTTATCTATAATTTGTAAAATTTCAGTTAAAAACTAATATGAATTAAAACAGGAATAAAATAGTTGTGGTTGTAATACCTAGTAAGAAATAGTTTTTATAAAAATTACTATTACAATGAGTGCGCACGAAAGCGATGCACTGCCACTTCGGTGTAATTTTCTAGATTCGGTTAAGCTTTGTTTGCATGAGGAGGAAGAATATCCTGAAAAGTTGGAAGTAACCGAGAATAGACTATAACCTACAAGCTAATTCATATATCTACCGGCAGATGTCACTCACATTGCTGGAAAATGTGAGTTTCTTCCCCTCAGGAAAATGTTTAGTTTGTGAACTGTTATTCATCTTCGAGTTGCTCGTGCAAGAGAGATGCCGGCCGCGTGTACCGCACAGCTCAAAGTGGCACTTGTGCCCTTGTAGCAGCGGCAGGACTTGTCGCCGAGCCCCTATCCCTAAGCTCTTTCTGCCCGCAAGGACACAGAGAAGCGTGTGGTTGACATTCCGCGCGGGTAGCATCGCTCTCTCTCTCCTACCCCTACACCGTCTGTCTCTCTCGCGCAGGAGCCTGGGCCCTCGGCGGAGCGCAAGAAGTGCGCCCGCAGTCCCCTAGAGCGCTCTGACGTCGCCGCTCGGAACGTGCGCTCCTCCTTACGAAATTCGCCCTCTCAAAGCTTTGCCGGGGGAGCTGGGGCTGCCTGCACAGGCTACGCAGGCCTGTATACATAAAGAATGCCTGCGAGCCCAGGGCCACCGCCTCTGGTTAACTATCCTGCCACGTCCGTCCCCACGGAAAATTAAAAAAAAAAAAAAAAAAAGTTAGCCTTTACTTTTTTGTGTAAGAAATGTCGAGTTGAGAAAATAAGGTCAACAAATTTTACTGGAACACGTTGAATTATGCCACAGATCTAATTTTTTAACGTCATCATAAGTTTTATAGAGAAATTTAAACGAAATGTGTTTAAGTTGTGTTTGTATGAATTTTATTATTTTTTTTATTGGACTAGTTCAGTGACGTAAACAGGACCATTTTTCAGCGAGGGCGCTTGAAAGTACAGTGGGAATTTTTTTCCGTGAAGCAGGTTTGTGAGGGTTGAAGGGGGCGGGGGAAGGAGCGAAGACTGCTATAAAGTGAGGGTGGAGAAAATTTTTGACATACGTTACTTCACGGCAAAATCGTGCGCGGCGTCCCTATGGGACACTAACTTATTTGTGAGCAAACATCAAAATTGTTTCTCTCCGTAAATTTCAAAGAACTTTCGTGAATTCACGGAACCTCTTCGCTAATTTCCCTGTTAGTTTCCTGTTGTTATAGTAGTCTATTAAATAAGCGGTAATGAAGAAAAGAAAAATATGTGGATGTTTTGCTGCAGATAAACATAATTAAAATGGTTACAATATTTGATACTTGAACAAGATTTGAACCAGAGTCAAGTCCATACCTATCAACTCTCACCTACTAATTACACGTAAAATCTAAGGTTATAGCTTTGCTATTTCACACTACAGGAAATAGGTAACTGCTACAGTTTCCATAGGCTTTCAAGACATCGCTGTTACGAGCCGCTCATATCTCTTCACTATTTCAGTTTCTATTAAAGATAATGTATTTAAGCGTTGCTAAATGTTACAGACGCCTGATCCTACTTTTTGATATTTGAAAGAATAGGTGTTAGTGGCGTGGATAACCTAGCTGCGATACACACGCTAATTGTCTGGTTACAATAACAGCCTCGTGTATACCTGGCGATGTTCGTCCCTGAAACCCGAAGTTATAGGAAATACGGAGACACTCCGTATTTAGTATTTACGGAACTCAGCTCCGTTTATCGTCATTGCGGATTGCGTTTCCGTATATTAACTGTACATTTCCGCTAAAAAAAGCCGGAAATATACAGAAAAAACGATAGTGTATATCGTGAGCAATCACCAACACTCCGATAAATTCGCCGTTGGTCGAATGAGGCAGGATCACGTGTGGATAAGAGGAGGATAGCGCTACCCCAGATGAGGCGAGATGGAGGTGGAGACGCAGCGGAATGAAGACGGGGAGGAAGCGAGAGAACCCCGAGAAAATCCTTACACCATGGCAGCGTCCGTCATAATGCCCACGATAGAAACCTCTCATTCGAAAGCTTCCCAACCGTCCATAGCCTGAGATCGAACCAAGGAGACCCGTGACTAACCAGCTGAGCCAATCGTGGGTCCAAGTGGGGACCGCGGTGGTGTAGTGGTCAGACTGCTCGCTCTCATATAGGCGAATCGGGTTCGATTCCCCACGGCTTTTCGCAAGTAGGAATCGTGCCGGGTGACGCCGCTAGTCGGCGGGTTTTCTCGGGGTCTCCCATTTCCCCCATCATTTCATTCCAGCGCTGTTCCATCTTCACCCACGTCGGCTCTCAAGACCTTGATGTCAAGGCCCCCGTCTATCTGGTGCTCGAACTGCGTAGCAGTGTGTTTGTAATACTTTTTGTTACGAAACTATTATAAGTGCGGCTAACATGCTGATCTACGGATACAACACACACTCCAGACGTCACGTACTTGGAAACACCATTTTCACAGTACTCCAACACGACTAAAAACGGCTTTTTCACAGTACTCCAACACGACTAAAAACGGCTTTTTCAAAGCGCTGTATCTCAAAATATTTACATAAAATACATACAAAAGTACTTAAGGGCCCTTTACTGAACCTACCTACCTACAGACTTCCCACCAATAAAATAATAGGGTCACAGTTGAAAGTCACATAGGTACACTAAATGGATCCGATTGAGTGGTTGTCTAGGAATTTAACCAACATTATCGAAAAGCACACAGCACGACGCGAACACTGCAGTCCAGTTCAGAGCCGTGCGCTTAGCGGTGAAGGCGCACTTGATGCGCGTGGCAATTTCGCCCTTATCGTTCCCGCGGAAAATAGCTCGACGTAGACGGGAGCCTCAGGAGTGAAGAGTAAGGAGATTTGGGCCGCTGTTAGCATCGAGGTATTGAGAGCTGATGAGGTTGAAGTGAGGTGAGTATGGAGCGGCGCGTCGGAACGAAAGGGCGGGGGAAATTGGAGATTCCCGAGAAAACCCGCCGACCAGCGGCACCCGAGGGGATTTCCCCTCGGGACAATCCGGAATGAACTGGCCGGGTATCGAACCCAGGTCGCCATGGTGGGAGGCGAGCATTCTAACCATTCAGACACCGCGGCTCCCGGAAACCTTAATGGTCCTATGTACTGAAACGTTTTTTTTTTTTGTGGAATCGTTGTTTGCGCGTAAGAGCGTATCTCGGCAAATAAAAGTTCTGAAAATACGAAGTTTTGCCAGAGAGGATAAATAACGTTATCTGTTGTCCTATTTTTTTTTATCATATTAAGTGTATTCTTGGACAAAAAAAATCGTGAAAAAGGTCAAATATCGCATTCTTAAAGCTTGCCTATGCAGTTTCCTTAAAGCGGCAAGTACAAAAATACGGGCGTAGTTTAATCTGTGGCATTTCATCGCGTGTAATAAAACCTCACAGTTACAGATCTAATTTGCACAGTACGCCTTGAGCGTAGGAGCGATGAGGCGCTAGGCGTGCGCGCAACTGTCGCCCGTATCGCTCCCTCGCTTCTTGACATTCTCCGATAGTCCAAGTGGACAGTTGACTTTGCAATCCACCATTGGAAACAAACTCGAATTAATTGGTGAACGAGGAGAGGGGGATCATAATTAAAACAGCTCGACGAGCCTGGGTACGCCTTTTCCCCGGAGTGCAATAAAACTGCGAAACATCCCCCCCCCCCCCCCGCCTAGGCCTCTGGTGTGCTATGTGTCTCTCCCCGCGCACCGCAATAAAGCTGTCGGAAAGGCGCATCGCAGCGAGACCCGAGGAATCAACAGCGAGCCTCGCCCGTGCACGCGCGACACGTTATTTATGCAAAGCTGTCCGGACGCGATTTACAACCTTTCCGTCCGCGTATCACCTTGCAATAATTCCGCGTGTGAAACTAGACGCTGCAGGAGCAGCTGCTTTACTCTCGTTATTTATCGCGACGTTCCCCTTGTCCAGCGTGATGGCTGAAATACGTCGGGCACGAATATTGCGCACGTGGGCTAAATTTGATAAAACAATTTTTTTGATGCATTCACAAGATTTTTTCCGAAATAATTCCGAAGGTTTAATTGCAATATATTTCACAATCGTCCGGTATAGGAGAAGCTTGTAAGTGTTTTGCATTGCTACTCACAGTAACTCAGTAGTATGTCATGTGATGCCATGTGTTATATACAGCAACTGTATTCAAATAACTTAAAATTCATAATATCACACCAGAATTAAATCTTAATTAGGATTTTTGAGGTTATTATTGCATTGAAAACTGCCAAGCTTTTGAGTCCACGACCTGTAAATACTTCTAACATACTAGGAGTAATTAATTTATGCGCATTTAATTTTTTTTTATAATTTGCTGACAAAACGGAATTATTATTTTATTCGGAAAAAGACTATATAATTGTAATCGGGCGTAATAGGTAATATATTTACGGTTTAGTGCGCGTGTATCTATCTTTCTCTTTCATCCTCTGTTATCTCTTCACAGTTACCCTTCCACTATCTTTATCTTCTCGTCCGTGTGAGTGTTACCTTCGTATAACTTCTGATTCGCTGTACATATTTCGCAAAGACTTTGTATGCACATACTATCACTCGACTACCTACCTCCTGCTGGATATAATACTAATTTTCCAATAAATGCAAAAAATACATTCGCCCGCTAACATAAACAAAAAGAATGGTCTGCTTACATTTTCAATTAAAATGATATTTTAATCTAAAGTAGTCCACAACTTCTAGTCTCTTACTTCTAGCCTATCCAAAACTATCACACATACTCATAACCTTCGGACTAACAAAGAACATTGAAAATATGGATTCTCCCCTTTATAATGACTATGTATTGCCTACATAAGGTTTCCCATTCTTGAAGTTAGAAGCGTTTTTGATAATCGTAGGTTTTTGAGTTCTTTGAAAAATAAACCACGTACCACAAAACCCAAAGCCAATTTTGTCAATAAAATAATTGATTACAAACGCGCCATCAATACTGGACATTACTGTATTATTAGTCACTCATTTTGGACCTAGATAATTATTAAGTTTTATAAAATAATCAGCAAAATCATTTCTGTGAACTCTTCACACTTCCGTTTCTTTGTCTTGTGAACAAACGTTTCCCTACACGACTCTTCATCCTAGGACTGCCTAGCACCCTCTAAGTCAAGCCTAGGTATGTCTAGCACCCTCTAAGTCAAGCCTAGGTATGTCTAGCACTTTCTAAGTCAAGCCTAGGTATGTCTAGCACTTTCTAAGTCAAGCCTAGGTATGTCTAGCACTTTCTAAGTCAAGCCTAGGTATGTCTAGCACCCTCTAAGTCAAGCCTAGGTATGTCTAGCACTTTCTAAGTCAAGCCTAGGTATGTCTAGCACCCTCTAAGTCAAGCCTAGGTATGTCTAGCACCCTCTAAGTCAAGCCTAGGTATGTCTAGCACTTTCTAAGTCAAGCCTAGGTATGTCTAGCACCCTCTAAGTCAAGCCTAGGTATGTCTAGCACCCTCTAAGTCAAGCCTAGGTATGTCTAGCACTTTCTAAGTCAAGCCTAGGTATGTCTAGCACCCTCTAAGTCAAGCCTAGGTATGTCTGGCACCCTCTAAGTCAAGTCTAGGTATGTCTAGCACTTTCTAAGTCAAGCCTAGGTATGTCTAGAACCCTCCGTGTCGATCTAACGACAGTGCAGGAAGAAAAGAAAAGTAAACCAATCGTCTTCTAGATATTAAGCTTTTCCTCAACAGTCCATTAAGAGAAAGGTGCTGTTATTTTTAAAGTCATGGTTTTGATTCGTCATATACTACAGCCACTTAAAGAAAAATTAAGAACCATTTAATCTAAGTGCTCGCAACGATAACTACTGATTTTTATGATACTTTTTTATGATAATTTAATATTCTAGATATTGCATTTTACTTCACGTTTACAATACTACGCATATTTGAGCAAATTTTAATTTAATTATTGGTAGAGTAAAATTATGAAATACAGATTAAGATCCTGAGGATATTTAATAGTTCTGTTTATTACTCAATAGTAATTTACTATTTTACAGAGCTGTATTTGCTGTACTACAACTGCTATTGTATAAACTACTATTATATCAACATGCACTGTTTGAAAATATGTCATGAACATTTCATTGTTACGTCACTGCTAGTGAACTATTTCAAATAGTCTTGAAGCCTCATTTCCAGTATTTAATTCCGTAAAAACGATTGTGAGTATTTTTTAAAGGTTTTATTACCTTAGGTATTTAATTAATGTGATAATTGATGATTTCATTATCCATTTGTGTATCTGCGATTTATTGTATATTTAATAATATCTGTTAGTCCGGGTGTTATGATATAACTTCATGGTGAATATTTTATTTATTTATTTATCGAAGCGTATGTAATGTGTTATTTACGCATTATATTTAATCATTGTTTATCAAGATTTTGTCATTTACGTATTTTTTTGTAACTTTGAATTCGATTCATTTTGTTCTGTTCTTTGGAAGTTACGTTTTTATTTCAGTGTCACCTGCAGACACGTGTTACACGAGAGATTGTTTCTCTGCCAACCGGATGTGCAATGGTGTGTTGCAAGTTTTTCCAGTCGCGGCATGAAGTTACCCCCTCCACTCACTTCCCTGTAGCTGTAGTTCTTAGCCCAGCCGCTTGGCGCGTCATTTCACATTTAAAAATGCTCCTTCGTTCACACGTGTAATGTCCCCCACCCTGCGTCTGTGCACATTTCGTCTCTTCTGTACAGCCTGCGACATCTATCGGCTACATTTTATAATCTTTACGCTGCTCTTTTGTTTGATGTTACTACGTGCTCCACAGCTTTGTTTCTGTTTCGGTACGGGAGCAAGATGCCACGTGGCCGCTGACTATGTTCCCGTCTGTATGTTCTTTGGGACTTAGTTCATACGTGAACTGGTAGTCTTACCGTAATGTAGTCCGTTAGGGCTAATAATGCCGTAGTTAGATTGTGCATTTGAATTTATTTTGGAATTTTGGTGGCGCTGACTACATGACTCTTCGTTTGTCTTTTCCCCTCGTTGATGAGTAAAGTTTTCAAATAACAATTTTCTCTCATTTTTTTTTAAGTTGCTTAGTAAGTCAACTGATTATTTTTTCACTCTCTGTTGTAGAGAGGGTTCATGATATTCAAGTAATCCTGGTTACTGAAAATTCTCCTAAGTTTTTTGTTTGCAGCGAAGCCTTATCTTAACCTCACAATTGAATGCAATAGCTGTTGGTATTTTCGTCTGCTCTCAGAGCTAGCCCTTGTCTCCTAAGGCAGTTCTATTCTCGTGCAATTGTTCGTTGGACTCGAGCTAAGTGGATACATTTTTTTTTTATAAACTATCTTTACGCACATGAGCCTGAACGTTTTTCCACGGTTTTCGCAGTGTCTATTAAATATGTTGTTACTAACACTATAACATTTTATATCCATCTCAAGGGCCATAAGCTTTGTTTTACTTGATAATAATATGAAGTTACCATAATTTATGTTTATGCACTTTATTTGTTGCATATCTAGTTTTATGGATATCTAAAAGAATATAGAGATATGATTTGCATTTGAAGTGCAGTTAATAATCTTACATGTCTGATAAGTTTCACTATAAGTTTTGTTTAAAAGAAAAAACTTTGCAAGTACTTACGTTATTTATGCATTCCAGTTTTACTGGATTTGTTGATAGATTTTCTTTTCGTCCATCATTTGTTAAAGAACTATCATTCAGTTTATATTTTTATAATTTATAAAAAACAAACATAAATAAAATGTTTAGTAATGCACAGTCACTACTCTGGCGTTATTATTTCATGTTGCTCAATTTTCCTCTGGACCTATTTTGGTTACACTAGAATGTTTTGCGTTTACATATTATATATATATATATATCTTTTGTTGTGCACATGTACAACTCCCAGCATTATTATTTACTAGCGCTTCCTGCTTATATTTTTATGTTGTAGCTGGTTGCAGGGTCTTTGATTTTTATTATGTTGTTTATTTTTTTGAGCCTCTGGTTCGTTTGTGTTATTTGTGGCTTTTGTGAGATTTCTGTGTGCCAAGGGCTTGTGCAATTTGTTGGTATTATTGTCTTCTCGTCGTACATGGGCACAACACACACAATAGTTTCTAGTTGTTTTTGCTCAACTGTACATATGTCTTTCGTTTAGTACGCAGTAACACAAAAACGATCGGGCAAACACTTAAATAATGAATTATTTTTAATATTTATAGGCGAAAGATAATGATTATTGCAGTTGGCGATAAATTATTTATGATATAGGCCGTTTTTCGTTACTTATCAGTTGTAAATATTACTCAGTCTTGTATATTGATGCAAAATTATTACCAAAACTTCTGGCATTCCCATGTTGGACGTGGTAAGCATATTTACTGAGCAACTCATTTGAATTGGTGTGCGGTTTCCAACATGCCGTTCGTTGAATAAATACGTTAAGTAACAGGGAAGTCAGCAGTATTCACACGCGCGGGCAGATTCTGGTGCGACACTTGACTGAGTCAGACTTGTTTTAGAAAATCCTACCCGTGTTCACGGTGGAGTTAAGAAAGACTCGTCTTTCGTAAGTTGTAATTCTGTAATGCCAAGTTTGCTGTGTGTCGAATCTGAAAAATAAAGTTAGCGTACAAATGTGTGCATTTGCAATCAGACGTACATATGACCAGTTGTTATAATGTTTAAAACATTTTTCTCTACTGCATGTGCCAGAGGGCCATGGTGGCTGAGCGGTTAGTCTGTCCCTTCCCCACCAAGGCGATCCGCGTTCAATCCTCTGCCGGGTCATTCTGGACTCTCGCATGTGGGGATCGTGCCGGACGATGCCGTTGGTCGGCGGGTTTTCTCGGGATCTCCCGCTTTCCCCGCCCTTTCATTCCGGCGCTGCTCCATACTCTCCTCAATCACCCTCATCGGCTCTCAAGACCTCGCTGTTAAGAGCAGTTCCAATCTCTTCGCTCTATGTGCCAGTACCAACCTCATCTCTCACAAAAAATTGGAGCCAATTTGCACCCAAATATTTTCTTCTTTCCTGAATTATCAAACCTTAAACTGTTTATTATTTAAACACCACACAAAATAAACAGTTATACTTCAATGTCGGTTGAAATCGCGGCATAATACACACGTATGAAGTAGGTAGCGAAGAAAGAAATTAAGGAACCTAAAGAAAATAATAATCGCTTGGATCTGAATTATCTAAGCTACATTACATTTAACTTATTTTAAAGTTGGGTCAATTTCTCGCGAGGAAAACTTACCTTTGTGTCGTTAATTCACTCTCAGTCCACTTCTGCGCGATGTATACTTGAACAATGACAACACAAGTTACAGCAACTGAAGAGCTGTTCACTGTAAAGTGCGCACTTCTAAAATCAACCTTTGAAAAATGTCACTGCCCCATACCTTTATATAGTCTAACAGGCACACTAACCGGTCTGCGCCCAGTAAAGTTGGCAGCGATGGAAGGGAAGTAGTTACATGTATAAACGTTGGATCAAAAGTGTAGCATTAACGTTTTTTAATTGTGAAATTATTTCTTTGGTTTTACGCCTGTTTTGTGCATTTATGCGTATAAATAATTAAAATTGTAAGATGTTTAATTTTCTAATAATCTCAGTTTCACTTGACCGACTCATGAATAAAGCGATCAGGTCCATGGCGATGATTAATCTACATATGGTTTAAGAATACACAATGTGGATACCAGTAGATCTTAAGCAGGGCTTTCAAAAGTGCTCTGTTTACCGTGAACAGCCTATAATTTTATTTTAACTTCAATGCGAATCAAACTTTAAAAATAATGACCAAGTTTTTTTCCAAGAGAATTGCATTTAAATTACGTTTTTAAGTCCACGCATTATTACAATGTAGTACTCATGTGGATAGTGCGTGCGGAGCCACAAAGAAATACCGAGGACTTCCCCAGGACTCGAACCAAAACCCCTTCGCCTTATAAGTCGTTGCGCACCAAACTACACCACGGAGGTCTTTGTTTATATACCGTCGAAATCACGTGTAAGTATAGGCTGCTCGCGGTAAAGTAAGCACTTTTGAAAGCCCTACTTAAGATCTCCTTTTATACATATCGCATACTCTTCCGGCATACGTAACATTGCTGTGGGCCTGAACACTTTATTCATGCGTGGGTCGAGCGATACTATGAAATTATTTGAACAAGTAAATATCATACTAATCTGCCAACTGCTACACTTACGTGCACTTCAAAACAAACCGCGTCAGTATTCACAGACGTTTACCGCACTTCATTAAATTCAAGGTTATGGCATGGGACTAGTTTCCTCTCCGTCGTTTCCAAGGTCGTTACTGGGTGCAGGCCAGTCAGTGTGGTCGTTAAACTATATGCAGTTAAGGGCAGTGACATTTTTCAAAGGTTGATTTCAAAAGTGTTGAGTTAAGTGTGAACAGCCTGTAAATTACGAAATTCCGTTGTACTAAAAAGTTCCACGGTTACTTTGAATATATATATATATATATGTATATATATATATATATATATATATATATATATATATATATATATATATATATATATATATATATATATATATATATATAGCAGTTCAGATATAAATAAAACTTTGACGTGAATCGAGCTCTATGCATTTATTACTTCCTGCTGGAAACTTGAAAATACGACGGTAACGACCGAGCCTTGTGCTTCCACAGCTAGACCACAGCAATCGTGATGTCTTGAGAGAAACCCCATCAGCGTCGTGCATGAAATGAAATGGATTCCGTGAGGCAAGTGCAGGAAAGTTACACGCTCGTGGTAAACAGCTCCACGGACAGCGTTTACTCGAAACGCCATCTGCAGATGCATTCGACCCTACGTGATGAGGTCGATGACATCTCAGCTCTTGATGCTAATGTTCGGGTAGGCAATGGAAGTTGGAACGCAAATCTAAATAATATAAGGTAAATTAGTTATCGTTACGAGACATTCAGTTTTAGGCGCTGCCAACTGCATACTCGACGCTGCCAACTGCATACTCGACGCTGCCAACTGCATACTCGACGCTGCCAACTGCATACTCAACGCTTTTGTATTTGTGTAGTAACTATAGGCTTTCGAGATTAAAAGAATAATAATTATTAGATCCTGTTTTATAAAATGAGTGAGTGAAAATATTTGGGCGGCTGTTAACACCGAGGTCTTGAGAGCCGATGAGGGTGAAGTGATGTGAGTACGGAGTATCGCTGTAATTAAAGAGCGGGGTAAATAGGAGATCCCCGAGAAAACCCGCCAAACAGCGGCATATTCCGGCACGATTCTCATATGTGAAAATCCGGACGCGAGCCCATCGGGTGGGAGGCGAGTAGTCTAACCACTACATCACGGCGGCCCCTGTTTTGTAAAATTAATGACAAGGGTCAGAGGTGGCAAGCAGGTAAGCTGATCCATAAAACGAACATTTTACAGGAAAATAATAAATAGATACACAAAGGTATAGGCTGTTCACGGTAAATTGAGCAATTTTTAAGGCCCTACCGATTGGCATTAACCACTAATAAATACGTTTTATGGCAGCTTCCGAAGTTAATTTTTGGGAGTGGTGGAGTTATACACTGTGTTTTTTGGTCACATGTCAATCTTTATTTTGAAAAGTGGCGGAGAGATAGAAATTGACTAAAATAAAAGAATTAACAGGGTATTAAAAAGTGCTCACTTTACCGTGAATGGACCATAGCTAGGGCTTAATGTCTCGTTGACAGCAAAGCCGTTAGAGACTGAGCAAGTTGCTTATTAAAGAAGCAGAGACTGAGAAGGAATCGGGCAAGTTGTGTAGTGACGAACTATCCCAGAATTGTCCCGGAGTGGCTGGGACTCGAACCCAGGCGGGTTTACCACTGGAACACCCCCCCCCCCCTTCTCTCTCTGTAGGAAAGACACTGATTTGCACCCCAGTTGCAAACGTTTCGTCTAAACTATACTAAATAGCCGAGCATAAACTGCAGCGTGCGTAGTTGAAACTAACGAACTCCTACAAGTTTTATTATTCCAGATTGCAGATAATCTCATTTCATTTTTCCAATGGATAGGATTTCTGATATATTGAATTGCATATTGCAGCTGAGTTTCTGTGTGGATGAAAGAAGCAATAACTGGATGAATTATTTCTGTCCCAATTGTTATATTTTTTGTCGTTTTCACATGCATCTAAAACCGACGAAAGTTTTGTAAGTCGTTCGTATTTGAAATAATTTTCGAACGAATAAATTTTCCCTTGAAATCATTTTTGAATATATAATTCAAGAATACTCCACGCTGTCGTGGTATATTAACGTTTTGTGTGAATTGATTAATGGTATTACTCGGTCTGCTTATTTACACTTTTGTAAACTTTAATCTATAGCGTTAAAATGTTATGACATGATCAAAGCTCTGAAAATCCTGTTTTGACGCATTGTATGGAAGACTTTTTTCATCCCTGTTCCGGTATCAAAAACAAATACGCGGAGCTTTTATTCAACATTAAAATGATGGTTTTAACAAAAGCAAATAAACAGTAGCTGGAAATGTAATATAGCTCAGTCTGTTACATTTATCGGAGACTGGTAATATGAATTGTCTGCACAATTTACGAGGAAAAAGTATAATAAGAATCGTTTTAAAAATATATACACACAGAGAGAAAATTTTTCACTGTACTTATTCGTTAAATATAAGTAAATTTCTATGTTTTTTTATCAACAGTTGTCACTAACTTTGTTAAAAAAAAAACTCATCTTAAAGAGTTCGCCTTGACATGAATTAAAACTGATTCATTTGTTAAATGTTTGCAAACAGTTTTTATTTGCATTTTTCAAAACAAAAAAAATAAATTATCATGTTACTAAAAAAATGTGCCTACATAGGCAAATACGTATTGTATACATATACACGTTTATTTATACAACTATTTACAGTTCTCTCGTGCTCATCCTACGTTAAACGTATTTCCCAACGCTAATATAGCGTATGTATTTTTTCGATGGATGATATCTATGCATTATCTTTAAGATATGTATTATTCCATGCTTCCGTCCTTTTCTGCAGCTCTTCAGCAACCAAAATGAGCATTGAGTGCGATTTGTGTGTAGTGGAGCGCGATATCTGAAATATTACCGCTTATTTCGAATAGGGAAACAATCCTGGCATGAATAAAGTAGATAAAAAATAAATTCTGAACGCCGATTCAGGACTCGAAGTTGCAATAACTCCCGCCGAGAAATGAGTAACACACAGATAATGCAAACACTAATACTAAATTAATCATGCTCATTATTACGTTGGTGTATTTCCTAGTTCTGTGCAGTAAAAACAAGCAATTAGATTATTATTTCATATTTTCAACTGTTATTAATATTTCGGCAAACAGAATTCTGTGCACATTATATTCGTGGTAAGATTATAGACATGAATGTTATGTTCATTAGTATGTACTTTTCTTAACTGTTAGAGGTCATATACACATTTTTACATGTTATACGATTATGTGCTGTTCAATTTGTCATCTATTGTTTCTATTTATTTTAATGCATTTGTCAAAAGTCACGCATGTTTTTAAGTACGTAGGTATATAGCTATGTAGGAAATATGTATCTCTATTGTGACAAAACATATATCCCGAGGAGCTTTAGGCTTACAAATGGAATCGAAAAGTGAATGGTCTGTTCAAAAAAAAAAACCATGGTTTTGGCATTATAGAGACTTTGGAAAATGTAGAAATAAGTTATCCCAAAGATACTTTAAATAGCATTTTAAATCTGCATATATTGACGCGAAAATGCCATAAATCCAAGAACCGAACACAGTATCCCTGTTCTCATTCGAAGGCCAAAGTAATCGCGATTTTACACTTACATATTTCAAAACTTTGCGTCGTAAATCCTTTTGTTTCTCTATTCGGCTCCACAACGACGATCCACGGATTATAATTTCATGATGCATACTGTACTTTAAGCCGGTACTTCATTTATTTTGTTGACACAACCAATAATCTGTATAGGCTTTGTGCTCACGTGTAGACATATTAACATTTATCATTTAGAATAGTAGCACTGTTGACAAATCACATATCCACAGGCATGCATGGATAAGTAAAGTCAGTTTTGAAAACTAACTGAAATTAAGTTTGAGTTAGTGTGTCAAAATGTATCCAAGTAAAGTTAGTGTTTTGAAACTGTAACTGATTAAATTGTATTGTAAAGGACTTTTTAACGTCCCCCAGTGTTATGCTTGAAAGCTTAGCAGGGGACGGCTTGCAGACTTACTTATAATCTAACTTAAATTAACACCCAAGTCTTACCCGGGATTTGAACCCAGAGCCTCCCGTACCCCAAATCGGTGGCGCATCAACCGAGTGCTCCATAGGAGGTTAATGTTAGTTGAAAGGAGTGAGTGAGCGAAGAGATTTGGTCTGCTCTTAACAGGGAGGTCTTTAGAGCCGATGAGGGTAAAGTGAGGTGAGTATTAAGCAGCGCCGGAATGAAAGGGCGGGGAAACGGGAGATCCCCGAGAAAATTCGCCGACCAGTGGCATTGTCCGACACGATTCCCACATGCTGAAATCCGGCGACCCGGCCGGGGATTGAACCCGGTTCGTCTTGATTTGGGGGGGGGCGAGCAGGCTAACCGCTCAGCCACAGTGGCTCCTTTTTTTTTTTACTTGGGCCTCTCTTACGTTTAGCACCGCATATTTGATCTGTGATTCTGGCAAGTTGGGATGTTTCTCGTTTCCTCCCCTCCCCCTCTTCGTGGACCAAGAGCACCGTTCCTCCGCTGGTGGAAGGACATGCGCGAGAGCAACTAGCCAGTAACAGCGACCTCCTCCTCCTCGTCCTGCGCAGTTGTTCCTCGACCCACGATAAGGGAAGTGTCTATGGTGGCTCATGTTTATGTATGAGGCCGCAGCGCCAGCGGGGAATTTCGGCGGTCTGGGGACATAACCCGTGCTGGAGTGGCAGGAAGTAGAGGGGTTGGGGAGGGGCTCGAACAGCTGCCAACTCATTACCCCGCCGCAGTCGTGGTTATAGCACGTCCGCCGGCCGTGACGTTACGAAGCCGCTTGCCACAGAAGGACCTCGCGGCTGCCGCATGGGAAATAACCCCCAGGAACTGAGAGCTCTCTCCCCAGGGCCCGACTTTGCCCATAGGGCTTGCTGGAGTACGCGGGGGAGAACTGCCTGCCATGTGTGACGCTAATTCGATAACCGGTGGAGATATTTGGACTGGGAGCCGATGAGGGTGAAGAGAGGTGAGCATGGAGCAATGCCAGGGGGAAACGGGAGACCCCCGAGAAAACCCGCCGACCCGCGGGAACGTCCGGCACGATTCTTACACTAGAAAATCTGGGAGCGACCCCACCGGGCATCGAACCCGGTTCGCCTTGGTAGGGCATTCTATCTCATCCAGTTTTAGGAAATGTTAATAAATTATTTTTAATAGCTCCAATAATATTTATTTACAGTTTTGAGAAAGGCACAGGTCAGTTTTAGGTCAATGTGAGACTTATCCGGCGAAGAGGGGGAGGTGTGGATTCATGTCCCATTTGATCACTTCTCCTGAATCCATCCCTGCTTCAGCCCTCAATTTAATGCCAACTTTCTCTTTCAGGACCTCCATGCACAGCCATTGGGTGATCATCCGATCACATTATATATATATATATAAAGTGTGATCGGATGATGTGTCTATATATATATATATATATATATATATATATATATATATATATATATATATATAGACACACATAGACTAGAAAAATATTATATAGTAAAAATTACGGACCTTGTGTGAATAAACGACTTTTAGATGTAGAGTGTGTTTTAGTTTATCAGTATATATGTATATGTTTATATATGTATATATATATATTTAAAGTACTTTCCACAAGCTGCTGAATAAATAAATATATTATATTACTTCAGACTCAAACACCAGGTTCGCTGTGGTCGACCGTCTTCGGCGTTGACGACCTGCTGCTCTCTATGGAGTGACTCAGCTATGATATATATATATACATAAATAAACTCATCAGTAAGCGAAGGAAGTTATTATAATTTTATATTAACTTTACACATTATACTATGTATATTAGATTAACTATATATTATTTACTGTGATAATATAATTTCTTTAATTAATGCGTATATATAAATGCTTCAATTATATGTTACTAATTTACAATCTTTGTGACTAAGCCGAGCATTACGAGGACGAGTCACGTGCCTTCAAATACTTCTATTGAATGAGACAAATTTTTAAAGCCAACATAAAAAAAACTAAAAAATTGCAATAGTGCATAAATGTGCATTTATTTTACGCCACTATAACAAGTTAAGATTTATAGTTTATATCGTCAGAAATATCTGGTCAGAAACACAATCACTCTGGTTAAATAGTTACTCTCGTAGTTTAGTTTTGTATATTCGCAGTTTCTTCACACTTTTCGAATCAAACCTTTCAAATTCACATCATGTTCCTAGTTATGCCACGTATTACAATCGCTGTATACTCGTGTTGACATAAAATTGTTGTAATTTTGGTTAAATAGAAATGTTACTATACTTTACCTATGAATTAATTTAAAACTAATATTAATAAATCGGTGAGAAAGCAGATGGTTGAGAATGCCTAGTAAGAAATAACTCTTGTGCGAAATACAATCACACATAGTGGGCACGAACGTGGTTCGTTCTCCTTTTGGTGTAATTTTCCAGACTTCGTTAAGGTTTTTTTGCATGGGGCGTACTATAAAAGCTATTCTGCGGTATTGCCCTTTCTTCGTTGGCGTTAATTAAGGTCCAATGCCCCCTTAAAGAGCGACCATCCTGGGTAACAATCCCGCGTCAGAAGCCGGAGTACCATCCAGGAAAAGCGAAGCAGACATTTAAACTCCGGCTTGAAACTTCATAACCCAGAACAGCGGAGGGTTAAGACGCCCGTCTACCTAGAGCTGTTTTCCGCGTTTGAAGCCGAGAAGCGAGGAAGCGTTAAAGGCGAGACTGCCACGCGCATCAAGTCCCCCATCGCCACTAACCGCAAGGCTCTGAACTGGCGTGCAGTGTTCTCGTCTCACTGCGTGTGTCTATGGGACTTTCAGCGGCGACCCTATTATTTTATTGGTGGAAAGTGTGTGGGAAGGTTCAATGCATGCCCCTTGACTACTTTTGTATGGATCTGGCACACACATTTTAAGATACAGCGCTTTGAAAAAAACCGTTTTTAGCCATTTTGGCGTGCTCTGAAATAGTGTTTCTAACTAACGTGAGGTCTTGAAACACCCAACAGCCCTCCTCTGAAATGTGTGTTCTTGTCGTAGGTCAGTACCCTGGACGCACGTTTAATCGTTTGGTAGAAACACGTGTATTTCGAACACACTGCAACGCACTTCAAGTGCCAGGTAGACGGGCGCCTTAACAGTAATTCACAAATGCGCGTTTGCCTTATCTCGCCGCAGTTCGTGATATAAAAAATCACTAGAGAGAGAGAGAGAGAGAGAGAGAGGGAGAGGGAGAAAGAGAGAGAGAGAGAGAGTGAGAGAGTGTGTGTGAGGGGGAGAGAAGAAAATTAAGCCCCTGCCCCCTGCGCGATCCATCCGGTAAGGAGCCCCTTCTTCCACCGAGGCAGATTAATCGCTAACGACTTCCACTAGGAGATGTAGGATGTCGTGACAGCCATTAGAGCGCGCAGAACCGCTGCGCTGGCGAATAACTACGGGCCTCGCCCTCTCGCGACACCAGACAGACCCGCGCGAGACGGAAGCCGCTAAATTGATATTTGCTTCCTCCAGAGAGTTGCCAGAGGTGGCTGTCGAGATGACACCGCCTGCTCAGATACGCCCTCCCCCCCCCCCCCCCCTTCTTCATTAGTAGTAGATCTCTATAGGCTATTCACGGTAAAATAAGCACTTTAGAGAGCCCTGTTTAAGATCTACTTGTATCCACGTTGTGTATTCCTCCGCCTTTTGTAAAATTATCATTCATTGGTATGGGCCTCGTCACTTTATTCTTGCGTTGGTCAAATGAAATTGTGAAAGTATTAGAAACGTCAATATTACTCAAATATGCTTATTTTTACACTTCGATGCATTAAAAAAAACGAAATCAAAGGATCAGATTATCACAAATGGTTACCTAACATTTTTTTGTTCGACGTTAAGATATGGAACCACTTTCCACTACATCGTTACCAACTTTACTGGGCGCATGTCACTCAGTGCGCTCGTTAAAAACCTATGCAGGTAGGGACAGTGACTTGTTCCTAAGGTTGATTTCAAAAGTGCTCACTTTACCGTGAATAGCCTTTATCAAATAATACAGTGCGTGGTTTATACTTAACTGTCTCCTGTAGCGTGCTGTATTAATGCATGCAATAACTTCGAATTATTTCCTGTCGCAAGGTTTCTTGTGGTGCTATGCCGTTTTTTTTATTTTCTCTTCTTAGATATAGGTTAACTGTAGGAGTAGTATGATTATGTATTTTCAGGGCCAATGGGAACTGTGTGGTTGTGGCTGTGCGGATTCGGCTCGACTCGGATGAGCTCGGCAATTTTCGGCTCGACTCAGCAGGTGCTCGGGAGCCGTCGACTCTGGTTTATCGAAAGTACCGGAAGGGGCTAGGCAGTTATGCCCTCTAATACATCAAGCATATGTTTGTTTCTGCTAGCCATATCTGTTTTATAGGCATAGGGTAATTTAAGTCGCATACCTTTAATTATTATCCGATTTTAAACAAATCCGTTTTAATTATAAATGATTTATTAATTTATATTTTCCCGAAATTATACATAGGGTATTGCAGAAACATGCAGAAGTCTCTCAATCAATTACTACATTTCCAGTCCCCTCTCTTAAAGACTAATTAATACACAATGCCAGAATCTGAAAATTATTCACTGCCTCGGCAGTTTTTTTAGGCATAAGTATGTTACTCAGAATTTGTTTAATCTATGTATATTTGAATATACCAAGCCCATCAGACTAATAGTGACCATACGCACGAGTATGTTATAGTCATGTTATGGATCAGCATCCATCAACACTTTTATGGGCTAGTTGGCGTTAGTTTAAATTCCAATACTGCCAGGCCCTTGAGAATTGGATTGTATGACGATGATATTCTGTTTTAACTTTCGTGCTCTTCTTGACCTTCAACCAGTCATTCCATCAATATTTTGATCAATCCATTAATATACAAATATTTACATCGATTTGTTACATTCTTCGCCAATCCGCGACCAGTGCTCGCCAATACTCAGCAATCTTTCCATTAGTCTTTCGCAATATGTCAATATTTCTATCAATCATTCATTATTTCCATCTATCTTTCAATTTTCCATCAATCTTTCAATCTTTCGCAATATTTGCGTTAATCTTTCGCAATCCTTCCATCGACCGTTCACAATCTTTCTATTGACCATTAATCCATATTCAATCCATGAGTTTGTCATCTGTCTCTATCCATACATATTTTTGTATGCAGTCAACTATCCATGTATTTTAATATTAAGGTATTCAGTAATGGTTTGTATGCGGATCTTTACCTTAATATCTGAGTGCTCACGATGCATCTTTAAAGTTGTGAGGGATGATAGGGTACGATACACAAAAGTAAAGAAAAAACAATTGTTTTATAAGTCTTCGCTCCCTGTTTCATTCTGAATATTAAATTTGATTTTCTTTGTATAATGAGATGTATGCTCGTCAGTATTTAGAGCCGACAGCCGTTTATTTAGAAGTGTTGTTAAATGCTGATCCATACCATGATTATGATATACTCGTGCATGTGGTCGCTATTAGTATGATGGACTAAGATCATTCATATATACACACATTTAAAAAATTCTGGGTAGCATACTTATGCTTACAAAAATGTCAAGGTAGTGAAAAATTTACAGATTCTGGCATCGTGTATTAATTAGTCCACAAAAGAGGGGACTCAAAATGTAGTAAATGCATGGGAGACTTTTGCATGTTTACGCAATACCCTATGAATAATTACAGCACAATTTTTAGTTTTATAGTGAAAGGGTATAGTTTTGTGTATACTATATAAATTGTAATATAAACGGAGTTTAACCGTTAAATTAACCAGTTAGCAGCTATTATTTGATCAAACATATTTCATTAATTGGAATAAGTTATTAAATTAAATTTTATCATTAACAGTGACATACCAAATATGTACTATTTCTTGTTATATTTTACTTGCAAGCTACAACGTCATGTCTCGATACGTAATCAGAACCCCTTAAGTTGTCAGATTGGCATACTTGATGTCTTCTTTGATCCAACCGCACGTAATTCTGCTACGTAAAGGTTGAATTCAAAAGTGCTAACTTTACCGTGAACAGCTTTAAGGGCCCTTCCCACCGCCTGCCTGTAGCTGCGATATTTAAACGGGAAATCCCATGTTAGGAAAATTTCGCTCCAGAGCTTTAATTCTAAAGATAGACGTTTCAAACGAAATGTAAGTTTCATGAATTAATTAAGAGAAGATTCCCACGAGCGTATATTTTCAATATACATAGGCAGTATGTACTTTTTTGTTAAACATAAATTTTAATGATTCTTTGCAAACAAGCTCACTCTAAGAAATGATTTGAGAAATATACCATATCAGTGCTTGAGCTTAGTGAGAAAGCAGTATGGTAATGTTTGACACCATACGTTCATTGTAGCGTTCCTACATTTGCTCAGGAAACAAGGAAGTTGCCAACTTTATATAGTAGCGCCGCTAAACATTCCTATATCTGCAGCTTGATGTGTGGTATTATTACCATACTGTGTATAGGTTCAAAACTTACATTACAGTTTAGGAAGTTAACCAGATTTTTTTTTTCAGAGTATACATGTTATGGAAGCATCTCCGCTGCGGGGAACTTCTAAAATAATCGCGAAGATTACATTTTGTGTGAAACGCTTATCTTAAAAACGCGCTGAGGCGAAATTTCCTTAACATGGGTTCCATAGGCTGTTCACGGTAAAATGAGCACTTTTGAAAGCCCTGTTTAAGAGCTACTTGTACGCACATTGTGTATTCTTCCGCCATACGTACAATTAACAATACCA
The DNA here is from genome assembly GCA_029891345.1 of Dryococelus australis. Classification (NCBI taxonomy): domain Eukaryota; kingdom Metazoa; phylum Arthropoda; class Insecta; order Phasmatodea; family Phasmatidae; genus Dryococelus; species Dryococelus australis. The sequence goes on from CM057001.1 coordinate 7,744,826, forward strand.
CGGGCGTCATCACTTTATTCATGTGTCGGTCAAGTGAAACTATGAAATTATTAGAAAAGCAAATATTTTACAAATCTGCTCATCTCTTCACTTGGACGCATTAAGAAAAAAAGAAAGCGGAAGTAATAAGTTGAGCTATCACAAATGGATAGCTAACGCATTTTATTCGACTTAGAGATATGGAATTACTTTCTCTCTATCGTTACCAACTTTATTGGGCGCATGTCAGTCAGTTCGCCCGTTAAAATATATGCAGGTAGGAGCAGTGACTTTTTCTAATGTTGACAGCAGGCAGACAGTGACCTAACCGGAAATATTCACTAACTAGAATCCGGACAGATAACTGATGGAACCTGGGCCTCGCGTGAAGTAGACTTCTACCCTCAGCTCATTCCTATCCTCATGAATGACTCTGCTTCAGTTGATAACATGCACGTACTAGCAAGCACTGATTGTCTACTGACTGTGCGCTTGTCGGCGAGTCGTGTCGTTCGAGATCGGCTGTCGTGTTTTCATCGATCCTTGTTGCCGTATCGATCGCTCGAAACGCTGTGCGAGTATTTATATTTCGTCGTGCCAGTGGTTCTCGATTTTTCCCGAACAAATCCCCATGAGACCCGCTAATGAAAATACAAGCCTCGGAGCTCGGCGAATTGGCGAATCTAATTGGCTGAATAAATAGCGCGAGCTAATTAATAAAAAAATACTCAGAAAATATTTAGAGGCGATGTTGTAAGTCGACGTTGCAGCGAACTCGTTACGGGAGGTCTTCTAACAAAGAAACTGCGACTAGAGAGGTATCGTATATTTTTTGCCTTTTCAGTGTTAACAAGAGTGAACTCCTTTTCAAAGTAATGTTAAAGGCGCAAATGTAATGATATACTACGAAAAAGCGATTCTTTAGAATTAATCGTGTTTCAGGTATTTTCCGTTGTGATATTTATTAGTTTTGAAGTATTCTTTTATGTTTTATAATTGGGTGAACATTAAAAAACACTTTTAATTTCGAACATGCTTTTCATTACCAATTATATCCGGTACATACTGCAGCATCTTACATTTGTTTATTGACATAACGTTTTTATCTGTTTTTATTCTGAAATGGTAACAAGTCTAGAGCTCAGTCTAGGCCTATATGCATTTAAGTACGTTTTTAAACTCGATTATATATGGATTGCATATCATATATTTTTATTATTCGTTATTACATAAAAACAAATCATTCATTTACATCGACGGTACAAATAATGTATATTGTTTCAGTTTATCTAGTGGCGCTCGATAGATCAGTTATAAAATTAATATAATGCAGTTTTAAAGTCTGATATAATTGGAGCACTAGAATTCTGGTTCTCCCCTGAATTGAAATACAAAATTATGGGCACTCCGATTGAACGATAGGTAGATTCACTGGGGTATTCCCAATATTGGATTTATTTTAATTCTCACTCTCTCATTCCGACAAGATAAACACAGCCTCAGTTTTCACAAAAGGCCATGCCCTGTCAATCTGACTTAAAGTTAACTAATTTGGAATATTTCGAAAAATATATACAATGAACTTCGTGTTTTCGAAGTTGGCTATATCGAGGAAAGTGTAGGTCTGTGATTGCGGCAGACCGTAAAGTTCATATCCAACACTTTCTAACAACTATATTTTGAATTCTTAGTTATAATTTGTACATTTAATGTGTTATTTAAATACTTTTATCTTACAGTCAACTCTGCTGAATCGGCTAATAAACTTTTCAGCCCGTGTCGTCGGGCACAATTAATTAAAGATCAATTACTCCTCCTATAGAAATTATATATATTTTTTATAATTTTGTTTTTATTTACATTAAACTAAGTTAAATCTTATTGAGTAGGATTTCAAAATGCCTCTTTCATTACATTCAGCACGTCTACGCATACCATAAATCGCACAAAAAGCAGGATAGTCAGTTCAATACGTCAAATAAAGTTCGAATACGAAAAAATCGTTATTTCATTCCAATATTTGCTGTGTAAAATTGATTACATTTTAAGGTTTTAATTTCACCTCTTTTCAATGCAATATCCCTATAATTAGGATGGAGAATTGACGATAAATATACATGCCACGCACTAATATGGTACATAAATTAGCTTTATAAAGGTTTCTATAGGGATTTTAAAAATACTTACCTGACACGAAGGTTATAGCATTATAAGCGTATATAAAATACCTTATCAATTCAAATAACCAATTAGTATGTATGAATGGTAACACAAAGGTAACGAACGCAAAGCGCAGATCGACTAATTGCATTGATAGCATAACCTTTTCTCTGTGTATTCACACTTTATACATTATCGTGTCAGTCAGGAAAATTAACTCGCAGCTAGCATCGAAATTCCAATCAATTCAAACAAATTCATCAATTTGACAGATGACTATAACCAGGTCACTGGACACCGAATTCTCTCTCGGATTCCACAAGGCTTTATACCCTATGCCCCTTCACCTGAAGGGGCCACAGTAGTGTAGTGGGTAGACTACTCGCCTCTCACACTCTAGGGGCCGCAGTGGTGTAGTGTGTAGACTACTCGCCTCTCACACTCTAGGGGCAACAGTGGTGTAGTGGGTAGACTACTCGCCTCTCACACTCTAGAGGCAACAGTGGTGTAGTGTGTAGACTACTCGCCTCTCACACTCTAGGGGCAACAGTGGTGTAGTGGGTAGACTACTCGCCTCTCACACTCTAGGGGCCGTAGTGGTGTAGTGGGTAGACTACTCGCCTCTCACACTCTAGGGGCAACAGTGGTGTAGTGGGTAGACTACTCGCCTCTCACACTCTAGGGGCCGTAGTGGTGTAGTGGGTAGACTACTCGCCTCTCACACTCTAGGGGCCGTAGTGGTGTAGTGTGTAGACTACTCGCCTCTCACACTCCTAGGGGCCGCAGTGGTGTAGTGTGTAGACTACTCGCCTCTCACACTCTAGGGGCCGTAGTGGTGTAGTGTGTAGACTACTCGCCTCTCACACTCTAGGGGCCGCAGTGGTGTAGTGTGTAGACTACTCGCCTCTCACACTCTAGGGGCCGCAGTGGTGTAGTGTGTAGACTACTCGCCACTCACACTCTAGGGGCCGTAGTGGTGTAGTGTGTACACTACTCGCCTCTCACACTCTAGGGGCCGCAGTGGTGTAGTGTGTAGACTACTCGCCTCTCACACTCTAGGGGCCGCAGTGGTGTAGTGTGTAGACTACTCGCCACTCACACTCTAGGGGCCGTAGTGGTGTAGTGTGTAGACTACTCGCCTCTCACACTCTAGGGGCCGCAGTGGTGTAGTGTGTAGACTACTCGCCTCTCACACTCTAGGGGCCGCAGTGGTGTAGTGTGTAGACTACTCGCCTCTCACACTCTAGGGGCCGTAGTGGTGTAGTGTGTAGACTACTCGCCTCTCACACTCTAGGGGCCGCAGTGGTGTAGTGTGTAGACTACTCGCCTCTCACACTCTAGGTGCCGCAGTGGTGTGAGTGTGTAGACTACTGCCTCTCACACCTAGGGGCCGCAGTGGTGTAGTGTGTAGACTACTCGCCTCTCACACCTAGGGGCCGTAGTGGTGTAGTGTGTAGACTACTCGCCTCTCACACTCTAGGGGCCGCAGTGGTGTAGTGTGTAGACTACTCGCCTCTCACACTCTAGGGCCGCAGTGGTTAGTGGTACACTACTCGCCTCTCACACTCTAGGGGCCGCAGTGGTGTAGTGTGTAGACTACTCGCCTCTCACACTCTAGGGGCCGTAGTGGTGTAGTGTGTAGATACTCGCCTCTCACACTCTAGGGGCCGCAGTGGTGTAGTGTGTAGACTACTCGCCTCTCACACTCTAGGGGCCGCAGTGGTGTAGTGGTAGATTACTCGCCTCTCACACTCTAGGGCCCAGTGGTGTAGTGGGTAGACTACTCGCCTCTCACACTCGTGGTGCCGCCATGGTGTAGTGGTTAGATACTCGCCTCTCACACTCTAGGGGCCGCAGTGGTGTAGTGGGTAGACTACTCGCCTCTCACACTTAGGTGCCGCAGTGGTGTAGTGTGTAGACTACTCGCCTCTCACACTCTAGGGGCCGCAGTGGTGTAGTGGTAGACTACTCGCCTCTCAACATCTGGGCCGCAGTGGTAGTGGGTAGACTACTCGCCTCCACACTCTAGGGCCGCAGTGGTTGTGTAGGGTACTACTCGCCTCTCACACTCTAGGGGCCGCAGTGGTGTAGTGGGTAGACTACTCGCCTCTCACACTCTAGGGGCCGCAGTGGTGTAGTGGTAGACTACTCGCCTCTACACACTCTAGGGGCCACAGTGGTGTAGTGGTAGACTACTCGCCTCTCACACTCTAGGGTGCCGCAGTGGTGTAGTGGTAGACTACTCGCCTCTCACACTCTAGGGCCGCAGTGGTGAGTGGGTAGACTACTCGCCTCTCACACTCGTGGGGCCGCAGTGGTGTAGTGGGTAGACTACTCGCCTCTCACACTCTAGGGGCCGCAGTGGTGTAGTGTGTAGACTACTCGCCTCTCACCACTGTATGAGTGCCGCATGGTGAGTGTAGTGGTAGACTACTCGCCTCACACTCTAGGGCCACAGTGGTGTAGTGTGTAGACTACTCGCCTCTCAACTCTAGGGTGCCGCAGTGGTGTTAGTGGTAGATTACTCGCCTCTTCACACTCTAGGGGCCCAGTGTGTAGTGGTAGACTACTCGCCTCTCACACTCTAGGGGCCGCAGTGGTGTAGTGGGTAGACTACTCGCCTCTCACACTCTAGGGGCCGCAGTGGGTAGTGGGTAGACTACTCGCCTTCTCACACTCTAGGGGCCGCAGTGGTGTAGTGGGTAGACTACTCGCCTCTCACACTCTAGGGGCCAACAGTGGTGTAGTGTGTAGACTACTCGCCTCTACACTCTAGGGGCCGCAGTGGTTTAGTGGGTTAGACTACTCGCCTCACACTCTAGGGGCCGCAGTGGTTTAGTGGTAGACTACTCGCCTCTACACTCTAGGGCCGCAGTGGTGTAGTGGGTAGACTACTCGCCTCTCACACTCTAGGGGCCGCAGTGGTGTAGTGGGTAGATTACTCGCCTCTCACACTCTGGGGCCGCAGTGGTGTAGTGGGTGACTACTCGCCACTCATACTCTCGGGTGCCGCAGTGGTGTAGTGGGTAAGACTACTCGCCTCTCACACTCTAGGGGCCGCAGTGGTGTAGTGGGTAGACTACTCGCCTTCTCACACTCTAGGGGCCGCGTGTGGTGAAGTGGGTATACTCGCCACTACTCAGGGGCCGCAGTGTTAGTGGAACTACTCGCCTCTACACTCTAGGGCCGCAGTGGTGTGTAGTGTGTAGACTACTCGCCTCTCACACTCTAGGCCGTGTAGGGGTACCTGCCCAGTGGTGTAGTGTGTAGACTACCGCCTCTACACTCTGGGGCCGCAGTGGTGATGTGTAGACTACTCGCTCTCACACTCTAGGGCGCAGTGGTTGTAGTGGGTAGACTACTTGCCTCTCACACTCTAGGGCCACAGTGGTGTAGTGGTAGACTACTCGCCTCTCACACTCGGGTGCCGCATGGTGTAGTGGTTAGATACTCGCCTCTCACACTCTGGGTGCCGCAGTGGTGTAGTGGTAGACTACTCGCCTCTCACACTCTAGGTGCCGCAGTGGTGTAGTGGTTAGATACTCGCCTCTCACACTCTAGGGGCCGCATGGTAGGTGGGTAGACTACTCGCCTCTCACACTCTGGTGCCGCAGTGGTGTAGTGGGTAGACTACTCGCCTCTCACACTCTAGGGCCACAGTGGTGTAGTGTGTAGACTACTCGCCTCTCACACTCTAGGGGCCGCAGTGGTGTAGTGGGTAGACTACTCGCCTCACACTCTAGGGGCCACAGTGAGTAGTGTGTAGACTACTCGCCTCTAACACTCTAGGTGCCGCAATGGTGTAGTGGCTAGATTACTCGCCTCTCACACTCTAGGGGCCTCAGTGGTGTAGTGGTGACTACTCGCCTCTAACACTCTAGGGCCGCAGTGGTGTAGTGGTAGACTACTCGCCTCTCACACTCGGGTGCCGCAGTGGTTTAGTGGGTAACTACTCGCCTCTCACACTCTAGGTGCCGCAGTGGTGTAGTGGTTAGATTACTCGCCTCTCACACTCTAGGGCCGCAGTGGTGTAGTGGGTGACTACTCGCCACTCATACTCTGGGTGCCGCAGTTGTGTAGTGGGAAGACTACTCGCCTCTTACACTCTAGGGGCCGCAGTGGGGGAGTGGTAGACTACTCGCTTCTCACACTCTAGGGGCCGCAGTGGTGTAGTGGGTAGACTACTGCACCTCACACTCTAGGGGCCGCAGTGGTGTAGTGGGTAGACTACTCGCCTCTACATCTAGGGGCCACAGTGGTGTAGTGTGTAGACTACTCGCCTCTCACACTCTAGGGGCCGCAGTGGTGTAGTGGGTAGACTACTTGCCTCTCACACTCTGGGTGCCAGCAGTGGTGTAGTGGTAGACTACTCGCCTCTCTACACTCGGGTGCCGCATGGTGTAGTGGTTAGATTACTCGCCTCTCACACTCTAGGGGCCGCAGTGGTTTAGTGGTAGACTACTCGCCTCTCACACTCTAGTGTGCCGCAGTGGTGTAGTGGTAGACTACTCGCCTCTCACACTCTAGGGGCCGCAGTGGTGTATGTGGGTAGACTACTCGCCTCTCACACTCTAGGTGCCGCAGTGTGGTTAGTGGGTAGACTACTCGCCTCACACTCTAGGGGCCCAGTGGTGTAGTGGGTAGACTACTCGCCTCTCACACTTATGGTCCGCAGTGGTGTAGTGGGTAGACTACTCGCCTCACACTCTAGGCCATAGTGGTAGTGTGTGACTACTCGCCCTAACACCTGTGCCGCATGGTTGAGTGGCTTTATTTCCGCCTTCACACTCAGGGCTCATTAGGACTACTACTCCCTCACACCTCTCAGGGTGCCGCAGTGTGTTGAGTAAGTGCCCAGGTTATAAACTACTCGCCTCTCACACTCTAGTGTTCCCGCAGTGGTGTAGTGGTTAGATTACTCGCCTCTCACACTCTAGGGGCCGCAGTGGTGTAGTGGGTGACTACTCGCCACTCATACTCTGGGTGCCGCAGTTGTGTAGTGGGAAGACTACTCGCCTCTTACACTCTAGGGCCGCAGTGGGGGAGTGGGTAGACTACTCGCTTCTCACACTCTAGGGGCCGCAGTGGTTTAGTGGGTAGACTACTCGCCACCCACACTCTTAGTGCCGCAGTGGTGTAGTGGGTAGACTACTCGCCTCTTACACTCTAGGGGCCGCAGTGGTGTAGTGGGTAGACTACTCGCCTCTCACACTCTAGGGGCCGGAGTGGTATAGTGGGTAGACTACTCGCCTCACACCCCCTGGGTGCCGCAGTGGTGTAGTGGGTAGACTACTCTCGTCTCACCAAAGTGAACCTGGTTCCGAGTCCAGGGGGGGTCGCTCTCAGGTATCCGCATGTGGGAATTGTTTCAGACAATGCCGCTGGTCTGCGGGTTTTCTCGGGGCTCTCCTTTTTCCCGAGTCCCTTCATTCATCTTCATTCCGGCGCTGCTCCGTACTCACCTCGATTCACCCTCATTGGCTCTCAAGACATCGATGTTAAGATCCGCCCAAACCTCTTCGCTCATTTCACTAATTCTACTTTTTTTTTCCATTCGGCACTGAAACCACAGTTTTATTTCACCGACAGGTACAGCACAAAACCAAAAATCTCCTAAAAGAACCGTCCAAGATGAGCCAGTCAAAGACAGGCTAATACTCTTGTCGCATTGTAAAGTAATTTTTAGAACATACATTTTTAATTAATGTAATCTCATGCAAAATGAATAATATAATTCCAGTGTACGATTACAAGTAGGATGTACCACACCGGAAGATCTGTATTGTAAAAATATAGCTAGCGTAAGATAAATTTGTTCCTCCCCCCCCCCCCCCAATGAAAATGGTTTAGGTTTTTTCTTGACTAAAATTTACGTCCATTAGCTTATCCGACATCTGGAGTGCTTAATGAACATGTTTTCTTTTTTGATGATCTGTTTATAAAATTGCTAATACGTGCCAAATAAAATACATCTTCGGATCAAGTTTCACAAGTGTTGGTAGCTAAAATAAAATTTGCATGACAACCGACGAAGAGTAGTGGGCGAAATGATCCTCCTCTGTTATAACTACCTCGCTTTTCTTATGGTTTCTAAGCACGCGATTCTGTTGCACCTGGCAAATATCTCGCTAGGTTAATCGACGCGCAGCTGACGCCGAGAGGGGAAAAAAATATGGGGCACATTGTTAGGCAGAGTACCATCAAAGTATAATGCTATAGTCCATTCAAGGTTATTTCTGTGTTTTCTGAAGCCCTGCTCAAGTTGTATTTCTCCGCCTCATGCAAACTATTACGTCAACGGGGCAACGCACCACATTCGTGCACACTCAGTTGAATAATATTTTATTAGAAGTATTTCTTACTAGGAATGACCAATTTTCTCCCGGGTTTCATTCATATTAACTATGTGTGAAATACTATAATTTGTAAATAAAATATAAGTGAACTTGCTGTTTAACCAAAAATAAGGCACTTTTATTTTAACGCAAGAATAAAACGCTTGTAATACATGATATATCTAGGAACCAAACAAACACGTCATACGTGGAGAGATTTTTTAAAGGTTTGTTTCAAAAAGCGTGAAGAAGTCGCGAATGGACTACAGAGTCATAGACGTACACGCTAAGAACACTTTTTTTTTTGCTGAAACTCTTGATTTTTTGCTATAAAGAAAAATTTTTATTAAATATAAACAACTGCAACGTAAGTTAGCTGCTAACTAAATTCTTGCTAATTTAGATCGTACATTAATAGCAATGAAAATCTTGCATCGTTGTTAAAATAGTTGAGCAGAATTCGTTGTGTTGAAGTCATATACTGTATTTAAAAAGATAAATCATTGTGTTGACGAGGTAAGCAATTCGTTAACATTTAATAAGTTTCATTACCTACTTAAAACTAGAATATTGGAAAGAAAATTTTTCTGCATCACTTAACACTTCTTTTAGTAGACAAAAAATTTCTTTGCTGTAAACAAAACTAGATCAAAGAAATTATTTACTTTCATTACAGAAATGTAATATTGTCATTTAACAAAACGCATAAAGAAGTTATAATAATAACAGTAAATTTAAATTACCTAAACCTTCCTTTTGAATCAAAGCAAGATTGTTTTACTGAAAACAAAACAGTCTCAAAGAAAAGTCTTTCTTTGCTACAAAATAATATATGAACGCTTTTTTTTTAGTATATACAGCTCCGACCAGTACGAAACGATGCGATAAAAATGGCAGCGACACGACGATAATATTTTCAATACGACTGCTTGGATTTATAGCACGGCAGTTTACACGAAGGTTAGGATTGTACGGCACCATATACAAGGTGCTCATAGAATAAACTGGTTATAAAGGCGGTGGTCAACAGACAATAGGACACATATTAAGCTAAAACACCGTGTAGCGGACAAACTAGTGGTTTCATGAAGGCACCTTAGTAAAGCATCCAGTTCTGAACGCAGCGTTACTAATCCAAATACGACACAACTTACGGCCCGAGCAAGCATGCAGATTAATGAGGTCCGTTTACAAAACAAGCGTCGGCGAAGACGGGCAGCGCGAGGCGCGGCCCGGGGTCTTTACAACATCTGTCATCCACGAGGGAAGAACGCAGCATGATGGACATGTAACATCATGTACAAGCATAGGACGACCAAGGCATATGTCCGTCACACGGACGTAACACCCCCAGCCACACGTTTCTGACAACTGTTATGAATGTTGATTTTGTAAGTTTAATCCGTAACTGGCAAATTATTTTCCCTGTTTAAAATGAAAATTTTTCTTTGTAGGGAAATTTAGTCGAACTATTTCGTTGTATGTCGTTGCACACCTGTTCGCCATGATGCACGACAGAACACAAATATAAATCGTCTCTAATCGAAAACTATTGGTCGGGCGACAATTTTCGTAGTGCTGACTTCACAAGCGTCTCATATTTCATTGGCTGTTTGTAATTTAACTGTCGTGTTGCGCTTGTCGGCGTTACGTGATTCCGGCACAATAATTATGGTACACTCTTACCAGTGAAATAACGCTGGCACAAGCATACAATGAAAAAAGCTGCCCAATAACTGCTGTGTGCGCCCCGATTGTGACTGTGGAATGAACTAACTGTACATACATACGAATGGCTTATAGGCTGTTCACTATAAACTGAGCGCTTTTGAAAGCCCTGCTTGAGATCTACTTGTATGCACGTTGTGCATACTTCCACCATATGTCAAATTTGAACTGTCATGGGCCTCATCACTTTATTAATGCGTCGGCCATGTGAAACTATGAAACTATTATAAAAGCAAATACTTTATAAATCTGCTAATTCTTACACTTAGATGCATAAAAAAAACAGAAAGAGAAAGAAATCATTAAGTGATCACTCATGTTTATCTAACACTTCTAATTCGGCGTTTATTTTTGGAGCTACTTTCCCTCCATCGTTACCAACTTAACTGATCGCATGTGACTCATGCGCCAGTTAAAATATATACAGGATGGAGCAGTGACTTTTTCTAAGGTTGATTTCAAAAGTGCTCAGTTTATCGTGAAAAGCATTTTTAGTAACGTCAACACACATCTCTAACACAGTCCAAATGCAACAGAGTTATACACAAGCTACGCTCAGTTGGGAACTTTTTTTTATAAAAGAACAGATTTGTTGGAAAACTGAATGACAACTTGTTCTCATAATAGGAGGAACAATATTTATCGCAAATAATTTTTACTATAATCCTATAGCATATTTTCAGAGATAAAATAGTAACAATTATTAATAGTAGCATTTCTAGGGGTTTCCCGGGCAATTTACTTATGGGGCAAGAGAGGAGTATATAAAGTGGAATGTGTGGTTTAATGCATTGGCTTACCTCCCATGCGATAGTATCTTACTGTTAACATATATAATTCGCGAGAAATTCAGCTTGCCAGGAATGTATATGGCAGCCTTAGGAGAGCCGGCCCTCGTAATCAGACGCGACCTTGCGATAACGTTTACAATATTTTACTAGGGATTCGCCTTAAGTAAGTGATCTCAAGCTTCCCCTCGCCTTCTGCTCTCTCACTCGAGAGCTGGACGCGCTGCGTTACTGGAGGAGAGATAGCAGATCCCGCAAACATTCGGGGCGTTCTAAACATGGTTCTAACACAGCCGAAAGGATTGGAGCGCATCGTTTTGCCTAAAGTCATTTTGCCTGGAAGTGTTTTCCGACCTTCATTTGACCTAAAATCGTTTTGCTTAAAATAATTTTGCCTAAGATTATTGTCCCTCGCTTAACTTCAAAACAGCCGTTTTACCTAAAAAATGTTTACACTAAAAGTCATTTTGCCTAGTCATTTTGCCTAAAATTATCCCCTCGCTTGAATGTTCAGAAAGTCGTTTTGTTTAGATTTATTTAGCCAAATCGTTTTGCCTAATTTTAGGCGAAACTATAAGTGGCAAAACGACGGGTGCTCGAAAGGATGATAAGGTATAAATGAGAAGTCGCAGTGGATAACAAATTATTTATAAGGTGCATGCCCTGTTCGCGGATAGATATAGGTTACGAAATCAACAACTGGAGAATTTCCAGTGTTTAGTTGCCGAGTTATCTTTTACTGTACCAGTGACTACCGCATTTACGGAAATCATATTAGCTGTATATTTTATACTGTGTTACAGTATAGAGGAGTTCCGCGTACGAAAATTACGTATCAATCTCTCGAAAGAGGTGGCGTGTTGGGTAAAAACACAAGCCAATCTTCTTGTTTATCCTGTACGGTAGATGACTAATCCGCAAGCGGTAGTAAACAATGTTGGCGAGTTAAATTTTTCAATGCACAAATGGGGTGCTTACCCCTCCTTATCTCTTGGTAAGCGATTAATAGTGGTACCCAATTTTTTATGGCTTGTACTTTGTCATTCAGTAATGCAGTACTCAAAAATTCAGAACCTTATATTTGATCCTGGCTGGGCTACTAGCAATAAAAGAATCCTTCAGCTACACTTTTAAGGATGGTTACACCCTACAGGAATCGCCTGCCGAAGTTTGTCGGTAGAGATCAGTTGCACTCTATAGAACTAATATACACATGACCTTTGGTATTTGAAACCGAAGCATGTCTGTCCACGACACGTGAGTAAGGTGTGTTGTTTTGCACACACTAATAACGAAGTGAAAACCCTGTTCCGTTGCCGCATTTTCATTCTTCCAGACTTGTGATACATCCTTGACGCCGACTAAGGCCATGTTACGAACACTTGCACTTGCACTTCCACTATCACTTCCTCCCACAATTCCCCGCGCATACTCGTGCATACTCGTGATTTGGAACAGATCCACACTCGCACTTGCTCTCGCTCTCGAAATTCGCTTGTGTTATCATCGTGTGCTGCTTATTTGAAAGCTGCTCAATTGTGTTTTCATCCACCTGAAGCAAGCAAATCACTTTTTTCGTAGTCATTGTAGGGAATGGAGATCCAATCAAAATCCGATTTCAGATTAAATACAATTGTAAACCAACTATATTTTATAAAGAAGTACTTTTCCGTTATTGCAAACATTTACTTAGCAGTGAAAAATGGCTCGTTCGTTCGGCATCGTGTGCATTGTGAAAGTGTGCAAACGTAAATAAAAAAAACAATGTTCCGAGAGCATGAATAAAGCACGCATAGAGCATGCATCAGAACACACTCGCAACTCGCACTCTTGCCATCTGAAACAACTCTCTGTGATGTCACCCCCGAGTGTGAGTGTTTTGGCTGTTTATAACGCCGCGACGTACTTAAAGATGTGTCAGTGATTGCTGCGCAATGAAGTGCTAATTATTTCACAGCGATGAAAGTGCCGTCCACCTGAGAACTGCAGGTTCCATTACTCCCGATCCAATTGACAGTGTAGAAGAAAACGGAACTCCATTTGGAGAAGAACGCTGACAGGCATTCGCTCTTTAGATCTGGAAATGTGAATTAAAGATACAGTAGTGAATAGACGATAAATCCTTCAATACGCTGCCCTAAGTTCTTGAGTTTAAAATTTATCTTAAATGTAATTGCTTTATTCTTCTGCGAAATGCTACCGCACGCAAACGCGTATGTGATATGTAAACACATTAAAACACACACTACAACTTTGGACTATTATTCAATAAATGAAACATTCAACATAGTCTAATTCTTTTAGTGGGTATTATTTTATCAAAGAGTGATTCGTGTTGCCCATTATGATTGAGATATAACGATTTTATAAATTATTTCGCTAGAACTTCAGAAACACAAGATTCCTGTCTCATGCCATGTCTGCTTTGGAATTTATGCCTAAGATTTATTTCCGTTCATAACTGATCCGTTGAAAAGTTCACAAGTCTTATTTCGGTAAATAATTTTATTTCATAGTCGATCGAATTGTACAGCCAGGATTGTCCTACGCAATAACAGACTTCTTTTGGCAACACTCCGTTCTCAGGAAACCTGCACTGTAATGTTTTCTTATTTCATGCATGGAACATATATTTTAAGCTAAAGTAACACAAACAAAATGCAATCCTATAAAATCAACTCTTCCCTCTATTCCCCTGTATTACAACACTGAGCCGACCTCCAGTGGCGCAGTCGGTTTGTGCGCCACCGATCTGGGGCGCGGGAGGCTATGGGTTCGAATCCCGGGTAAGGCGTGTGTGTTAATTTAAGTTAGGTTATACGGTAGCCTGTAAGCCGTCCCCTGATAAACTTTCAACCGGGGGACGTTTAAAGCCCTTTACAATAGAATACATTCTTGACAAAAAAAAACAGAAGCTCCTTGCACAGCAGCTGGCCCCAGTGATTCGCCGATCGCCTTTAATGATTCGTCAAGCGAAAAATAAAATAAGTGGACCCGAATGGGGGTAAGGGAGGAATGAAGAAGCTGAAATAACAAGAGAAGCTTGTGATGGTGTAGGAGGGGGTTTGGGGGGGGGGCATGTTCCCAAGAAAGCCGGCTCCACGCCTTCCACTGTAACGACATGCTAATGCACGGCTGAACACGTACGCACGTACCTCCATGCATCATCCCCCACCCTCTAGTATGCTACCACGCATGTGGGTGGGGTTGGGAAGCTGGTAGTCATGTGCAGGGAGGGAGGGTGAGTGAAGGGGGTTGGCGCCCACACTTGTCGCACTAGTGAGATACCCTGCATGTTGTCACAGCTGTCAGCAGTCATGGCTGCCGTGTCATGTTCCTGTTCAATAGCCTGGCTGCGGGGTGGATGGCGGAGGGCGCGAGGAGCCCCCCTCCAACACGACCTACCAAAGAGCAGGCTGTGAGTTATTGGCGGTCTGCACGTGACGTCACACTATTATTATTACAACGAGAGGAAGGGTCTTGAAATAATATCGCCTCTCCCGGGGGGAGGGGGAGCTGCCGATGTAATAATCTAGGCGGCGGGCGAGTGTTATTGTAATAATACGTTTCAATCCGCCGTGTCCGTCCCACAAAGTGATACGTAATTTTAGATCTGTCGCTCAGAGCTGAGGGGGGGGGGGGCGGGTTGAATAAATACAGAAGCTATCCACATGATACCTAAAAGTTTTAATTTAAATAACACCTTTATTGGGTTTCGTATTTCGGAATAGATGCCTCGTCTATTTCGAACTGTAAGCGATGTTAGTCACAATTATGTGCCTGCTGTGCACATTTAATTGTACTTACTTCCCTGTTCAGTTTGAACTGGTAAGGTTTCCTGTACATTATTATTTAATAATTTATGTAGCGATTGTTAAACAGTGTAGTGCATCTATCGGGCCTTAATAAGGACACCGTATGATCTCTTAAACATTTATATTCCAGTGTATTATGGCTGAACACGAGCAATCATCTACACCCTGACTCACTGCTCATGTATACGCCAAAACTTTGTTATATTAATGCATTCTTCATTCTTGTCCTAACTTTATTTTAATAGATGCATAAATATGAATGTATTTTTAATTTATTCTTATCGTACACGGAAAATCTTTCAGTGTTCACAAGCAGTTTAAAAAAAAAAAATCATATTAATACCACAGGTGATCCGACAATATATTAAAAAAATAAATCATGTTAATATGCAGGTGATCCGTCGACATATTTCACGATTGCATCAAAAATAGAAATTCGAAAATAAATTATTCTCTCTGTTAATCACCTTTACATAATGGTGTTAGGTATGCCTACCTTGTGTATATTAGTGATTTAAATTATATTGAATATGAAATTATAATACGATGAATAGTTCTTTTGAGAAAATGTGAAGAAGATCCTTTTCTTTATATGAAGGTGTTCTAAAAACACAGGACATTTCTTTGCAGGGGCAGACAAGAGGACAAGATATTTAATCACCTACTCCCAACTCAAACGAGACAACTTACTCAAGGAGTGAAATATTGTGTACTAGCTGTTACCCGCGGCTTCACCCTTATTATAATGACCAAGTGCTCTATCTTAATGGTTGGTGGCATATTTTATATGTTCCCGTAAAACTGTTCTTTTTTCCGGGATGAAAAGTACCCTATGTGCAAATCAGGAATATAATCTACCGCTGTATCAAATTTCATCTAAATTTGTCGAGCCGTTACTAAGTGATTGAATAACAAAGAAACATACAAACTTTCGTATTCATAATATTACTAAGATTTTTTATTTTAAATAATACAGTGCTTCATGGCCTATACACGGCAGTATATGCGCGCCTGTTAAAAAATTACAAGAAAACATAATGAGTTGTCGCATTTATTTTTCAGCAACTATATTGAGGTAATTGAATTTGTTTACTCGCTGGCTAAATTATTAAGCTTGATTATACAAATTTAATGAAAATAAGTTCCAATCCTTTAAGTACAGCGAGTCTTATAATTTGAAAATTTGAATGATTGTTTATAATTTTATTACATGTGAATACAGTTTATTTCAAATTACCTATATAATTCCTTTGGCTAACATATGCATATATTTGACCCTTTTGAAATATACTGGCGCTTATACCATTTTTCCCATGATGACCTGTCTAATTACTTTCAATTCGAGTGCCTACTCGCTGAGATTTTATGTGGGAATGCGCTCAGTTTAGACAAACTTTCGCCGACATAGTTTTCGAACTATACAGACCAAAAATTAAACATCCTGAAACAATTGTCCGTGGTTTTTCCACACCTGGCTTTCATTAAAGACTGTTCGTTGTAAACTGAGCACGTTTGAAATCCCTGATTCAGACCTAATTGTATGCACATTCTCCCATCAATTATAAAGTTAATTTTCTCATGGGCCTGATCACTTCATTTATGCGTCGGTCAAGTGGAACTATGGAATCATTAGAAGAAATATTTTTAAGATGTTCTAATTCTTATCCACTTGTATAAACTTTTAAAAAATAGAAAGCAAAATAAATCATTTTAGTATTCACAAATGTTTACGTATAATCCATTCAAGGTTACTTCAAACTTTTCTCAAGCCCTGCCGAAAGTTGTACCAACGGACAACGCACCAAATACGTGAGCACTCAGTTGTAATAATATTTTCCATGAGAACTATTTCTTACTAGGCGCTACCAACACAGAATTTCTATCCCTTTTATTATAAAATAAATATTATATTGCTCAAATAAAATATAGGTAAAACTTCAATTGAACAAACATTAAGATACGCCTGTGTTCACAGAAGCATAAAACGCTTGGCATACGGCATATTTAGGAAATAACTAAGTACGTAAAACAAGGGGAGATTTTTCAAAGGTTTGTCTAAAACATCCGAAGAAACTGTTAATGGAATATACCACTTTTATTTAAACCTTTATAAAATGGAACTACTTGCGCCAACTGCACTGGGTGCCTACCATTTAGTGTGTTCGTTAAAATATAAGGAGGCGGGGGCAGTGAGAGTTGATTCTAGAAGTGCTCAGTCAACCGTTGGTAGCCTATATTAATAATTTTGTATGATTGTGTGTAAGAACATTGTAATAATAACGTAGGAAATAATAATAATTATTATTATGTGCGTCCATTTGTCACAAACAATTATGGCTGAAACCGACGTAAATAAAGTTAATTATAAAATTGACGTGATACATTATTACTATGACTATATTACACATTATCACAGTAAATATTATGAAGATCTTTCTTCAAAATACTGTTTTCCGAAGCATCCAGAAAGGAAATGCGCTTAAATTTTGTTAAAAATACAGACTATTATAATCGATTATTTTTTTACTTTTGAAAAGTATGTTTAAGTAAAATATTTTATAATTTTGCAAAATATATACATTATTCTTTCATATACAGCACAAGTCGCACTTTTCTGTCAATTTTCTGGTGTCTGTACTATTTTTTGATGAGATCTTCAGATTGTATAGTCGAGTGCAGTGCTCCATAAGCAGATGCTTCACTTCTACCTTAAGGAAACTGTCGAGTGGCATCGCTACCATTCTTTTGGCCCACTGAAACACAGTGATCCGATTGGAATGCCTAAAATTGAGTCATGATACGACGCACCTTCTAACATTCATCCACTCCTCTTACATAATAAATATAAAACACATAATTTGAAATATTTTTTACCTAATTTCAATCAAAAATATGGTAAAATGAGCGTCGCGGAACCTAATCTTGTTTTCCCCGTCTGTTTCTAGTCTCATGTATATTCGAGAACTGTTTAATGAATGCTCATCAGATTTTATATACGAATCGTGTAATGAAAGGCCTCAAAAAGATACAGCAAATGTATAATCGATCGCACTCACTTCCAAAATTATTTGGCGGGTGCGATCCAAGCGCTGTTACACTACGCTGTCGGAGCAGTTTGCGAAAGGGTATTGCGATGCCGGGTTGCAGGTTTTCACTGAAATCTCTCTGTGTGATTGATAGCAGGAAGTGAGGCTGACCCACGCTCCTGAGTCTACTCCTGAGTCTGACTTACAAGAGTAGATGTAGAGAACTAGGTATCCCGTACCAGAACTCGGAGATAATGAGAGAATGTTCACCCTTCACAGAGAATCTGGTACAGCGAAGTGGCATCTGTTGTGCATCCGTAGCCACACACGTTCATGGACGGATATTTAGGACGTACGGTTATATAAATAGTGGAGTGGAGAAATTTGGACAGCAATAGGCGAGACCAGTCCCCGCAATTTACGATTTACAGACTTTTCGCCGTCATTTGCATTACACATACTGTATTATATTTACGGCATCGCTTTGCACATGCCATAGGGTATCGCTTTGCACATGCCATAGGGCATAGCTTTGCACATGCCATAGGGCATCGCTTTGCACATGCCATAGGGCATCGCTTTGCACATGCCATAAAACATTAATTGCCTGAACACCCTTACCAGTAATATTTCTGTAACTACCGGCAAGAAAATTTATTTATTTCTTGCTGGCTGTCACTTGTCAGTAATAAGAACAACAGTAGAGGTGTATTAGTTTGATAGAGCTTTATAATTTAGAGCAAGTTCGGGTATTGTGGATCCTTCGGTTAATATGGCAAAGTGTCGGCAAATTGTCAGCCCGATATCTGTAAGATCGGCAAATGTCGTTCCAATGCCAGAAGATAGACAGTATGTTTGCCGTTAGAAAAAAGACAACGGCCCACTGCATTTTTTTTGGACAACAGATGGATATCACCTAAATTATGTCGGCGTGATATCTCACAGCCATGTCACCAGTATCAAAAATAATATTCTGGCCCGATTCTGATATAGCGTCTTTGTTTTTTCGGTAAGCTGGCTGTCATCTTATTTATTCCGACCCACTAACGTTTTCGAGACATGGCTCTTTATCACAATAAAGATACAAATATGATGTATTTCTGCCGACAAAATTTTTGAAAGTGTTTATTGATTAGTCAAGATGTTAGGTAGCTCTTAATGGCATGATGTCTTTTTTGAGAGACAATGTGTTAAATGTCAGCACGTTTTTTTTCATGATTATATATGTGTCATGTGGTAGTCCATGGCATTTTTTACTTTGAAATTTTTTTCACTTGTACAACCATCCGACAGATTAATTAAAAACTAACAAAAACTATTTTGTTTGCAAGTCTTTGAAGAAACGAAGAAATAGTTGTTAAATAATCAGTGTTTTAAAATTATTTGTTATATTGTCATGTAATTTATACATTCACTTATAATAATTTGTGTCATGATAAATTTGAAATTACTGGAGAGAATCAGTAAATAACCGGTGGTGTAAAGGTTAGCATGCTGAACTATCAACTCAAGGGTCATAAATTCGGAACACTCACTCGGCTTGCTAAAGATTCTCATATCATGTGATGTGTTGAGAAGAAATGAAATGGATATATGTGAAGCGGAAATAATGCACATTAAAATTTTTAAGCGAAAAGTTAAGGCTTTTTAATGTTTATACTGCTTATTTCTGGACATCATGCTGCTACAGGCCCGGCATTGTAATGGTATTCAGCAGTCGCTGGCCCGGTATCTTGCCGCCATCCAGCCGTCGCTGACCCGGTATCTTGCCACCATCCAGACGCCGCAGGACAGGCGTCTTTCCGCCATCCATCAGGCCGCTTCCGGCATAAGACAGTGGGCCGGTATCATATGGCCGGAGTTTGACGGCAATCTTTTACCGGCCCGTACTTTGTTTGTTTGTTGGGAGAGCTGAAATTTTTTGCAGCTCTGCACGATTGTCACACATGTTGATATTATTAATGATAGCAAAATAGCTTGGAATATTGTAATGTAATGATACGGGTGCCTGTGGTTATGATAGGTGTTTCAAATTCGTAATATCTACGTAGTTTAGTGTGCAACACCAGTCGAGTAACAATGGCGTGGTTCGGCCAAAATGGCTCTGAAAGTCGCGTGTTAAGTGGCGCCCGTCCACTTTACACACACCATAGTTTACATTACTTCCATTTTTATTAGGAATAGTTAATTTGCTATAATTATGAGACTATGATCGTGCATGTTATTATCTGATTTCATCTATAACCTTGTTACGAGTACAGAAAGTGAAGAACTGAAGCATCTGGGAAGACTAAAAACAAAATACGACGTTATGAACTTATGCTGTGTGTATCTACTGCTGTAGTACATTTTCGGATGTCAACTATGGTGACAAATGGGTTCGGTGTTTCGAGTGTTTACACTGGTGTCGCGAATAATGTGCTGATAATGAAACTTCGGGCTTTGTATGTGATATTCTCAAATTCTTATCAGTCTATATTTTATACGTGTTTATAGATAATGTATTTGGTGCTCCATAATCTTAATTTTGTAGCATATTTTCATGTGTGCCAAGAACACGTTGTGAATTAATGTAGTAATAGACTATGTTCAATTTCTTTATGTTAATTATTACCATTTATAACTGTAATGTGTCGAAAAGATCAAAGATGTGCTAACTGTAGACTTGCATACAATAGATTACAATTGCGATTTACACTTTTTAATAACTTAGTGTGGGGTACATTGGACCTTCGCAGACTTGTTTGAATATCAAGATATCAAGTTCAAATATTTAATTAGATGTGTAATTTATACCGTATACCGATATATCAAGCTGTAATATACCATAGATGAATGTAACATTTCTAATATAGTTTCTGAAAAAGTTTGAAAAACAAAAGGGGGTTAACAATACCCGAACTTCATCTATTACTTATGTAATGCCTTATGAAAAATTTCGTCAAATATTCTTAAGTGGAACTTATGGCAAAGACAACGAAAATCCAAGATGGCGGGAACTGATAGCCCTTAACATCGAGGTCTTGAGAGCCGATGAGGGTGAAACAAGGTTATTATGGAGCGGCGCCGGAATGCAATGGCGGGGGAAACGGGATGTCTCCGAACAATCCCGCCGGCCAGCGGCAACGTCAGCCACGATTCCCACATGCGAAAATCCGGAAACGACCCCACCGGAAATCGCGACCTGTTCGCCCAGGTGGGAGGCGAGTGTTCTATCCACTTCTCCACCGCGGCCCCAGGTTTTATGAATTTCTCATCGCCTGAGATTGTGTGCGATTCTGCCCCCTTCTCACTCTCCCAGATTGCAAGCCACGGAGATTAATTCCCAGCCACCGCAGTTTTTCCATTCGCCAGTATTTCTAGGAACTCGTTCGAAGTGTATGGAGTCCCTCTCGTTTTCCCACCACCAGAGAGCGCGGGTTTCAATTCCGATTTCTCCAATATCGCATTAGGTACTACTTTAGGCTGGCGTATTAATTTTCAAGGAGTGTCGGAAAAGTTGTGTGATTCTGGACCAGCAATTACCTTAGGTTATACGTCGCTCGAAGGTCGGACAGGCAAATTACACTGTAAGAAATTATTTGCAAATTGATCGCACTACACACTAGTGTATACTGATAAAGCGCGGATGACAAAGTTTTCACCATACATTAATGGCAACGTTCTTAAATTTGTTGACCAAAGAGTCTAATGCGTAGGGAAATTCCCAACTTTCGATAGTATCATTCCTATATTCGCAACCTGATGGTAATTTTCTCATACAAGATATGGGTTAAAGACTTCCATTGCAGTTCTGGAAGTTTACCAGAATATTTTTTTACAGTGTACGTACTTGGTTCGCCGTGCTAGAAAAAGCTGCAGATTTGTAATTCTCCTACATACGACTGGTTTTGGACACGCCCGTTATGTAAATTCTAAGAGTTTCTGATTAATTTCATTTGTTTACTCCATCCTCGGTTATTTGCAGCTTTTCTGAACCCATGCTAAAAGTTCTAATTCCACGTTATTCCTCGGCCTCGTGCAAACAAAGCTTAACCGTGCGTAGAAAATGACACCAAGTGACAACACACTGCATTCATGCGCACTCAGTGTAATGACAATTGGCACAAGAAATATTTCTTACTAGGCATCACCAACACATCTATTATCTCCCCGTTTTTATTCATGTTAGTTATAAATGAAATATTATAGTTTATAGATAAAATTAAGGCAGAAAGTCAATATAACAGACAGTAAGACATTTTTATCTAAACACAAGTGTAAAAAAAAATTTTGATACGTAATATATTTATAAAACAACCAAGCACGTCATATATGGGGTGATTTTTCTAAGGTTTGATTCAAAGTGTGTGAAAGTACTGCGAATAGAGTTTAAAAGCGTTAACGGGGTCGTTGGCCTCTGCAGTGGGCGATCCAGTAAATTGTAACATCAATGCAACTTAGCGCCATTTCAGTCGTTTTTTCTTCAGTTTATTTTCCCCCCTCGAATCATCTCCGTCCTAGTAATCCTGTTTAGTTGTGCTCACGAAGTGGCGAGTGAGCTAAGAAACTTCACTGACAACCGTTACGGCTTTAATCGATACTAAGCCAAGTTGGGTTTGCCCGCATATTTACTCGTGAGTAATGGAAGTAATGCATCGCTATGAACGTTCCCGATGTGGCCGTATCTGCTCCTCGACAGGACTCGAGTACAGATTGGAACTACTCCCGCTGGGCACGTGATAGGAGTCTGCTGGCCTCGAATTTCTCTTCACAATGATTCTGGCCGGCATTCAGACGTCCCAGATAGCATCTAGTGAGGACCTCGCGTGTCTGAAGTGGCAGAAGCTAACGGTACTTCACCCAGTGACAGAGTGGCGAAAGCTACGCGATCTGGTCTGCAAGAGTTCTGTAACACTACACGTAAATTAGTCTATATTTACGACACTAAGATATATAAATGAAGCTGGCTGTTACAAGAGGACTGAAGGGCGTATTAGAGTTTTTGACGGATAGAGGTCTTACTAAAAATAAATGAACAAAATCGAATATTTGAATTACTCACACGTCTCTTATTTACCACATTAAACTATTTATCTCCACTATTACTACACTTGATCTCACTGAGTGAATTTCTATTTCACTTCCATTTAAAGTCTTCACTGTCTATTTTGGTTATAGTCACTTAACCCTTTGAAGACGGTACAAATTTACTGCCACGGAAGACAAGATTGACTTGAGCTGCCTATATCAATCACTACAACAATATAAATTGTGTTGGTCACTGTATTTCCACTTACCATCTTCCTATTGGTATTGGATACACGGAATACGCTTATTGTACTCAACAGCATTTACTATTGGCTGGCCGTTGAATTCGCGCCTTGTACAGTTTCTACCAAAAGTTTAAGACCACCATCTCTTTTCACACAATGAGTCTTTGACCTTAAAGTTTTGATGGAAATAACATAGGCTATTTTTTTTTTACGTATAAAATGACATATTTTAATTTTAAAAATAACATAAAAATTTCCAGACTCTTCATTAAGTTACGATTTTGTAAAGAAAAGATAATAAGGGAAAAACAATACATTTTTCATTAAATATAATATCATACAACAAATTCTACTTATTTAACCACGAAAGCTGATTTTTTGGCCGATTTACAACCCAGTCAGAAACATGAACATTTATTTCTGTATTTGGAGTAAATCATTTTTTTTTAGACAATTTTCTCACTAGGTAGCACTGTTGTACCATTTCCTAGCTTTGTGGTTAAAGACGTCAGCGCAGTGGAACTCTTTATGCTCGTGTTTACAGTTTGTCGCGACACTTTCTAGTGAAATGAGAAAATCAAGCGTCTCGAGTAAAATAAAGTGGCAAGTAATTGACATGTTTAAATGTAACAAGAGTCGAAGAGAAATCGCTAGTGTGGTGAATGTCAGTAAAGCGTGTGTAACACAAGCAATAGCCAATACCGGGAGAGCGGTGAGGTGCACGATCGACGTCATAGTGGTCGACCGAAGGCAACGTCACCTAGGGACGACCGTGTCCCTCGCCAAACAGAATCGGAATGCATCTGTGCAAGTACCGAGAACACGAGAAGGTGTCAGCAGTGACGGCATCTCGTCGATTGCGAACGCAGGGACTGCATTCATACATGGCAGCAAGAAAACCGCTACAAACAGCTGTGTTCAGGACAAACAGGCGGATCTGGTGCCGCCAGAAGAGAAATAGGGGGATGGAGAGATGGGGAAAGGTGTTGTTCAGCGACGAGTGCCACTTCGAACTCTATTCACGCCGCCGTATTCGTGTTCGCCGTACACCCACCGAGAAGTTTCTTCCCGAGTGCCTCTCTTCTGGTGTGCCACAAGGAGGTGGTTCGATCATGGCGTGGGGCCGCATATCCAGGTAAGGGCCAGGCTTCATTCGGTTTACTGATGGTTCTGTGGATTATAAAGAATACATTGAAACGATGAAAGATACCATGCTTCCCTCTGCACACAAGTTTCATGGAGGAGATATCATGTGTATCAGCAAGACAATACACCTTGTTACCGGTCCCGCCTGACAATGCAATGGTTCGAGGAGAACGATATCCCATTGGTGTTTAAGCCCGGACTTAGAACCATGATCGCAACAATTTGGTCAGATATTTCCATTGCATTCTGCCAGAATCTCATCTGCAGTAATAATAAAGATGTGCCTTAAAGCTGCAGGAGGTGTCATAGATTACTGAAAACCTTTACAGAACTAATGCTAAAAAAAGTTAGAAAGTGTAATTACAGTTGTGTGTATGCAGAAAATCTTCGTAATACAAAGTTCATGTTCCTGACTGGGTGATCTTAAACTTTTGGTAGGAATGTATTAATTTTTTCTACGATAATATACAATCGTAAATCGGCCAAAAAAAATTAGCTTTCGCGGTTAGCTCATTGCTACAACTTAAGTCATAATATCCTAGTAGTGTATTACGTGTTGTGCAAAATCATTAATAATGTACAATAAGCAGAATTTGTTGTAGAGTATTACATTTAATGAAAAATGCTTTGTTTTCCCCTTATTATCGTTTTTTACAAATCGTAACTTAATGAAGAGTTGGGAAATTTGTATGTTTTTTAATTAAAATATGTAATTTTACACGTTAAACAATAAAAAATAATAGCCCATGTTATTTGAATCAAAACTTTAAGGTCAAAGACTCATTGTGTGAAAAGAGATGGTGGTCTTAAACTTTTGAGAGAAACTGTATGTGTACGAATCAGTGTCCCGACAAACGAAACATGTTTTACAATCCATCGTGTTCATTGGAAGATTGATTAAAAATAACAGTTTTCATCTTACGAACTAAAATATTGACTTTTTGTAATTTAATATTTATATTCCGATAAGGTCCAGCGTAACTGTAAAACTATAAAAGTATACATTTTGCCTTCAGGGGCAAGGGAGTTTCCACATAAACGTGGCCCCGTGTATATACGTTTATACTCCTCAAAGGGTTAATTCACACTCATTATTTACACATGTTCACTCTGTCTGTTGCCATCATTCCAAATGTGTTACATTCACGCGTCCAGTAGAATAGACCCGCCCGCCAGTTTCACTCTTCACTGCACCTATGCTTGCAGTCCGCACACTTTACTCTCGCCGCAACTCGTCGCTCTGCTGGCTCGTCGTTCTCTGTCGTCGCGCGCCTGTCGCTTTACGTCGTGCAATCCTCCAAACTGTCGGCTCGGAGGTCCATCGTGACGTAAGTGGTCTTGTTTGTCCGATCTGGAATGTTCCCCGAGTCTTGTCGTCAGAGGCAAGGGCGATGATCCAAAACATTATTTTGAAGATAGCCTCAGAAATGCAAACCATTCAATGTCAAGAGCGCAAGCGGCGCGATAGGCTTATCGCAGCGGCACGCTTTGGCATGCCTTTGAAAATCCCCGCCCGCTTCCCACATTACACTCGCCTGACATTCCTTCACTGTCACGAGAAAAGACTGGCAAAGGGAAGCGATGTATGACGTCTACAATATTTGTTCAAATGCACAGTATCTCTATATTTCAAAACAAAACAACTGGCGTGAACTTTGTTTTAATACACTTGTAAAATTACAAAAATCATGTCGTCAACTAGTTAAAAAAAGTTTACTGTATACTGAGAAAGCATCAATTGTAGGGTTTGTTTCCCATTTACTTGGTAGCTGCAGTGAACAAAGCTTTCTACTGGAACTACGGTGCTTGTTAGTAGGAGACTAAGAATATAATAACTGGAGAATTGTTTCTCAATATGTTACTGCACCCCACAACACAGCAACATTGACCGCTCCTTAGCGGTTCGTTATTGAGGTTTAAAGCACTGAAAAGTCTTATTTACTTATCGAATTTCCCCCATGTGTCCCACCAAAAAGCTTACAGAGCCTGTCGCAAGAGTGCAGCACTTGTCCTTGCTACGCCCCCTATACAAGCAAATCCCTATATCACAAATGGCGCTTACAAAAACCAGGACATTCAATCTTTAAAAATGTGAGTACACAGAATCTGTGTTGGTTTCGTTGTAGATACACTCAGGTAATAAAAATATGTAACGTATACCTATTCCAAGTTTATAACTATCATTGTATACAAGAGCCGTTCTTGGTAAACATTGTATAAAATATTATTTAGTGTTTGTGGCATACGGAAAATATCTTTTAAAAAAGTATGTTTTTTTTTCTGTAGTTATAAGTGATCTGATAGTATAGCAACAATTTTTTTGTGTATATAACGAATCGTTCGTGTGCTTGAGATTGTTTGTTGCACCGTTATAAATCCAAGTGCGGAAATAAAAATAATTTTTAAAACATTGTTAATTGGTGTATGTTTTTTATCCCACGAAGTGGAAATTATTTTATTTTCTCAGTGCGTTGCTTTTCGAAAGCGAAAGTCCTTCGCCCTTTATCCTGGGCGTATTGAAACTCCTGTCGCAGTTGGAGGAACTCGGGATGGATTTCATCTCGCCTGCGCGGCCCGCGAACCGCTTCCGCTCTCTTTCTCTTTCTCTCTGAGGCCGAGAGAGGACGTGTTTTATTGGAGTTCGTCGCCCGCGTTTCTTTCCGTAACAACGTATACGGGAAGTTGGCGGGCGTGGATAGGTTAAGGACGAGGAAAGCTTGGCAAATGTTGAGCCGGGGGGGGGGGGGGGGGGGGGGGGTCGTGAAGCAGGATGGAGCACGAACGAGAGAGACAGAGAATGAGTAGAATGGAAGAACTCGCGGCTAGAAGCGAGATAGAGGTCCTCCTTCTCCTCTTCGCCCCTATTTTCGCTGCTTCCCCCCCCCCTCATTCATTCCCTGCTCCCCTACATCCTATATACCCCCCCCCCCCCCACTCCCACCTCTTGAGCGAAGGTCGTGCGCCGCTCACAGCAATTTCATTATTGAGGCGCAACTCCATCAATTACATATGCAGCGTGTTTTCAAGCGGCCGTAAAAGAGGAAGTGAAAGGGGTGTGGGGAAGATAGGGGAAGTTACGGCGAGGAAGAAAGAAAAAGAGGGGGGAGGGAACCGGAATAAAAGCCTGTTAAGGCCCGAAAGCGAGAGGGGCGGGGCGCATTTTTGGGGAACTCTGAAACACTTTTGTTATCACTGTCCCCTCCCCCTTCCCCGGGTAATTTTCATAAATACATTTAATTAGCGGCGCGGCGTGCATTTGCACCAAATGTCAGGCTCATTCCTGCACGACTCCATTATAATGCTTCCCATGCTAGAACTTTGCGCTATAAATTACGTTTAGTTACGTTGGACAGACGCTACAATAGTCTTCCACTTCGCAGGCGACATAAAGCGATAACATTTCCGTAGGGTATTTGCGTCTCTTTTAAATGCATAGGATACTTCGTTGTTCAGGACCAGGTAGGCATTTTTAAAGTTTAAAAACTTTGCTGCGCCTGGTTTATTCATAAGCCTCCTGGCGTATAGTCTATTCGCGGTAACTTGACAATTTTTTAATCAAACATTTGAAAATCACTCCACGTATGACGTGATTGTTTCCTAGATACGGGTATTTAATGTATCAACACGTTGTGTACTTCCGTTAACATAAAAGTGCCAGTGTTCCTTTAAATATAATTTTTTATTAAATTTTATGTATAAATTATAATTTTTTATTAAATTTTATGTATAAATTATAATTTTTTCTTGTAAATAAAAATACAAACGCAGAGGAAAAAGGTGTGCTGGCAACTGTTACGAGTGGACCCTAGTATAAAATCCTCGTATGAACCCGGTCACACACGTTCAGAAGACGCCAGGGATTCCGTCAAGCATTGCGGAAAGGACCAGCAACTATGAACCCCCCTCCACCAACCAGGGAAAAAGGCCAGCTATTTCTAAACTCTGAACAACGTGCCGATATAGGCCATCACGAGGCGCGGCGCGGCGTATCGCCTTGCCAACTCCGGCCAGCTTCAGGGAAGGACCGCAGGATGGATATGTCCGGCCGACGCTAATCGCTATACAAGATGACACAGACTCCGGCATCAATTTTCAGGAGGGGAAAGTCCACAGTAGATAATAAGTAAACACGCGTGAGTTATCCATAGTAATAATAATAATGTAGTTTAATATAATATATCAGTTCTAGAGGCTCCCCCGCTACATTTAATATTACATTGTTTTTTCTTGTCTGTGCCTAATATCATAATTAAACCACCTCAGTAACAGTTAATGCTCTGCCATCTTATTATTAATCTTGCGTGGCGTAACATAAAGGTTACTTCATAACATAATGCTTAGTAAGAAATATTCCTCGTTGGAAATATCATCTAATAGAAGGCGTACGAATGCAGTGTGTTGTCCCTTTCGTGTAATTATTTAGACTTGGCGTGTATTATAAATGTTAAACCATTACATTGATGAACGAACGGATTGGTTATTTGGCAACGTAGCAGTTGTAAGTTCCATTACGTACTAAAAACTGCAACGTATTTAAGAAAACACATTTCAGACGAGAACTGTCGAAACACGGCTATTTCCAAGCGCTGTAATCCCAACATGTAGAACGCTTCAGATACATGCAGAAATACTCAAGGGCTGTGCATGCAACCTTGCCAGAGTGATAGGGCCGGCGCTGGAACTCGCGTAGGTACACTCAGTGCCATGCGCTTAGAGGCGATGGCGTACTTGAACCTGCATATACTTTAACGGGCACAATGAGTAGGGGAAAGTAGTTCCATATATTAACGCCGAAAGAAAGTAATAGGTAACTATTTGTTAAATTATTTATCTCGATTTCTGAATTTTTTTCATGAATATAAGTGTAAAAATGGGCAAATTTGTACAATTTTTACTATTCTAATAATTTCACAGTTTCACTTGACCGGCGCATGAATAAAGGGACGAGGCCCATGGCAATGTTAATTTTACATAAGGCGGAAGAATATATAACTTGCATACTAGTAGATCTTAAGCAGGGCTTTAAAAAGTGCTCATTTGACCGTGAACAGTCTATAACAAATATGACAGGTGTCTTGTAAACACGTTTAGTTAACTTCTTTCGAAAACGTTGCGACAGCGGGCTGCATTGCGTCTCATATGTATCCGAAATCGTTTTCCGTAGTTGGGAAAAATTTCGCTGTTTTTCACAGTGGCATATTAAGGAAAACAACCTTATATAAATGTAGAAAATCGAAGTACTTATTCTTAATTTTGCAATGTATATTTTGAATCACTTAAATTTCAGGGTTGGAATTTAATTCCTACAATGTATTCCAATTGCCAATCATGATTTTAATAAAATGAATAATATACCACATTTAACGACGCAAGAAAAATTACTATGTTGCCCTGAAAATTCAAGGAAAACAGTTATAAATTACACAGCTACTCCATTTAAAGGCCTCTTTTAACGAAGCCATTGAAAAATAAAGTAAAATAATAACTTGAAAGTTAATCTTGAGGTAACCATCTTACGCGTGTTCATTATTGCGTTTTTTTTATTACATAGGAGTATATATTGCACACCGTTAACTACACAATCTGGAGCAAACTCTTGTTTACGCAATTTGCACACGCCACAGCTCTGGGGGGGGGGGGGGGAGGGATTTTTTTTTGTCACGTTTAATCTCTCGAATAAACAAACAGGCAGCAACGATGTGTGTTTTCCTCTCAAATAAACGGCGGCATTTACATCACAACGAAGTAGAACGAACACATCGTATTATATTGAAATATAATTTTTTTGTAGAAATTTTTTTGTGCAGTTCCATTTTTATTTTAACCTCTCCAGTACATACGAGAACACAAGCTAAACAAAAAAAAAAAATCACACAGCAATCGAGTTTTACGTCATCCATGTAATTTCCAATCTATAGAACCCAATTGGTGTGCTATCATATCGATGTCTTAAAGCGACAGGATGTCACTATGGATTATCAGTTTCAAATTTAAATGCTCTGGTTATTATTTACAAACCAAATGCCTTTTATAAAAATAAGTATCACAGGACATGTCCCGTCCCATAGTCTGTGAATACATTCTGTAAAAGCTACCCGATGAAAGTAAAATCGACACAAAACTGATTGCTGTTTTTAGGAGTAAGTAGTTACAGAATATTTTGGACTTCTGAAAAAATAAGAGACAAACAAATATTGAAAGAAAGTATTATTGGTGCTATGTAGACAGCGGTAAACGGGACATATGTTCTTTATTACAGTAGCTATGTGAAATCAAACTTGGATACCTTTGGAGCACGTCCCACACGTCAAATATGTTTTGATCGATTAATAAAGATAGTTAAGGACTCGGAGATATAGCAGTTGAATGTTTTACTTCTCTTTGGTCTTACTTCACTTCACTGTGACTTCATAAATGTCGGAATTAAAATTTATGGGACACGATAAAAAAAACTACGACGAAGTAAAACAGGGTCGAGATAAAGTAGAAATCGGTTATTCTGCTCTAGAGAAATGTCGTAACTTGGGTGGCTATCATAGTTAAAGTCTGCGGAGCAAAAACAGTTTAATGACGTTAAGCGTATGTAGTTAACAGTTGGCCACTATAAAACATAGTAAGTTACGGTTTTGTATTTAATTATTTTACGCAGTATTCAACAGCAAGCGCTAGAAATTTCAGTGATATTTTTGCCTGAATATATCACCAAGATATGATCGTGAAACTTTTTGTAGTTGTTAGGGAGCATTCACCTTCCATAACTGAGATATCCGTGATCGAATTCTGGGATTAATAACTGTATATGATTGCAAAACACAGTCCACGTGTTACTATTAAACAATGACTTGTTGCTATAGTAATCTCGCCGAATATACGGTAAGGTTACCCTAAACAATGACTTGTTGCTATAGTAATCTCGCCGAATATACGGTAAGATTACCCTAAACAATGACTTGTTGCTATAGTAATCTCGCCGAATATACGGTAAGATTACCCTAAAAGATGCTAAAGTAAAACGTCAGAACTCAGTTTATTAATACTCTTGTCGAACATGTCGCAGTCTTCAGTTTATTGTTAAAGGATTTTAATTTAAACACACATTTCTGAAAATGTATCAGCAAATTCTATTACAAAAAAAAGAGTTTACTTGAAATATTTTACATTTCAATTTATCCTCGCTAAACACGAATAAGTGGTAAGTTTCGTGGGAATATTATTGATCAATTATAGGCCAGTTATGTTTTTTGAGAGAGAGAGAGAGAGAGAGAGAGAGAGAGAGAGAGAGAGAGGAGAGAGAGAGAGAGAGAGAGAGAGAGAGAGAGAGAGAGAGAGAGAGAGAGAGAGAGAGAGAGAGAGAGAGAGAGAGAGAGAGAGTTGGTAGTGTGGAAGAGGTGGTTGGGGAAACCTAAAGAAGAATATTTTTCTCCGCGCATGTTTTCTTTTTGGTATTTCTTGCTATTAACTTGACCAGCTTCTTTAGCCACCCTGGAAATGCGATTAGCGGTAACAACCTAACGAATAACTTATCTTTCACTACCCAAAACTTTTATCGGCTCTAGGCACTCATCGTCTTCATAGTAAAATGCAGTATGTAACTAAAAGAATCATACAATTTCACAAGGCTATGGGTAGACAGGTTTGGCCGGCTTGGGCATAACATATATTGAAAATGGGATAATACTGGCCCCTGGCACCGGAGCCACAGCAGGCTGGCCATCATGTTGTGACGTCATCAAATCATCTTGGATACAGGTGACATTGCCCCGTGCCCTTGACCCTGTAACCGTAACC
The DNA here is from genome assembly GCA_029891345.1 of Dryococelus australis. NCBI lineage: Eukaryota > Metazoa > Arthropoda > Insecta > Phasmatodea > Phasmatidae > Dryococelus > Dryococelus australis. Next base: position 7,776,846 of record CM057001.1, read on the forward strand.
TTAAATGACCTTGAAAACAAAAATCTTAAAAATCAGAAAAATTATACATCCCCAAAGAAATTTAAATAATTTTTAAAAATGAAAAAAACTAAAAAAAAAATTTTTTTTAATGTACATATAGGAGGTCAGGGGTTCGATGACAGATGGATCGACTAAGCTCCCGACACAGACCCTCGCCATATCGACCATTGTCCATCTCGTCAGCCATGTTAGAAGTTTATGGCCTTGACCTTGACCTTCAACCTTAAGTTTCGAAAACCTAAAAGCCAAAAAATAAAAAAAATAAAACTTTATAAAAATGTTATAAGATATCAAAAAATGTATAAAAAATAATTTAAATTATTATTAAAAAACGTACATTTCCAGAGGTCCCACCACGACCAACCCTTCTCTTTTTTTATTGATTAGTAATAGGTTAATTACTCGTTTCGCTCGACCCCTTCCACGCAATGCCATATCTACTGTATGTTAATTCTTATTATCACATACTAGAGCGCACTGGTAACTCATAATTCAACTCCCAGAGAGTGCTATCGACCTGTACCGAATGCTGACGAGGTCATGTAAATCGTCATTATTGATTATTTATTTATTTTAAATGTATTATTTTTATTTAAAATATTTATCTGTAAAGCAGGATTTTTAAAATAAACAAAATCGTTTTTTACACAAAATTATTCAGTAAAGCATGAAGTGAGTAAACACATAGACAAAGGTATATTAATTGCAATCTTCTGTGTTCACCGCTCTATGTCTACATCGTCAACCCAGGAATTATAGTGGGCTGGGAAACTTCACCACTTGACATACGACCATCCATTATGTCGTTTCAGCACATTCTCAAACAAATACACATCTGGAAACTCTGTAGGAAGGATCTCCTCTGCGTAAAAACCATCATGGATGGGAACACAACTCAGATCCTCAAGAAAGTACGTCATCGGAGCATAGTTGTGTATACTTCGCACACAAAAGAGTTCGGTGCTCCAATTCGCTGTAAAAAATATATTTAAAAAATTAAATAAAAACTGCTCTACTGGTCTACACCAGCAAAATATATACAAGTCGCTATATCACAATACCAACCAACCATCCATTATAACCCAAGCCTAACCAGACCACCTAACAAAAACCCTATCTCCTATAACCAAAATAAAATTCAATTATTCTGCACTACCCAATACACCAAGCACAATATCCATCAAAACTAAAGTTCACTAAGCAACTATACAGCTGAGGCCAGCCCATAACCTAACACCTGTTCTATTTGTTCTACCAGCCAACACCACTTATACCTACCAATCATACCACACACTATAACTCAAGCATGCCTTAGCATTACAGGACTCACCGACACACACAACTGTCCATACCATTTGACATACGCCAACAATCGCAACACAGATATACTAGAAAACATATCACTCAACATTACCAATCATATCATCCATGTTAACCCAAGTGTACCAAGTAAATTTATATTCCAGACCAACCCGCAACCGAGACATCCCTACCATCTTGTCATACATTACATAATTAGACAAAAACCAGACTCGTCATACATGGAGTAATTGTTCAGGTTTCATTCAAAAGTGTGAAAAACTCACGAATAGATAACATATAAAGTCAGTTGATTGGGAGGGACAAAGCTCCTTTCTCAAAGAATGATGCACAGACTCTGCAGCCCCGCTCACAAGTGCACTACAGACAGAAGTTCGGCGCCCGGGCGCGAAGTCATGCGGTCGTTTCCGCGGCCTCTAACCGTGCCGCGCCTTAGCCAATCACGGAGTGGCATTCTGCCGGCGCGAAATGCCAGCCAGCCGCGCGTTCCTGCGACCCATACGAGATGCCAGATAACGGCCAGGCCTCAGTGCCGCTCCTTCTCAAGCTCAGCGTATACGTTGTTCACCATTATCTCAGCACTTTTTAAATCAACTTATGAAAATCTCACTGCTTCTACCTGCGTGTATTTTAACGGGCACGCTGCTGACTGCCGTCTAGTCAGTTACGTTGGTCGCGTCGGAGGGAAAGCAGTTCCTTACATTGGCGTTGAATTAAAAGTGTTTGGTAAACTCTTGACGTGAAAACGTCTTTAAATTCGCAACCATAGTGTGAGGCAATCCAGAGAATCCGATGTTAACAAAATCAGGGGATACAGTTTGGCATTGCAGCTCCGAATCTATCGTCTACATTCTATATTCAATTACACCACTCGAGTGCCAAAGGATCAAAGAATATGTTGAGTTGAGTAAGGACTGCGAAGCATCGCGCACAGTGGCGACGGAAAAAGGAGGGTGGTGAGGGGAGTGCAATGCAATTTCGAGTTCGTTTCGCCCTGTTCTCACAACTTCCGCGTAGTTTAACTTTTGACTAGGAGAAGCTACGACACTCGTTTAAGGTCCAATCGACAGCTCTCGTCAAGATCAATCGATTGCGTGTACAAAAACATTTGCGTGGGGGTGGTTATGGTGAAAATGTATGCGTTTAATGAAAAAAATTAAGAAAACTTAACAAAATTTCGACCTGTAATCGTTTAAAAGCCAAGCCGAAATACACTAACCGTATACGGTAGGAAAGAGCATCTCAAAAGCAATAGTGATTACCTGATACGGCCTTGTCCCAAAGGCACATCAAAGGGGCAGTAGAAACACCGCCCAAAAGATAATCAATCATCAAACTTCCAGAAAATATTCAAAAGTAACCTTTTGTAAGTAACTGGGGGCTGAAAATCAATATTAACGAGGAGAACCCCCATTTTCCAATTTATAACACATGAGATTACACTTTGATTTGATTCTTTAATGGATCTCAGTTATTAGTTTGTTTTGTTCAAAGCAAAATCACATTTGTACATTTCGTAAATTACAAAAGTTTAGAAAATATACATTTTATGACCACATGCCATTTATATCAACTCTAGAATGCCTCAATTCTAATTATTCAAGATGGCGAACAAAACATTTTAATAAAACCTGTGGTTTTCAGTATACCACTCCTAAAAAACTATACCTTTGCCACATACAAAGAAAATAAGGCCAATTATTGATAATATCAATTTTATGGCCATTTTGACAAACAAAGGTCAACCGACTAAATAACTGACAAATAGAAATAGATGAAAAAGAGGATATATTACTGGATGTTTTCTCATACCCAAGCAAAAAATGGATTACGTACAACATTCATGGCAATTCAAAATATTAACGCCAATTGAAGAGAATTTTACTGCCATGTAAAAATGTATTACTTTACTACAAAAGGCAAATAATAAATGGCTTGGGAAAGAATTAATTAGGTTCAATATTTTATGGTCGTATTCACAAACAAAGGTTAAAAATATGCTTTACTCACAAAGGTTTGACCATTAGAAAATACTACAAACGCCAATTGATGAAAATTATTAGGCCTTGAGAAGGGATAAATATTGTATTAATTTCAACATTTACAAAAGCCATTTGGAAAATTTATTCTATCTCAGAAAATGGCTAAGTTTTTTTCTTATTATCTTAATCACAAAATATCTGGCCATTCCGAGCCCTACCATGGCCATCTTTATAAATTTTCAAGTTACTTCAACTCTATATAGTACTCACTCTCATGGTCACATAACAAGACCGAGACCCTTTATGACTTTAATTTTAAACATGCCAGACATTTATGACGACAGCACGACGAAAGTCGTAGCTGCGCGACAAGCAGCTTTGTAAATTGTGCCCAAAAATTCCTAACCTTCGTGTAAACTGTCGTGCTCTGAATTCAAGCAGTCGCATTGAAAATGTATTCGCCGTTTCTTTGTTGCCATTTTTTTTTTTTTCGTCTGGTGTTGTGCTTGTCGGAGCTATGCGAGTCCAGCATTTAACGAAACAAAACAGAAAGAAGAGCTGTGTACACTTCTGCTGAATGTAAATAACGTTCGGCGGCAAATGATGGCAAATGAGGACGTATACAGTGGCGAAGTGTCCACAGATATTAGAAGACGCAGCGAGGCCAACGCAGTCCTTCCTTCGACATCAGTTACCATATATGGCAACTGGAATCTGCTCCTACCTTCAGGCACTACAGACCTCATTACAAACCCACGAAAAACAATGATTTATTTTATAAATGGGAACCTCTTCTCCTAACTTTCTCCACTCTCTCTTTACGGAGTGCTATATTTTTTTCCTACTTAACTGCTGTTAAAAGTTTATCTTAGCTTTTTTCAATCTTTTTTTGCTTCCTTTCTTTATTTTACATCCTGAGTTTTCTACGAAATATAACAAATATATGCAACGGCGTACGTCCGAAAAAAAAAATCCAATCAGTCAACAGAAAGAATACCTGTGACATAGTGACCCCCTTATTGAGTCGCGCCTACTTTCCAAACCATCCACGTAATGGGGCAATGGAGGTTGTACATTTCTTTCTTCTATCCATTCTTTTGACGAAATATAAAATAAAGCACGTACTTCATAACGCAAGAAAAATACAAGTTGCACGAAATTCCGAAATTCCACGAATAAAAGAAACTCGGGAAAAATTACGACTGGAAATGTGCTACATTTTAATATAATAAATTTTCTGTACGCCATAAATATTTCGGCAATGTCTGCAGACTATGGTATTGCTGGCGGTGTAAACCTCCCCGTCTCGCAATGGTGAAGTGATCATACTTCTCATTTCAGCGAGAGTGATATCAGAATTTCCGCGTGTGGGAAACGTGGCGGACGCCTGCCCTTAGCCCGTGGGTTTTCTCGGGGTGCTTGCATTTCACCACCGTTGCTGCTCACGCCAGCTGTTATAATTATGCCTTACAGCCATAATCATAAATTAATGGGTTTAAAAGTCGTAGCTTGTAGATGAATGATAGATGGTAGAGCTTACTGTACATGAGGGAATTTAATCATGTTATGTGAAACAGACAATACAACATTGTAATATTAACTGTAACGGAGAGCTATTAGAACTGATGTACAATATTGACCTACTTTATTATTATGGATAATTTACGCCTTTTTACTTATTATCTGCTATGGACTGTCCCCGCCTTAATCTTGATGCCCGGAGGCTGTGTCATCTTGCAGATCGGTTAGCGAATACCGGACACACCCATTCTTTGGTACTTTCCTGAAGCTGGCCGGAGTTGGAAAGGCGTTAGGTTCTGCCTCACAGTGGCCTATATCGGCGCGTCGTTTAGGCGTCCATGTCCCCAATCGCTGGCTGGTGGAGGGGGTTTCTGCACGCGGCCTCTCCTGGTGGTTGCTGCAATAATTTGTCGCGATTCCTGGCGTCCTGATTCACTGAAAGTTGTGCTAGCGGGTTTATGTGTGGATTCCCAGCTAGGGCTCTTCTATACATCCATACCACAGCGCTTAATATCTCAGTGTGATACGTACGGCCCTTAGCGTACGAATAAATTTGTGGAGGGGGGAGGGTGCACTGTTAAAAAAAAAAAATCCTTCATTTTACGGAAAAGTGCCGGTAAAAATTTATCCAGAAGTGTCCGATTTTCAGAAACGGACTTTCCGTAAATTTCACGGAACCTCTCCGTTAATTTCGAAGTTAGTTTCTGTTTAAAATAAAAATAAATAATGAAAATGCCTTTAATTTTCGTTGTGTGGGTGTTCTACCGTGTATAAAAAACGATATTAAAAAAGTTAAAATATTTAGTATTTAAGCGAGGTTTGAACCCGAGTTAAAAATTAACCATTCCACGACTCTAACAATTTTTTTTTTATACCTTTCATTTGACGTTGTGGCATTTTTGACGTTGACGAAGCTCTAGTGAGAGCGCCTTGTTGACGAATTCCAAGTGCGACAATCGAGCTGAGCATTCGCCGCGTCGTAGGTACCGGGGCGCGAACCCGCGACCCTCCGACTGCAAGTCGGCCGCCCTACCCCTGAGCTATGAGGGCAGGGCTTCCCGTTCACCTACAACTCTCACTTGAAAATTGTGGTATAACTTTTATATTCGTAGTAGAAAAACAAAAGCAAAAATTCAGTTTGTATTCAATTTAGTGCATTTTTAGTGTTGCCAAATGTTACATACGCCTGATGCTATTTTTTAATGTTTGAAAGAATAGGTCATAGTCGCGTGGATAAACTTAACTGCCGCAGAAACGATAATTTTCTTATTACCGTGGCGAAGAAAGCTTCGTGTGGAATCGGCATTGTTCGTCCCCGTAACTCGAAGCTAAAGGGAATACGGAGACTTTCCGTATTTTGTATCTACGGACTTAATTCCGTTTTTCGTCATTACGGATTGCCTTTCCGTATATACACTGTACAGTTCCGCAAAACTTTCCGTAAATATACGGAAATGTTTAAAAGTGTGGTGCCACGGAATTCCTCCCTCTCGTAATCCCCCCCCCCCCCTTCCCCTACTCATGTAACAAAAACTATTTCCCTGCCCCAGGGAAAGTGTTTTTCTCTACTCCGAAGAATAATAATGCAGAGGATGATTCACGAGACGAATTGTTCCCAAGTTAAAATTATAGCAAGGAAGCTTAGTGCATACTTTGGGTGGAAATAACTGGCTGGCAAACAAATGAGGCTCCAGGCGACTACGATATACTGACATTCATGCTCGAGGCCTCCAGTGTTTCACGACATTTTATGTCGCCCTTGGTGTACTTATTGCCGCGCCAAGCACACACTGGAGACAAAACACTGCAGTTTGTTTATATAGTTCATCAACGGTTACTTCCTACTTTTTGAAGCCCTGGCGAATTTCTACTTCCAGGATATTCCTCCGCCTAATGCGAACAAAGTTTAACTTAGTCTACAAAATTACTCCAAAGGGACAACGAACTGCATGCGTGCGTACTCAATTCTATAATATTTTGTATGAGAGCTATTTTTTTCTAGCCATTGCCAACATACTTGTTTTCTCGCTATTTTTAATTCGCATTAATAATCAATTAAACAATTATAATTAATAAATAAAATATTAGTTAAAGTTAAATTTAATCAAAAAATACGTGACTTTTAATAAATGGGAATCTCTTTTGATATGAAGCATATTTATGAAATAAGCAGAAACATCATACATGGTGTGATTTTACAAAGGTTATATTAAAAAGTGTGAAGAAACCACGAGTAGACTATAAGCTAGAGCATATTTCCTCCGTCATATATCAGCCACTTTGATGATTATACGTGAATCCCCGTAATTCTCGAGCACAATAAAAAAGTTTCCGCTCAGTTCAAAGTTTAATTCGCACTCTGTATGTGTTTATATACATGCGTCTGTGTAAATATATACGTACATATATGTATGTATATATCGATTTGCATTCTGACTCGGCCGGTGCTGAGAAGTGACACGGGTCGAAGACAAAATGGCAGCCAGCGGAACGGAAGAAATAAGTTGTATTTAACAATATTAACGTGGTTGAAGTATTTGAACTTTTGTATGAGGTGTGTCGTGTTGTTTCGTATTTGATACGGTGAAGTAAGTTGTATTTCCCTGCTCCGTGGACACAATTACTAAGTTTGTTGTTTCTGTGCCATTACCAGAAAATCTCAACACGCTTGCTCTAGTTTTTTAAATAATAAACAAGAAGTAATAGCCTTTTTTTTTTTTTTTTTTTTTTTTGGGAATATATTAAATTTGATTACCAAACGATTTGGTAATGAATATTGAATATTTGAACATAGCCGCAAATAAATAAGAAGTTGATTTCAACGGTAATTTCAAAGCTCGAAAAAAGAAATTAAACCTTTTCCATAAAAGTAATTTGTATTTTTTCCAGTTTGTTTTGTTTGCTCTCGCAAACTGTCAGCTCTGAATTATTGCGTGACGTAATGTTTTGTGTACGTACGTCGTTTGATTGTGGAATGGAATGAATGAAGGGGGGGGGGGGGGGTGTTGGTGAATAGGAGGGGTCAGACGACGCGAAGTCAGCAAACAACACAAAAACAGTGTTTTGTAACGGTCCGAATAAACGTTCGACGAATAGGGAACGCATTTCGAAACAAGGAACGTCGACAGAAGAATTAACGCCGCTTGATAAATGTGCTCGTTTTATCTGGCTGTAGTTACGTCCGTGTGAATTTCTCATAAATTGCCTGCGTGTAAGCAACAACTATTCGTGCAAGTAAGATATTTCTCATGCATTGTACAGTGACGAAGAAATTGACAAGCACTAGACAAAATAATTATTGGAAACCCTCGTAAGCTATAAATATCGATACAATATGCATATTTAAAAAAAACTTTATCGGTTGGAAAAAAATCAGGTTTTAACCAGAACCACGACAATATAACCAAATGTTCCTCACACGAGCCGTTAAAATATATTATTAGCGTAAATAAATATGTTTAGATTATCATGAAAATAGAGCATAAGTCGAGTTTCGCACAGCGGCAACAGTATCACGTAATGTGGCACAAATAGACCATATCACATGCAGAATGTTCGCAAAGTCTGTACCAAGACTCCAGGCATAGCTTCATTGGACAAATGGTAATACACAATCCCTATGCGCTAACATCCGGAAAAGTATTCATTAGATTGTGTTCGAAGTTGCGATGTAGAACACCTGGAGAACAAGACAGTACGATCATGCATGTAGGGTACGTTGCATAGGAAGCAAGCGCTGGACGCTGCGTATGTAGTTATTTTGTTATATTACGATCTATGCAGCTTGTCCTACATGCATGGTAGCACCGCCTTATTCTACGGACATAATTGTACAGAGATTTTATGTTACTATTGGTCCAAACAAACTTTCTGGAGTTCTATCACTGAATTTCCGAACAGCCTATACTTTCTGTTACTACGGGTCAAGTAGAACAATTGACAGTAAACATTGAAGTGCAATATGCTAGCCGCTAATAATAAATGCGAGTATTTCTTGTGCCAAAAATAAATAGAGTATAGAGAATCAATAGTGCGTGAGGGATGTATTAATGCTAAACTTATTATAAGACTGTTCACGGTAAAATGAGAACTTTTGAAAGCTACTTATCTGCATGTTGTGTGTAATTCTGCCTTATTAACATTGTCATGGGCGTCATCACTTTATTCGTGCGTCGGTCAAGTGAAACTGTGAAATTATTAGGAAAGCTAACGTTTTATAAATCTGATATTTTTTACACACTGATGCATTAAAAAAACAGAAAGCGAAGTAAATAATTTAAACTATCACAAATAATTACCTAACACTTTTTTATTCGACGTTAAGATATGTAATTACTTTACTTCTATGGTTACCAACTTTACCGGGCGCATGTCACTCTGTGCGCCCGTTGAAGTGTATGCAGGTAGGGGCAGTGACTTTTTTCTAAGGTTCATTTCAAAAGTGCTCACTTTATCGTGAACAGCCTTTAAGATAATTATTCATACCTCTAGAAGCCGGCATTGAAAATAGAAGAAACTGCAATCCTAGATAATAGTTTTAGTCAACTACCGGAGTAACTACATTGCCAGAGCGATTCCTTCTTTCTGGAATAGTATCGTGAGCCGACAAAGAAATGTACAAATTCACAGTGCAAGCAACATTGGCGGGAATGCATCACTATGACAAAAAAATATTTGTACAAAAATTTGGCAGAATAGCTGCCTTTGCCCTTACTTGGATTTCCTGTAATGGCCGCTAGATACCTTCGAATGTAAATTACCGTAGTTAGTACTGAATTTATGTCAATGCCATCTTAAACGAAACGATTTTCAAAATTTTAATTTAACCTGACTGAAGCGGCAGGAGCAAACGAACCAGCGTTCCTTGTCGGGGTAAATCTGATCGGCAAGAAATACAACTCGCGCTCAGCCACGCTGAAACATATCTATCTGATCTCTTCCTTTCTTTCTGCAATCATAGTGAAGATAAGTAGGAACCGCTGTTTGCTATCTCAATGTGGAGTTTTTCAAATACCGTTCGTATCACCTGCTACACAAAAAAAAAAAAAAGGTTGCCAAAATCCTGTAAATAAAATGTGATAAATCGAATCATATATTAATAAGAATTTTCTGGGTGACCATAAAAATTAAAAATACCATGATTTGAGACCTGTGTTGTTATTCATTCAAAGTGTATGTTGTCGAATATTCTTTTTCCTCGCTCTTGCCTTTATTTTCTCGTATGCCTGCTCTTTGCTTTGCCTTTGTCTCTGGTTATTTTATTTCCAGTGTTTTAACGATTCTGTTGCCGCACTCTGTTTTTGACTCCCCATTATTATTTCTTCTGGCTGTCTTAATTCAGTTTATCCCTTCCTCACTTTACACGTTATTAAATTTCCTCCTCTTTTTTTCCCCTTTCCGCTCTTCGTTGCCGTTTTTCCCCCCGAGTTAGGACCGTGCACTAGAGCTGCACTCAATAATAAGAAAGAGTCCCGACTTGTATTTCAAATCAAATAAAATCAGTATTCGTATGGTTTAATAATCCTGCTCTCATAGTTGATGTCCACAGTCTCTCCAATAATGCAAGGAACCGTTTCAGCGCTATTTATCGTGGAAATGTTTGTAGTTACCGCTAGTCATCTATTTATATGCGTTCAGTTATGTTAAAGGAAAACAATATATATTTAAGGAAAAATAAAAAATATATATATCAAGAAAAAATAATTGATATAACAATGAAACACATTAAAAGGATAAAAAATAAATTTCTATGCAGAATAGTCTCAGACTCCTTATCTTTATATTCTACGTCTTCATTAAATTAGTTATTTTTTGTTATAGATAAATTGACGAAATTCAGGTGTCCCACGCCGTAAACATACCTACATGTGCATGTATGTTAGCAGAGAAGTTATTGTAAGGTTTAAAATGTAAACTTTTTTTTTAAATCGTCACTGGAATCGAAGAACCTGTTAACCATGTCAAATTTACATTCACTGGCAAAATATAAGCAAGTCAACTTGTCATCCAGCTCATCAGTATGACGAAATGCCGTTAACTAAAATACTTCTATAAATTGAAATCATTTTTAGTCGCTTTCATAAAATAAAGGGAAATTAAATAAACGTGTTTTCCGAAATACATCAGAATTAAAAATTTGCCAGAGTAACTTTACAGCAAAAACCTCATATCCCAATTACCGGACACACTGCTTATCATAACTAGCTCTTTCTCATATGAGTTACTTGATAACATGACAGAAATATTATTTTATTTTTTCTAATTACACATTCACCTGATCCTAAGTAATTACGTGATACTAATTTCCAGAAAATTTCTTTGTCGTTTTACAATGCAATTAGAAGCTTACAATGAGATGCACTTAAAAATATAGCAAAGTTTGCTAATATAAATATGGCTTGTATCATGGTTCAAGTATATCCTCTAGTGGGTAGTGGAGCGAGTGACACCAGTTTTTAAAGTCCAAAACACTCGCAAATTAAGGAAGGTTATCAAGAATAATTGTATTTGTTGCAGGTCTGAAGTGGGGGTAAACAAGGCTTTCTTTCTTAAAAGAAAATAAATAAAAGACCTTTAGCGCTGGACTTGAAACACGTTCCCGGGGCTTGGTTTCAATCCAATGAACAGCGTGTCATGGCAGGTGAAAGGTAGCCAAACGGGTTTCCATCGATTCTCTGTCAGGGAATAAATTTTAAAACCACATGTAGGAATTGCCATCAAATTTCCCTCTTTCGTAACTAGGATATTTCAGTTGGTAACTCGTTACCTTCATCACCAACATATATGACACTAGCGACCCGCCTCGGTCTCGCTCGGGTGCGATTTACAAATATGGCGTTGTTTCAGGTTACGGCAAGTATATGCACTAAATACTTCTGACATAGGATTAGTACTATGTTGCGTTCGTAAGTGAACCCCTATTTACAAATATGGCGTTGTTTCAGGTTACGGCAAGTATATGCACTAAATACTTCTGACATAGGATTAGTACTATGTTGCGTTCGTAAGCGAACCCCTATTTACAAATATGGCGTTTCAGGTTACGGCAAGTATATGCACTAAATGCTTCTGACATAGGATTAGTACTGTGTTGCGTTCGTAAGCGAACCCCTATTTACAAATATGGCGTTGTTTCAGGTTACGGCAAGTATATGCACTAAATGCTTCTGACATAGGATTAGTACTGTGTTGCGTTCGTAAGCGAACCCCTATTTACAAATATGGCGTTGTTTCAGGTTACGGCAAGTATATGCACTAAATGCTTCTGACATAGGATTAGTACTGTGTTGCGGTTGTAAGCGAACCCCTATTTACAAATATGGCGTTGTTTCAGGTTACGGCAAGTATATGCACTAAATACTTCTGACATAGGATTAGTACTGTGTTGCGTTCGTAAGCGAACCCCTATTTTGAATCAAATTTTAAAAGGCAAAAATGGTTACTGTGGGTCATCCTTAAAAGATATGCATATATTGTTGCGGACTTTTTTGTAGATCTTTTTGGGATTTACAATTCTGTAGTACATTCATTTGGTGTATATATTATGGTTTAGTCAGTGTAAGCCATGAAAAAGGCCAAAAAAAAAATGCGGCTTTTCCAACTTTATTATAAAACGTCAACATTTCTCTACTATACTTACATAAAATAGTAATGTACTATATACCTAAACCTTTCTCGTGGAATTCTCTAAATGATGGCGAAAACTGCATGGAAATTCCTCAAGTAGTTTAGAAGCGTTAGCCGAACACATAGATACATGCGGCCGGGCGACTTAGTCTTATACTGTCTATAGATTAAGCAGATGCGTTTAATTACTAGTACCGTAAAACTGTGTTATTCAATTCAATTGCGTGGATCTGAAATGGAAGGATGGAAACACGTTTAGTTGGCGGGATAGATATTTTGTTGTCTTGACACAAATTTTGGATATAAAGGAAAAATTATTTCTAACAGAAAAATGACTCTCGAAAATTGTTGAAGTTCAACATAATTATTTGGTTAAAAGAAACTACTGTTGTGGTTCTGCTAAACCTGTGAACTGACTTGATTCAGCAATGTATATCGGTTATTATTACAGCAATATTACATTGTTGAAACAAGTAAATAATATCAAACAAATAATTTTGTTGCGTCAAGCAATGATCTTGATTACTACTAGGCAAATATGTCGTGGTAGAATATCTCTTATTAGTTTGCTGTAACGCCCCAAACAATACTTGCTTTACAAGTTGTCTTCGAATTGATCAAATTTTTTTTTGGACAAGGTAATATTTTATTTGACAGAAGTTCTATGAGAAGACATTAGTTTCTACATTTGAGAATATAGACTTCTTGATAAATACCTACTGTAACAACATTGACCCACAGGAAACAAGAATACAGAGATAAAACAGCTGCTTGCATCGCGGACTCTAACCGCACACGCCGGCAAAATGGCGCCACTGTCCTGAAACATGTTGAAACGTCGTTCTCCAATCAGAGCCTGCACTGAGAAAACATTTGGTAGAATCTAATGGAATTTGTTTGAAACAACCAAATGGTATATTTGCCTAGTAGTAATCAAGATCATTGCTTGACGCAACAAAATTATTTGTTTGATATTATTTACTTGTTTCAACAATGTAATATTGCTGTAATAATAACCGAGTCAGTTCACAGGTTTGGTAGAACCACAACAGTAGTTTCTTTTAACCAAGTAATGCTGTTGAACTTCAACATGTCTGTGTTAAAACAATCAAGCAGCTGTTTGGCTTGACTAATAAGACAATTACTTTTAACCAAATCATTTTGTCGAACCAAATATATGCCTGTGTTAAAACAAACGTGCAATTTATTTGGCTTGGCTACTAAGATGATTTTTTTTTTTTTTTTTTTTTAACCAGACATGCATTTATTCGATTTAATTATTAGTGTTACTTCTTTTAACTACACTGTAAAAAATATATTAGCTATATTGTATAATAGAATTATATTAAAAAATACACGGGGTATTAGTACCATTAATTTTTTTAAATTACCAATATTCTCTGACGAATAGTAACTGAAATCTTAAAAAAAATTAGGTATAGTCAGCAAAACATTCGTCTGATTTGAAAAAATACACCAACAAAATTATTTGTTCAGAACAAAAAATCGCTATATTTACTTCAACAATCCAGTGTTTGATTTAACAATAGTTGGTTTGAAACAGCAAAATAAATGCCAACATTATTTATTTGGTTGTGTAGACAATTCCTTTTTCTCAGTGTGGCAACTCGTTAGCCAGCCGGCACCATACTGTAGCCAATCAGATGAAAGGCCTATTCAGCAGCCAATCAGCGTCTGGGTACAAGGCTTCATTTCGAGTCTGTTTCCTTGCCTATTCTGTGAGTGGGCTGTTTCTTGCGAAGAGTATCGTGAAATCACGTACTTTCCCGCTAGACAGGGCCAGGAAATGTACACCTAAAGTATTTACTCGCGAATAAGGGAACGGAATTGTTTCTACGTGTTATATCACATACTATAGAATAATCCGTATAAAACAATCGATATGGTCCATTCGTAGTTTCTTCTTCACCCTAGGCGTAACATCTCAACCTGTTTTTATCAATAACTTGTATACTACAAATATATACACTGTGATTAACTTCAAAGTATTCAACTCTTGAATAAATGAAACTAACTTAATATCTTCTATAACTTATACTATTTATTTCGTATTAAATATGAATTAAAAACAGTGAGAGCAGCGATGTGTTGGCAACGGCTAGCAAAAAAATAGTTCACAGTTAAAATATTGTTTTAACCTAGTTTTTGGTATGCTATTTGTAAATTAAATGTGGCCTATTGATATATATTAATTTTTAGGTAGCACTGAAGGTAACCTACTTCAATAGGTGGAGAGGAGCTTGTCGCGCTCTCTCTCTCTCTCTCTCTCTATCTCTATCTCTCGGGCAGTTTCGCACCGTCTGTAATAGCAAGAAAATTATACATGTTTTCAATTTTAGCATATTTCATACTTATTACAGAAAACATAGTGATTTTTTAATTTGTAATTTACAAATGAAACTAGATTTTATTGCTTGAATACTTGTTATAATATATGGCGGGATGGTTACAAATCCGAAGTTGGCAGAAGTGGCGAATGGCGACGCCGACATGGCATGGCGTGTTTCTGAACGAAGTGTCAAGTTCGTACTTTTTATATATTTTAAAAATACCTAAGTAAGTTACGATGTAGTGATAAATTTGTTTGTCCACGGTAGGAATAAGTACAGAGTAAAGTGCATCGTTACCGCTGTGTGTGTGTGTGTGTGTGTGTGTGTGTGTGTGTGTGTGTGTGTGTGCGCGCGCGTGTGAGATATTACTGTAGCCATTACGTTACGTGGACCAGTGTGTGCGTGATTGCATATATTGGACGTGTGCACTTTATATGTTTTAACCACGAACTAATTTTTAAAAAGAATTTAATTGTTTGAAAGCCACACCTGTTTATCAGAACGTTGTAACATTGCCCTAAGGGTTTGAAAAACAATTGTGTAACGTGCTTGCGTTTCTGTGTTTTAAATGTTTGCCACAAGCCCAACTAAATACTAAGCCCAGCCAGATAAATTTTAATAAATATTAATAAACCCAGACAACAGTAAGTATGAATGCATAGAAATATGAGCAGAATAAAAGTTACGGGCGGCCTATTTGTGTGCATCTTCACCACTATCTTTTACGTTTGTCCATTCTACGTACAACAAATACGCGAGACGAGTTGCATACTGGAATATACCATGCCTTTCCGTTGGACAATGTAAAATAATAACAGTAGGAACTATCAACAGAGACACTGTTAAAGAGACATAAAGCTAACCTAAATATGGTGATAGACCCAATTAGTGAACTTTTTTGAACATCTGAAAACAGTAAACAATCATTTCACAGTTAAAACATAGTCACACGGTAGTGTTTATGTTCACATGTAGCGGAAGGATATGTAATCGGTAACCAAAGTAAAACTTTAACAGGGCTTCAGTAAAGTAATAGTAATGCTAGCCAGTCGGAAAGCTATAACCTGATAAAAGTTGTTAGTTCCTCTTGTACCAACACCAAATTAGGCAATTTACTTGCATCTTCTAAAGCATGGGTTCTCAACCTTTTAGGGCACTCCCCCCCCCCCCCCCACACGGTTGAACAAATACAGCAATTTTTAGTTGGAACATAACATCAATAATGGGCTGGCACTGTTTGTCTTTCACAAGTTTTTGTATATTTGGTGTTAATTGTGATAATGTACAATTAAAATCACTTTCGACGTCTAGCCTAGCTCAATACTTTGATTTGATAGAAGCAAGTATAGAAAAAACAGATTCACTGCAGCTAAAGTGTGGATGAAGGTGTTCATTATTTGTCCTTTTTCTCAAAAATAGATATGTTTACTAAGTTTACGTATGTTTCCCTCCTTGACACATCACGCCTCCCCAGGGGGGAGCCCCCCCCCCCCCAGGTTGAGAACCCCTAGTCTAAAGGAACCAAATCAACAATAACGTTATCCCAAATATGTCATTCCTCCTTGGTAAATCTTTCCTGTTTGTGTATCTATGTATTATTCATATTTCTTGTTGTTGGTACAGAGTAGTTATTCATTTGTTTGTTATATTTTCTTTCATTATCTTTTCTAGAATTCCAATATCCGTATTACTATACTTTTTATTTTCCTTTGTACTTTTCTCCTTCTATGATTTTTCTCTGTCATGCGTGATATCTAGTGGCAGCGAAATTTCGCGAAAAGATTTCAAGAGAAGTTATACTTCCTAACACTGTAGTGTCGTTTGCATGTCTTAAATGGCTGGATTACTTCTTGACATGTGTTAACTGTCTGCACACGAATCATGCAGGAGCCGTGCCGATGTTGCCGAATTCTGAGTGGCCCGGTCAAAAATGAAAACACCTTCTCAAGATAACCAATAGAGGTAGACAAACTGCTGTTGGGTGCTTGTAGTATTAAAAGTCTACCATGCACTCACATCCTTTCGCGAAAAACCACCAGTTCCAGTAATATCAGACCTAACTGAGATACAGACACTGTTTTTTCTTTCTCATTACGAGTTGTAGCGAAAATGTGATAAATTTGAGAGCAAGCGTGCTTTCTTTCTCAGAGACGAGCAAATAACGGCGTCTTGCACAGGAGAAGCGGGCTGGCATCGCTCTACAGCGAGCCACGGCGCGGTGGGCGATATTTCATTAGCCACTAAGCCGGAAAACCCTCAGACCTCAATTCGTCATCCGAGGATAAAATTGCCCCCTGTGATCACATCCGTTCCGGTTACGGTAAGATGATAAGAGTGACTCGGTGCTTTGTAACGGGCGGGGGAATAAAATTACCACGCTCGAGAAAATTAATGACTTTGTACCAGGTCATGGGGCTGTTAGATTAAGCCTGTTCGTGTAGCCGACTGCGAAACTTTAGTCTCATTAGTCTAGTCTCGCGAGAGTAAGACAGAAAATTCTCACGAATATTAATGCGAATTTTTTTTTATATCTTGAGGATCCGTTGACTGTTAGAAAGCTTGCACTTTCTTAATTCTGAATCTGCAATACTGTAATTTTAAAATGCGTAATATGATATTATGTATGCCAATATTAATACCTAATTAGCTCGCTTACTGGGGAAAAATATAAGCTATAATGAACGACCCATTGCTGTAGCGTTATTATTCGTTCCTCATATGTTGCGCGATTAGGCCTACTCTTGAATACAAGGAAAATTTTTGCTTTATTGTAATTTCGTCAATTTAAAATAACAGTTTCTGCTGTAACCAATGCGTTTCAGCTCTATTTAATTGTGATATTTCTGAAGATCTCATGTAGCCCACTTTACTCTTAGTGGGGGGATGAGCCGTTTGGTTATTAATATATGCGAAAATCGCATTCTACTTTCAGGAAGATGCTTGTCAAATACCACAATCATAGAAATATGTGCTGATTATTTTCGAACTGCCAGTTTCATTGGGCTTAACTTCTGTATTTTAAAATGCACTAAATCGTTAAAAGTAGATTGTGAAACATGTTTATATATATAATGTGTGTGTGTGTGTGACTTAAGTTCGATGGAAAAATATTTTTAAACTTAAACTCTGTTTTCTACTGACTAAGGTAAGTAAATGTTTCTCGAAAACGTTGAGATTTCGGACAGACAAGATAAAAATTCTCCGTGCGAATAACCTGACTAAGATAGAATGTGAAGTAGATCGATTTTCGTCTTCAGTGCATTCCCCTGACATTGTCTCAATAACTGCCAGAACAACTGTCGTCAAATGATGTTCTTTTTGTTTACTTGGATATACAACAAATCTGCGTTCTTACGATGAAAATAACTTATTATGTAACTTACAATGTTGTTAAGGGCTTAATGAATCAGTTGTGCCTGCACATTGTCCAACTGAAGAACCCAGAAAAAGTTTTTTATTTTATTTTATCACCTGTGGACACTCTTGGAAGTAAAACCTAATCAATAATTTACTGATATTTATATAAACTATTTCATAAACAAATACAATTAATGCATCAGTGTTAGTTTCTAATAATAATATATCGTGAACGTATTTCATAGCTAAGAAAGGGATGAATCAGAATCCACTATCTCCCCCTCTAAAATTACTGAATTTTGAAATTTTGAAATACGTATCTGAAGAGCTTAGACACTTTTTATCCCATTTTAATATCAATATTTGCAGATATTCTATTTTATTGTCAGTGGAAACGCACAGAGTGAGACATATTCTTCTCATGTTGTAAAAAATTCGAAATAATTTTTTATTAAAAGTTGTGTCAAAACTTGTACCAGAAATTTATATAGGCTGTTTTCGGTAAAATGAGACTTTTGAAAGCCCTTTAATATGGAATAATAGTCAATAAATATAAGTTAACTACGGCCTCAAACATGTTCACTTTACTGTGAGCAGCCTATAAAAATCCAATTATATCAGTATATAAATGTTTCGATATTATGGAAGTTTTCGGTATTCTCGAAATTTTCGGTATTATCGATGACAATTTCGGTATTATCGAGAATTTCTGTACTATCGAGAATTTTGGTATTGTGGCTATATCGAAAGTACCGAGTAAATTTTTATGATATCGAACATAAAAATTTAATATCGATATTTTTCCTAACAATTACTCGGTATTTTCGATATATCGAGAATACATAAATTCTCGATAGGACATAAATTCTCGATAATTCCGAAATGATCATCGATAATACCAAAAATTTCGATAATACCAAAAACTTCAATAATATCAAAACATCTATATACTGATGTTTTTCAAAGTTACATTTCGTTCGATAAATTATTTTTATATGGATAATTATCTATATATCGTTATTTCGAACAGCCCTACTCTGAAAACCTCACTGCTAAGAGCCGCCTAAATCTCTTCACTCATTCCGACGAGCCCTGCCGACTGCTTGCAATACGTCATGCACTTAAGAAACGCAATTTCAGAGAACTGCAATATACCTAGAAACGGCTTTTTGAAAGCTCCGTATCCCAAAACATAAGCGCCAGAGGCATGCAAAACTTCTCAAGGATCCTGCTTTGGATCTTGCAACAGACTTTTCGCCAGAGAAATGTAGGGTCTTATATTAAAGTTCCATGCAAAATTCGGCATCAGGCTCAACTTCACAGTGCTCTCTGTACTGGAGCCGGCCTCGTTTGTCCATTGGTTTGCTGCTCAGACGTGAAGCCACGCCCTTTCTGACTGAGCTGCAAGTGATTGGGGTACACAATTGTGAAGTGTTCATTTATTGGCCGCAGAGTTTCCCAGGGCGTGTCACATGAAGTATGGTTCAATGACAAACGTATTGCAAATGTACGCATGTTTAGAGTTTAACTTGTCCCCAAGTAATAACGCTAATTTTGCAGGTCTCTGCCCATAGGTGAGCTTAGAGGCGACTGCGCACTTGCTGCGTGTGGCAGCGTCGACCTTATCGCTCCAGGTAGACGGGCGCGCAGCAGCAGAACCAGAGCTGCGAACGGCACCCGACTGCGATGTCTCCAGCAGTGCGTTCTTGACCTCGTCGCCGGCTGAGAAGCCGCTGGGCCGTCTTTGATGTTTGTCTTAGCGGGGAGCGAGGGGGCGGAGTCCCGGGGCTCCTCCAGGCTGGAGGACAATGGGGGTTTAATTAGTAAGTGAGCCCATTGTTTGATCCGTTGTGTGCTAGGAGGATGGCGTGCGTCGCCCCTCGGCCGGGGGCGCGAATGTGCTCGAGGAAGGGGCGGAGGGGTGAGGTCCCCACTCCAGGGGTCGCGAGCTGCAGCCCCTTCCCCTCCCTCGATGACATTGTCTGCAGTCGTCAGCAATTACGGCATATTGTCGCCTGCGGCACAAACAAAGTGCTTCGCCCTCCGCCATCTCCGAGGAAGACGGCATCTCTGAGCGTCGTGAGGACCACGACGACCCGCTGAACGCAAGGGTGGGGTGCACTGCTAGGGACCTGCGGTGTTCGTCATATAAAGCCTAGTGCACACAGGCATCTTTCTTGTACAAGGGTGGGATGCACTGCTAGGGACCTGCGGTGTTCGTCATATAAAGCCTAGTGCACACAGGCATCTTTCTTGTACAAGGGTGGGGTGCACTGCTAGGGACCTGCGGTGTTCGTCATATAAAGCCTAGTGCACACAGGCATCTTTCTTGTACAAGGGTGGGGTGCACTGCTAGGGACCTGCGGTGTTCGTCATATAAAGCCTAGTGCACACAGGCATCTTTCTTGTACAAGGGTGGGGTGCACTGCTAGGGACCTGCGGTGTTCGTCATATAAAGCCTAGTGCACACAGGCATCTTTCTTGTACAAGGGTGGGGTGCACTGCTAGGGACCTGCGGTGTTCGTCATATAAAGCCTAGTGCACACAGGCATCTTTCTTGTACAAGGGTGGGATGCACTGCTAGGGACTTGCGGTGTTCGTCATATAAAGTCTAGTGCACACAGGCATCTTTCTTGTACAAGGGTGGGGTGCACTGCTAGGGACCTGCGGTGTTCGTCATATAAAGCCTAGTGCACACAGGCATCTTTCTTGTACAAGGGTGGGGTGCACTGCTAGGGACCTGCGGTGTTCGTCATATAAAGACTAGTGCACACAGGCATCTTTCTTGTACAAGGGTGGGGTGCACTGCTAGGGACCTGCGGTGTTCGTCATATAAAGCCTAGTGCACACAGGCATCTTTCTTGTACAAGGGTGGGATGCACTGCTAGGGACCTGCGGTGTTCGTCATATAAAGTCTAGTGCACACAGGCATCTTTCTTGTACAAGGGTGGGGTGCACTGCTAGGGACCTGCGGTGTTCGTCATATAAAGCCTAGTGCACACAGGCATCTTTCTTGTACAAGGGTGGGGTGCACTGCTAGGGACCTGCGGTGTTCGTCATATAAAGCCTAGTGCACACAGGCATCTTTCTTGTACAAGGGTGGGATGCACTGCTAGGGACCTGCGGTGTTCGTCATATAAAGCCTAGTGCACACAGGCATCTTTCTTGTACAAGGGTGGGGTGCACTGCTAGGGACCTGCGGTGTTCGTCATATAAAGACTAGTGCACACAGGCATCTTTCTTGTACAAGGGTGGGGTGCACTGCTAGGGACCTGCGGTGTTCGTCATATAAAGCCTAGTGCACACAGGCATCTTTCTTGTACAAGGGTGGGATGCACTGCTAGGGACCTGCGGTGTTCGTCATATAAAGTCTAGTGCACACAGGCATCTTTCTTGTACAAGGGTGGGGTGCACTGCTAGGGACCTGCGGTGTTCGTCATATAAAGCCTAGTGCACACAGGCATCTTTCTTGTACAAGGGTGGGGTGCACTGCTAGGGACCTGCGGTGTTCGTCATATAAAGCCTAGTGCACACAGGCATCTTTCTTGTACAAGGGTGGGATGCACTGCTAGGGACCTGCGGTGTTCGTCATATAAAGCCTAGTGCACACAGGCATCTTTCTTGTACAAGGGTGGGGTGCACTGCTAGGGACCTGCGGTGTTCGTCATATAAAGCCTAGTGCACACAGGCATCTTTCTTGTACAAGGGTGGGGTGCACTGCTAGGGACCTGCGGTGTTCGTCATATAAAGCCTTGTGCACACAGGCATCTTTCTTGTACAAGGGTGGGGTGCACTGCTAGGGACCTGCGGTGTTCGTCATATAAAGCCTAGTGCACACAGGCATCTTTCTTGTACAAGGGTGGGGTGCACTGCTAGGGACCTGCGGTGTTCGTCATATAAAGCCTAGTGCACACAGGCATCTTTCTTGTACAAGGGTGGGGTGCACTGCTAGGGACCTGCGGTGTTCGTCATATAAAGCCTAGTGCACACAGGCATCTTTCTTGTACAAGGGTGGGGTGCACTGCTAGGGACCTGCGGTGTTCGTCATATAAAGCCTAGTGCACACAGGCATCTTTCTTGTACAAGGGTGGGGTGCACTGCTAGGGACCTGCGGTGTTCGTCATATAAAGCCTAGTGCACACAGGCATCTTTCTTGTACAAGGGTGGGGTGCACTGCTAGGGACCTGCGGTGTTCGTCATATAAAGCCTAGTGCACACAGGCATCTTTCTTGTACAAGGGTGGGATGCACTGCTAGGGACCTGCGGTGTTCGTCATATAAAGCCTAGTGCACACAGGCATCTTTCTTGTACAAGAATGTGAAAAAAGAAGGTGAACACTACAGTGCCTACTAGCTAGCATGCACGGAATTGTGTGATATGCACACACGACACTAGCTGGTGAGCAAGAATGTGGATGGTTGTCAACTATGTATGATTTGGAAGCAGTTTTTGGAGTTGTGGGGGTCATTTGTGTATCATCAATAGCATCTGCCATAAAAAGGAATAAAAGATTTAGTCCACTCCGAAATATTTCAACCTCCATTTTTAAAATTCATATACAGAATTATTTATGAAAGTAGCTCTATTAAACATTTTATCGTATTAAAAAAATTAACGTATCTGCTGTTTACATTCGACTTGTACAAGAATGATGGTGTAAAATAGGACCGTTTCTATACTGCACCAGCTAGTATACGAGCTCTTGTGTACTAGTAACTAGAATACTCGGCGGCCGTTCACACGATGCAAGTCGGTGTGTACAAGAAAGTGCTCACTTGCTTGTACAAGAAAGATGTCCGTGTGTACTAGGCTTTAGTCAAAGATAGTTCCGTATCTACAGTAATTTTAATACACCGAAGTTCCAATAAGTTAAACATTTCCCTTATATCCAGGAGTATTGGCACAACATAAGAGGAATAAATTAATAATGGTGCTACAGTAGTGGGTAATTAAATATAGATTTTATTTCTCCAAAGCAAGGCAGGCTAATTATTAACATCGGTATACGTAATATAGTATTATAGGTTGTTCACGGTAAAATTAGTAATTTCGAAAGGCCTGCATAAGACCTACTTGTATGCAGGTAGTGAATTATTACACCTTATGTAAAATTAACATTGTCATGGGCTTCATCACTTAATTCACACTTTCGTCAAGTGAAACTGCGGAATTATCAGAAAAGTAAATATTGTACAAATCTGCTCTTTTTTTACACTTCGATGCATTTAAAAAAACAGAAAGCTGAAGTAATAATTTAAGTTATCGCATATGGTTACCTAACAATTTGTATTCGACGTTAAGATTATGGAACTACTTTCCCTCTACCGTTACCAACTTTACTGGGCGCATGTCACAGTGCGTTCGTTAAAATATATGCATGTAGGAGCAGTGACTTTTTTCTAAGGTTGATTTCAAAAGTGCTCACTTTATCGTGAACAGCCTTAATGCACTTAAAATATACACTTAAGATATAAAAAAAGTGTCTTAAACACAGTTAATACGGAAATGAAGCTCAGCAATGCCCCCTTAAGTCAGCTAAACTAAAAAATTAAAATATGCTAAAATGCCAGACACTAGACTATACGATTGTGTATTGAACAGTAGCAAGAAACAATATTATACAGTCTGCCCGTCTAACACAGTATGCCAGTTTCCTGAGCATGAGAGAAATGGATGTAAAATTTTCTTGCATTTACTTGCAAGTAAAAACTATTATAGGCAGAAATAAAAGCATTATTTTAATGGGTTTCTTCATCGAAATATATTTGTAAAATTGGTTTTATCTGCCAACATACTTTGATGAGACTTTGGGCTTTAATATAACGTAAGTACATTTCAGCAGCAGATGGAAAGCTACGAGGAAATTTGTATGATGTTAAGTGAAAAAATCCTGCGATACACATATATGCACTGAGGCTACACACGCTTACAGGGCAACATAAATACCTCGATTGCAAAATAAAAATCTCCAAAGTTAATATTTTTCATATGTATTACAATGATATTTGCAAAATGTACAAAAGAATGGCCCAACTTTTATTTTTATTCAGTACAAACATGTAACTTAAGTCTTTCTCTGGTTGTTGCAACTTGGAATGTATTACACAATTGCGTATTTCCGA
Organism: Dryococelus australis; assembly: GCA_029891345.1. Classification (NCBI taxonomy): domain Eukaryota; kingdom Metazoa; phylum Arthropoda; class Insecta; order Phasmatodea; family Phasmatidae; genus Dryococelus; species Dryococelus australis. The sequence continues at coordinate 7,801,146 of CM057001.1, forward strand.
TATACGAAATGCTGTTCGATCATACACTAGCACGCATTTTACACATTTCTGCACGTGAGTGCAGATTAGGTCCATAAACTTACGCCTGAATATCTTCCATTGTATGGAGTAATTTCAAAATACGTGGCGAAATATAATTCTTAACCTCAGTAACAATACCGCAAAAATGTTAATAATTATTTTTTAAATTACACAATATAACAATTGATTTCATAAATCATATTATCTCATCGAAATTATTGCACATGCCAAAATAATGACAAACGTGCCACATAAAGAAAAAGTATTTTTTAACATAAAAACCAGAATGTGGTTTAACATCCGCTGCGCTGTCTAATATTCCCGCGCTATTTATAAACCAACGGTAATCATGAACCTGGTATGTTAATTAATTTACAATTCAAAATATTGCTTAAAAAAAGTCCTTTAATTTTTATTGTATAGCTATGCATAAATATTAATTAGCATAAGCATTGTTTTATTTCTTTATTTTTTACGATTGCATTTCAAAAAATTAAATAATTCTATGAACTTTTGCCAGGATTGAGATTTCTAAACAAAAATGGTAAATAAATTGGTTTCAAATATCTGCTTACTGGAGTTCTGTAAATAACAATTACGTATTTTAGAGCCTGTTATATTTATTTGTTTTATTTTTTTTAGTATTGTTACGCCCTTTTTTTTATACCGAGAACGAAGACGAAAGAAAACGATCTCAGAAAGTAAAATAAAAAAACACACACACATTATATATACACACACACGTAATATATATGTATAACGTATACGTGGCGGGATCGTTTGCGGGAGGGAAAAAATATTATTTTAGAGGACTGCTGGTATTAGGAATAGAATAAACATCCCTCTGCGTAATAAATATCTCCTCTTTCCATTAACATGCCATGGCAGAGACGTTATTCTATACTAAAGTAGTTGACATTCTTGAATAGTCACCACCTCGAGGTATGTGTATCCAACACACCCAGTTACACTGTCTAATATTAACATGATAGGTTACCTTGGTATTCACGTTTAAATAGTCCATCGTTTTTAGGTGCTTAGAGTGTAATAACAGCTCAGTTGTTCAAAAAATCTCTGTCGCGTGAAATATAGGCCCTACCATGCACTTTCCCTTCGTTTAGCGGCAAATAAAAATACGGCGAAGTAACTCGCGTTGGTCAGTAATTGCAACAAAATACGGCGAAGTAACACGCGTTGGTCAGTAATTGCAACAAAATACGGCGAAGTAACACGCGTTGGCCAGTAATTGTAACAAAATACGGCGAAGTAACTCTCGTTGGTCATTAATTGTAACAAAATGTGTTTTTGTTTGCATTACTGGCGTTGTTGTTATGCAGTGCCTGATTTTTAGCTCCGCACAAGGGTTTTTTTTTTTCGCTTGAATTATTATTTAATATCATGTAATAGGTTGTCGAATTACTCTGTAAATTTTATGATAGTATTTTGAGGTGTGCGACAGCTCGTTCATTAATTAAATAATTATAATTCGCCAAAGCGTTATTTACAGAATGCGGTATTTAAAATCTAGTAGGCCTTAGCGAATATTTGTTAAACTTAACCAATGTAAGGGACCATACTCTTAAGCCACTGCCCACTTTCCGCCAGTAAAATTACAGAACCATTGCATAATCTCATGATTACTCCCAGCACGAGAAAAATACTGCGCGTCAGTTCAATGCCTTCAGTGTAGAGGTGACGTGGCGCATAATCAGCGTGGCAGCATCGCCCTTATCTGAGTTCAAACCAGCGTCAGTAAAGTTGGTTTCTGTCCGTAAAATTACACGTGTCTTAAACGAGAAGCAAGTAAAAGAAATCTCTAACTTTTACAGTAAATAAAAGTAAAAAGTAAAAATGAACTAAAACACACGTTGAAGACCAAGAACTAAAATTTTAGGAAAAAACGCTTTGAAATTTCCATTATTCCGCTTATACCGCACAATTTCAGCAAATTCTCCACCCCGATCCTCAAATGGATGCAGATACTTTTACCGTTGTTTAAGTCGGGAATCTCACAGAGCAAAACATCCGCTCATCATTAATGAGTTTTAAAAATATAATTCTCGTGCCGTAATTTTGCTACGGACGTGTGTTTTGAACCATATTCTCGTATTTCCTGTCCTACAAACAGGAAACAGCTCCCATTATTTGAACTTCAGCGACAATGTCCTCGTTGCCAACGTTTTTCACCGGGGAAACTAGAGGTTACTGTGGAGCCTTATTCATCTGCACTCTTGAAGAGCTAGAAAGAGTCAGGTTGCTTACGGTGGTGAAGCTAGCTTGCAGGTGGACCTATGAGAGAACAGTCCTCGTTGCCAATGTTTTTCACCGGGGAAACTAGAGGTTACTGTGGAGCCTTATTCATCTGCACTCTTGAAGAGCTAGAAAGAGTCAGGTTGCTTACGGTGGTGAAGCTAGCTTGCAGGTGGACCTATGAGAGAACACTGCTCAGTTCACATTTTTTCCCGACATACGTAAAAATTAAAACTGTATGCACGTACGGACTACTAGCTTCAAATAGTCTTATAGTTGAACATGTTACAAATACGCCAATTTTTTTACTCTTGCCTGTAAAATAAACTCAGTTGTTAGTAATTTTGAACGTTACGCATTCAATAAGACATAATTATATTGTAAAGGGATTTTAATGTCCCCCAGTTTTATGCTTGAAAAACTTAGCAGGGGACGGCTTACAGAATAACTTAAAACCTAACACACCCATGCCTTGCCCGGGATTCGAACCCAGAGCCTTCTGCACCCCTGAACGGTGGCGCAAAGTGAGGTCGGCAAGTACGTTAAACTGCTTGACGTAATAAACTAAAGGCTGTTCACGATAAAGCGAGCACTTTTGAAATCAACCTTAGAAAAATGTCACTGCCCTTACTCGCGTATGTTTGAACGGGCCGCACTGAGTGACATGCGTCCAGTAAAGTTGGTAACGATGGATGGAAAGAAGTTCCATATGTTAACGTCGAATAAAAAGTTTTAGGTAACTCTGTGTGATAATTTAAATTATTTCTTACGCTTTCAGTTTTATTTTAACACCTCAGTGTGTAAAAATTAGCCTAGTTATAAAATTTTTACTTTTATAATAATTTCACAATTTCACTTAACCGATGCATGAATAAAGTGACGGGGCCCATGGCAATGTTAACTTTACGTATGGTGGAAGAAAACATAACATGCATACAACTATATCTTAAGCAGGGCTTTCAAAAGTGCTCATTTTACCGTGAATAGCCTAAAGCAGTGTGTTTCAAATGCACGTTTCTCCACGACTGTAATAAACGGGGCGTCCAGTGTGTGGCTCTACGAAAGGAAAACACACTGCCTGTTCAGTGCTTTCACAAGGTCACGCATGTTAGAAACACCATTTACGGGCACTCCAAAAACGGCTGAAAACGGATTCTTCAAAGGGCTGTATCTCAAAAACATATACATCAGGTAGGTGCATACGAAACGCTGAACTTTCCTTCAGACTCCTCACCAATGACACAACAGGGTCACCGCTGGAAGCCCCGTAGGCACACGCAATGCGACTGGAACAGTTCTGAGTCCTGAGCTTAGTGTAGATGACGCACTTGATGCGCGTTGCAATGTCGCCCTTATCTCCCCGGCGCTTCTCTGCCTCAGACGTGGAGAACGTTCCAGGTAGACGCGCGAGCAACATCATGCCAAGCTTTCCTGTGCGGATGTTATTTTTTAATTAATGACCACTGCAGTTGGTAATTTTTGTTTTATATACATTAGAGGGCGAATTTTTAATATTAGTAACCCATTGACATTTATTCTAAACAATTGTCTACTTTTACAAGAAAAATTCTTGGAAACCCAGTAGCCAACAAAATCCTTTGTAAAACTACAAAGAGTTTTCTTGTAAAATCTGCAAAAAAATATGTAATATTACAAACGATAGCTTTGTTTTACAACTGACATTATTGAGAAGTCTACATAAAAAAATGTGATAAATTAAAAACTGAAAATAAGTAAATAACTAGAAATCTTTTTTTCAAAATATAATTTACAAAAAAAAAAAATTACACAGCCAGAACGGAGACTAGAACCCAGACCCCTTGTATAATTAGCCGGCACCCTTAAGAATACCAACGTAACTTACGAGAGTTAAACTTATTTTTACAGTAAATACCGTGGCAAGTACATACAAAATATTAATGAAGTTATTTGGTTAAAAAGATTTCCGTTGTTGAGTTATGAGATTTGGACGGCTCTTTAACACCGAGGAATTGTGAGCCGATTTAAGAGTTCTGTGTAGCTAGGAAACATTAACAGTTTTTCAATAAAACGTGACCATTTTATTCAATTTGTCGTTTTATTATGATTATTTGAGTTGTTCTGAGATTTTGCGTTATTTTAACTTTCAATATATGTATTTATTTTTGCACGGAGCTACACTTTACATCACCCGTAGTTTTTGCACAAACATGCGGTTTTACGTTGTTGAGTGTCCGCCATTTTGATGAAACTCATGGAAACGAATTAGTATAGTACAAACATTTCTTGAGGTATATTACAAACACGGTCCTTGTAGTTTTGTACTCATACAAACATTTTTTAAATTACAAAGAATTACTCAGAAAAAAATTACAAATTTTATTTACATTGTTCCTAACGATTATTTGGGTTAACTTGGATAACACATGAATAAAGTGATCAAACCGGTGGCAGTGTAATATTGACATCGATAGAAAAAAAAAACTAAAAGACAAGGGTAAATATTCTCTGAGCACCGGTTTCAAAAGTTAACAGTGAAATGACTAAACAAACGTTACTTCGTTCTTTAAAGTATTCTTGCGACTTAGCTAACACATCAAACTAGACGTTATTTGCTAAACAATCAATTAATGCTATCTGACTTAATTCCTTGCAAGAAATTCTCTGTGTTGTTTTATACAAAGTGTATCTAAACTATTGTAACAAACTTCGGAAGGTGATTCCTGGTATCAAAACAACGAAATATGTCCCTATGAACATATGTATGTCCTACGAGGCGTTGTTAGTGAGTTATAGGTGTTTCAAATTGTGGTAACATGTATCATTACCACCACCCACTGTGTTGCTACCTTGGATCGGGCGTCGACGTGAGCCAGTGCATTGGCCTGCGCGGTCACCTGACATCGATCCACTGGACTATTAGCTGTGGGGACATATTAACAGTGTGGTGTAATTATGCTACGCCGGTTAACGACATCAACTACTTGGAACAGCGTATCAATAACACCCGTGCAGCTGTTCGACATGCCCCAGGTAGATTGGAGTGGCTTCGTCAGTCCATGATGAGGCATTGCGACACATGTATTGCTGCCCATGGAGGACACTTCCAGCATCGCCTGTTGTGTCACCAATTTACGTCCTGTGATTCAATGACAATGCGTTGCAGGGCATATATTCATAGGAATATGCCTCTGTGTTTTCTCTACTTTACTTATGATATTCTGCTTTTATACTAGACCCACTGCGATGGAGTATGTAAAAAATACATAACGTTTGATAAACCTCCGTTGCTATAGATACGCCAGTCATTATTCGTATTAAAATGCACGAAGTTACGAGCAGGGAACTTAGAAAGGTTGATTTCAATAGCTTCTAATATACCGCCACCAGTTAAACCACCTGAGGTCACATACGCAGGAGTTCGCGGAGCATGCCATCTAGGGGGCCGCGGTGGTATAGTGGTAAGACTACTCGCCTCACAGCTAGGCGAACCGGGTTCGATTCTCAGCGGGGTCGCCACCAGATTCTCGCATATGAGATTCGTGCCACTGGTCGGCGGGTTTCCTCGGGGATATCCGGCTTCCCCCGCCCTTGCATTCCGATGTTGCTCCATACTCACCTCGCTTCACCCTCAGCCTGCCAAACCTCTGCGCCACCATGCTAACTACTGCAAACTCGCCTCTTTCTCCATCGAGAAAACACTTACTTCGCCTCACGAAACCTCTCAAGGTGCGTCTGGAGTGTTCCGGTAGAGGGAGAAATTTTTCGTCGCAGGAAATTTGTCCCGCAAACATTTAGCTGCTCTCGGGGCGGAGCTAAAAGGAAAGGAAAATATTTTCCCGGGTGGGGAGAAGAGAAAGAAAGAGACGGGAGGGTAAAAATGCATTGTGGTGCGCGGGGATGTATCCGTCAACACTCGGGATAAATTTTTGTTCTGTTTGACAATGCCGGACTGTTTAATGCAGCTGGAGATGCTGAGCGCGAGGGGAGTTTTGTTGGGCTGGGTTATTTGTTTAGGTCCCGACCGCCGATGCCTTGGGAAGACGGAGAGGTGGTAAGGGGGTTAAGGAAGGGGGAGGGGGAACCACCCCTCCCAGATAAATGGCCGGGGCAGGCCGCGTTACTTAGTGCATGGTGTGGTATTTGTGTGTTCAAGGGGCCAGGCTCCCGCTCATCTCCGCTGCCTCTTCTCTCTTCAACTCTCCTCGGCCGACATTATTTCGGCTCGCTCTGTTCTCATCTCCTCCTGCCCCCCCTCCTCCTCCCCCTCAAGCATGCTAAAAACACAAAGCAACGGCAGTCGTGTGCTAAAGGCGTTTACGAAAAGCAATCGGGTAGAGTTCCCATCCATCTTGGTTTATTATCTTTTCTTAAAACAAATATTCGTAATCAAACTTTATGACCAGACGTTAAAAATTCAAAGCTAGACATGACGTAAAGGACTGCTGAACAGAATTTTCGAAATTTGTGCGGTTTCAGATAATTCCACATTTTCGAATTTGGGTCAGAAATGATTGAATAATGAGGGGACCTTTGATTACCGCTACGGATATGAAACAAATTCACTTGAGGAAAAAAGTTGGAATTCGAAATAACTGTCAATATGTTTCCTATTCCTTTTTAATCTTCGTTTTTAAATATGTTATCTGGAAATAAAGTTATGAGCGAACATGCGTAAATCCAAGATGGCGGGGTTACCTCACTCGTAACTGTTCGGGGAAAGAAGGCGGAATCGTACCACCGCTGGTTTTCTATAAAAGCAGGACTAGTGGAGCGCTCTCGCTGTGAATACTTGAACTGCTAGATGTATCGAGCAGTCCGTGAGAATTGCTAGTCAGTGTAAGCACCTGTTGCGTGTTTATTACAGTTATATTGTTTGAGTGTGTGCTGATATAGTTTTTCTACTCCATATGTAAGATAATGCAGCACTTCAAGGTAAATATTATTGTATTTCATGCAGTTATCATTGTGGTGCAAGTCATATTGAACATAACGGCTGGTCGCTTTGTAGCGAATCACCTGTTTTAGGTTAGAAATGACGTGAAGTTGTACGGAGTTGCCTAAATCGTATAACATGGGGTTCAATCCAAAACCAACGCTAAACCGCCACTTGGACTATCAAAACGTAATTGCTAACGATGGTACGAAGGCGCTTGGACGGATTATTACCTTGCCACTTGAAATAGAAAATCAACTAGTAGAACATATTTTAAAATTGGAAGAACTACTTTTTAGAGTCATGATTAACGATGTATGCAAACTGGCATATCAGATAGCAGAGCAAAACCACATTCCACATAACTTTAATCGAAATACTCAAATGGCGGGTAAAAAGTGGTTCTACGCTTTCTGAGCTCGTCATAAAGAGTTGACATTACGTAAACCAGAAACAACATCCATGGCTCGAGCAAGAGGGTTTAATAGGGAACATGTTGGCGAATTTTTCGACATATGAAAGAAAGTCATTGATGAATGCAAGATCGATGCGACCCGTCTATTTGATGTGGATGAAGCAGGCGCGAGTACTGTTCAAAACAAATGTCAAAAGGTTTTAGCTAAGAAAGGAAAACTCTGGTGGGTTCAGTCTCTAGTGGAAAACACGACAGTGGTGTGTTGCACAAGTGCGTCAGAGTCATACCTTCCTCCAATGTTGCGTTTTAAGAGAATAAGAATGGCTAACGAATTGAAAGTCGGGGCTCCACCTGGTGGTTTAGTTGAATACCACACACTTTGTACAATGGATGAAAACACTTCGCCGCCACTGTAAAACCAAATTTTGGCAACAAAGTGCTACTACTTTTCGATGGGGACACAGCAAATTCCAAGAATTTGGAGGCTCTACGATTAGCAAGAGAAAACAGAGTTATAATGCTTTAGTTACCTGGGCATACAACCCACCCGATTAACCGTTGGATAGAACATTTTTCAAACCCTTTAAAGGGTACTATACGCAAGCAGTTAAAAAATGGCTGCGGACCAATCCTGGGCTATGTGTTGCACAATATCACGTTGCCACAATAGCGGCAGAAGCATATGGGAAGGCAGCAACAATTGAAAATGCTATCAACGAATTTCGATGCACAGGAATATGGCCACTTGATGTCAATATGTTGAAAGCCAATGACTTTGCTAATCTATGTGTATCTTCAAGGCCCACTGAAGATGCCACTAATGAGTTACCTAATTTAGATGAAAACAATGTCCTTTTGATTGAAAAACCATGTGATGCAACTGGCCCTGATGTAACATCAACCACACTTCCTGTAGGTTGGCAAAGGCCCAACGGGCACGTGTTTTGACAAGCAGTCTATTAAAAAATGATCTGGAGTTAGTGAAGGCGTTGCAAGTTACACAGGCGGAAGTAAAAGAGTTAAAAATGAAAATCGCAAAGGACATACCTTATGACCTACAATTATCACAGCTCAGTATTAATAAGAGAAAGACTAACGTACCTAGGCCTACAACGAAGAAACATTCTACATCTGCAGGGAGAAACCAAGTCCTAGATCCCAATTTACACCAGCCATCCACTTCAACACAGCGTGATATTCTGATCGACATAGAAGCAGACATACAATATGACGACTGGTATTGTTCTGTATGTGAAAAAACACTTGTGGAAGATATGGTTCAGTGTTTAATGTGCGCAACCTGGGTTCATGAATGTTGTGTGGGTGTTAAGTCAGAACTAAAACATTTTGTTTGTGTAGCCTGTAAATAATTTAATATTCCTTGCATTTACCGTACAAAATAATCACACTTTATTAGTATTTAAGTACCGCAATAATCCTGTGTGTTATTACATGCTGTTTTGTTTGTTCTCTCATTTGGATTAATTTATAATGTTGTGGTAGGACACATGTGGTACGATTTAGGAAACCAATTTCTTATATTATAGGCCTACCAGTTGCAGCCTGTTACGAACAGTTCTTTTTTTCTTCCCCGGTGCTACATTTTAAAATGTAACCCACATAAATGTATCCATAAATAGTCACACTTTTGAACACAAATTCGTAAAATCTTGTATTTTTTTCTCATTTTAGACAGATAAAATTGCAAATGTAAAAAGTGGTACGATATAGGTAACTCTCCCCTACATGGCCAGGATTACTCGATCACTACAGACTGATCTGGTTACTAAGAACGGTTTTTAATGTAGCCCAAACTTTTCATAAATCATAAGCTCAAAATTAAAACCTTAAACAGTGACTGCACTTGGTAAACATTGTGATAGATGATTTTGACGAAGACAAAGAGTATGGATATAATTAAGTTATGTTAAATTAAGTAAACAACACTGTATTGATCAGTACTGGGCATTAAAATTCCCCTTATATTTAGTGACAGTTTCGTATAGAATATTGTTCCTGTGAGCTGTATTACAAATAAGAGTCAAATTATCCAAAGACCATGTTAACTCGCCTGGCTTTCCGTACGCAAGGAAACTACGATCAATATTTTTTCGAACGAGGAGAGTACTTTACCTGGACTAATTTGGTCACTTTTCGTGAACGACTTCGCCACCCCACGTCACAAAAGTAAGTGTTACTTCGTGGAAGTCGCACGACAATGGAATAACTGGTTGTAGGCATCGGTCGTATTGTTTTACCGCCAATTAGAGTCATGTTGGCAAAAAAAATGTACACAGCAAAGATCGTCATCCATGAAGGTGGCTTCAGTTCGCTATAGGTCTGATCACTTTAGTCATACGTCGGCCAAGTACAACTGCGAAATTATTAGAAAAGTAAATATTTTATTGACGTTTTCGTTCTTATCCCTAACAGAAAGAAAAATAATTGATTGCAGTATTCACAAATGTTTACCTGACACTTTTAATTCAACGTTAATACTTAGAACTACATTCTTACCAACTTTGCTGGCCACCCGGTGACAGGCAACGATCCCGTCTAAATATTTGCAGATGGGGGCAGTGACATTTTTCACATGTCGATTTCAATAGCGCTCAGTTTACCGTGTACATATTATAACTGGGTTTGCAGGGTTTTGAGTATTGGAGTATAGGAAAGGGCTTATTAAGGGCCCTATGTACTGAAGCGTTTTCTCTGAAATCTTTGTTTGCGCGTAAACGCGTGTCTCGGTAAATAAATGTTATGGAAATACGAAGTTTTGCCAGAAAGGACAAAAAAAAATCGTGAAAGTGGAAGTGGTCAAATATAGCATTTTAAAACTTCCCTGTGATGTTTCTTTAAGGGGTAAGAGAGAAGTGCTATTATACGCAAGTAGTTTGATCTGTGTACTTTCATCGCGTGTAATAAACCCCACAGTTACACATCTAGTTTACACAGTAAAGCGTTAGGACGGAAAAAACTGCACGCCTTGCGCGTAAGAGCGATGATGCTCTAGACGTCCTTGCTAGTGTCGCCCGTACCGCTCCCTCGCTTCTTGACCTTGGACGCGCGGCTACACAGTCCTCTTAAGGGGGCTGGGTAAGCTATGCTGAAGAGTGGAAAACATATGTACAGTTAGGGATGTTTTTGGGGGGAATTAAGTAAGTTAGAATGATGCAGTTTTCGGCAGTGTGTTTTAGAATGTTGAAGAAAGGGCTGTTGTATATGATATGTATAAAAACTCTTATTTCTTTAAGAAAAAATTCTGGAAATGAAGCGTTTTTTAGGGTTTTTTTTGTACAGTGTAATACAATAATCTAGCATAAATAGAACATATAGCCATACATTAGACTCGTATCTCACCATGATATATAGTAAGTTACAACCTGAACATTGCTGGAGTAATAATTATTCTGTAAAACACTTTTAAAACACAAGAATTCATACATTTCCCTCTACGAAAACTGGACATCTATTTGTGGAGATGTGTCGTTTCTATCTCCAGTACCTTGAGTATTTGCGCGAGCAGTCGGGAGAGTGACAAGAAGTGACAGGCCATGTTTTCAAGAACTTGTATTATGTTTAATTACTTTTAGAATATTCGCGGAAAGTGCAGATGACATTTTTTACACAAAAATGTTCATCTTAATAGACGCAATGTATGTAGTATAGTTCACCGCAATTAAAAATTAAGCCTTAGGTTTACCATAAAATATAGTATTTATAATAAATCTTCCTTTTGAGAAGTTGACACAAGGTGCTATCTTTACCATTACTAGTGTATTTGCTGTTTGTGCTAAATCAGGTTTCAAATACAGTTTCCAGTTTACTGTAAAAAAAATTTAAAAATGAGAAATTATTTAAGTGTCTACTTCATGTATTAAGAAGTTATATAACTTGGCCAGTATTTTTACCGCTACGCTGACTTGGAACTACGCAAACAATTTTTTTAATAGTATTTAATTTAAGTTTGGCCTTTTCTTAGGGATTCTTACACTTGCAACGGAACCATACTGTCCAAGCAAAGTTGATAAAAAAAAAAACAGTAACACCCTGTTATTGTTCCCACCTTAGACATGTCCGATATAAAAAGCACAAGTTCCACGGTTACGATGGGGAAAGACTGGCGCTAACCGTAGTTGGTTGTAGCAGATGGACATATCTACCCTGAAACTACAGCCTGGAGAGCAAGCGAAGGGGTAAATTGGCTAGAAAAAAGTACATCTAGAAATTCCCCGGCCAGCGGAATCAGCTACTAAGTTTTCTACACGAGAAAATCCAGGACGACCTCTCCGGGAATCGAACCCGGATCACATTGGTACTAGGCGAACTGTGAACAGCTGCGAATATGCCATCCAATAACATCTGCAATGAAACCGCAGATGTTTGGAGACTACCTTGATACTAATTGTTTTAGCGATTTCATTATTATTGCTTACGTAACAGCTGTGAGTCCATTTTGGCAAGAAAAGTGGTTGTTTGGAACACAGCCCTAATGTTACACAGCTAAAACTCAGTTTTTCACACCTAGGCCTATACATAATTTGTTATGTCTGGGCATTAGTGGGCATGCACGTAACTGTAAATGTGTAGGAAATAATAAATTACACTGTGGCTTTTTTACTTACAGAATGATTAAAAATTCGTATTACAGCGTCCTAGGGCTGGTAGTACATGGCCAGTGGAACAACAATTTGCTAATAAACATGGGGTCGGAAACAAGTCCTTACATTGCTACAGGACGTCAAAGTATGTTGGTAGGCAGGCTACCCGCAATTAACGTGATATGCTCTGACCTTGCAAGTAATGCCGTGCGTACAGCAGTTGGTCACAAAGTTCAAGAAACTGTTCCTAATGATGGCCACCTTCACGGGTTGACAACGACTGAGCGTGCTGTCTTCAGTCGCCGTTATGAAGTCTTGAGGATCCTGAATGTGAGCGGCAGCGTCATGGATGTGCGCGATGAAGCTCATAAATGAATCCACGGGAGTCTCGTACACGAGCCACTTCACGTAGCCCCAGAGATAAAAGTCCATCTTGGTGAGTTGTCCAAATGTGTGACTGAGAAACTCGCGCACAGCCAGTGTGAAATGGGCTGGAGCACCATCATGTTGGAACCACATGTGGCGGCGGATACACACAAGTACCTCTTCCATGAGTTGAATTTTAATTGAATGACTATTATTTTATGTTGTCATGTTTTAACTGTGTTATTTAATGGTTACTGCCACTGTCTCATGTTGTTATTTTTAATGCGTATTGCGTAATGTAAATAATAATATTTTGACCTGCTGTCAGACTTCGTTTAGGTACCTTTTTGCATCACATGTTATTAACTTTTTAGAATAGCCATAATATTTCAAAGTAATGTAATATTCTGTCTATTCTGAAGGGGCCATCTGTAATGGTTAAGACTTGCTCTGTTTAATATTGCATGATGGTTACCCTGAAATCAATATTTTTATTTTCATTCATTGTTTTGTTGGAAAGACTAAGAGAAAAACGTCTACAAATATTTTTGAGACAACATAAGCTTTTAATTTTTATTATACTTCACTTCATATGTGAATACAATGTTTTAATTATCACCTGTGTTATGTATCAGACGTTTTAAAATTTAATATATAATTTTTCACTATGTCTGTAGGAACAACATATAAATAAGTTAGATGACTTGTTCATTTAAATACCCTTCACGTTCATATAATATTCTCTAGGTATTTTTGTGCAGTTTAGTTTTGCAAGGAGTAGTCATAGAAACATGTGTTAATCTGTGATAAGGAAATGACGTGATAGAACAATCGTTTTGAAGAGAAAGGAATGAGAGTTCCGGCTCCTGACATGGCGGTTCGTTACAAGCCACAATGAACCAGGAAGTGGCCGTGTGAACATGTCTATTTCACATTACAATCTGCACCATGTTGGATCATTACCGTACGAGGAGAGGCCCCGCGACTTATTCGGGAACTGCGGCTGTTCGTTTGGAGTTCTGTGCGGAGATGACTTCAATATCTGCCGCTAAAGTTGTGTGACAGCTATCTCAGAACGACGCCCTGACTCCAAGTAAGGTCTAATCTGGTATTGATATTCTATCTAAGCAGGATCTTACGCGAGACATGTTTATTTGTGAAGATTACAGAACTTATAATTGAAATAGTAAAATTGTACTATATGTATTTAAATTTTCTACAAATAACTAATTTGGCTTCCTTCATAAAAACCCAGAAGTCTCGAAAAGACTCGTTGCATAAAATGTACAATTCTTTTAACGATTTCATATGTGGAGACAGTAACTGCAAAATTGTGCATTTAACAGAAGTTCAAGAACTTCCAGTAAAATCAATCAGTGCTCGTGTAGTTCCTATTGCTGTTACACATTTTGAGACGTAATCATAATCAAACGATAGTAGAGTAAATTCACTAAACTCTTATCAAATTTCCTTTTACTGACAGCAGTTATCTGAATAGTGTTTAAGTATTGTTTTTTTATATTAATGTAAGTATTTTTTAATGATATGTCAGGGTTCCTTGTCTTGTCTTTTCTTTTCTCAATAAAAGTTTAGTCTTGTGAAATGCAAATTCTTGCTTTGCGTAGTGTAGAAACTATGTTTGAAAGGGTTATTTACTTTACACTGATAATATGTTAATATGTGACACCTCTTAACACACAACTATTCCATTCTTTTATTCGAATGAATTTACATGTAGTACATTTTTGAAACCAATCTTTAATATTCGTCTTTATCTGAGAATAAAGACGTGGTTATATTTATATTGGGTAAAATAAAACATTTTCCTACCCACTTTTATAATTTAGTAATCTGTAGTAATTTCCCCTACAGTGTTTACTTGTGTTACCATAACACAGATCATATGTAAGCATAGTTCTTTATTACAAAATATTTTGTTTTAAATACTTACAGAGCACAAAAACTAACATTATGTTGCTCCTCGTTGATTTCCTGGAGTATTTCATATACCGCTTCCGGAGCATTGAAAGCACCTTTAACAGGGCTGCACAAAAATTACGAGAAAAAAAATACCCATTATACTTTTAAGATTCATATTTTATGGTATGAGCTTTGTTTGACAAATGTGGTTATCTGGAATATATTTTTCCTGATACGTCATCTTCACGACAGTTCTCGACACAACACGACGCTGTATTATTTGGATCTAGTAAGTGCGAGACTGTAGTTGGTAGTTTTTCATTAGTTTTGCACCTGAAAGTAATATATTAGTTTTATTTTATATTTCATGCAAAACATTAACCACATTTTAGAGAATTCAGTGTCTCAAAAATAGTGTTTTCTTACGTTCCTGTAACTTTGTCATACAACTATTTCAGAAAAAAAAAATGTAGAGTTGATTTATGAGCAACTCACTTTGGTGGATCATGGGTAATTAAATATGTTGCAATTTTGATTAGCTGTCATTTATAATATTGCTAACCAATTAACTTGTACATTTTTGTTTCCCAAAAAAGGAACTAAGTTACTGATTTGTTCAGTTATAATAAACTTAAGAAAGGGTTATATACTTGTTTTAACTTAAGCAACTAATTTAATTAGTGCAATATTCTGTACGCCTAAGATAGTGCCAGTGTAACCATTATTTTTTTCTAAGAAACTTGGCGAAAATAACTCTCCATTTTTTTTGTATTACTTACTTACGCAAGGAAAATATAACATTACGGGGCATGTTAAAAATCTCCACCGTTGGAAATTATTTCTAATAACGTTCTTGTCGCTATAGAAACATTTTAATAGCGTTCACTCAAAAATGGAATCAGTGGCTATTCGCTGACTGAAAGTGAGATTTCTCAGATTAAATTTGTTGAAACTGCTCCAACAAGAATCTGTAGATAACTACAGATTGTATCAGTGAACTAAATTCACTAGTTGAAGCAATGAAATTCACAAATTGAAAAAGTAAAGAAGAAATGTGTACTCAGATAAAATATTGTGTAATTTTTCACGTAATGTAATTCTGCTTTTATAACACATCAGAACACCAAGAAAATTTCTTACGAAAATTAAATAAGCGAATACTCAAGTGAGACTCGAATCGACCACACTTTAAACGTTACACTAACATCCTTCTGGACCACGGTAAACGAAATCCAGGATTGATTTTAATGTAATTATTATTAACTTGCGTTGTGGATACATTTTGCCCATCGCTTTCAGAAATGTGTGTTTATAATTAAGTGAGACTTTTTAATTTTACGGTAACTTCATAGAGAGGAACAGAGTGAAAATTAAAACTACTACAAACCAATTATCATAAAACAACCGAAGAATAGGAATGAATACATACACAAACTTATATACTCTACATGAAAGTATAAGTTGCCAAAATACATAAATCACATAAAATACACGATCAAACAACAATTAGTAGAAAGCTTGCTTCGGAAATAGTGGCAAACTATTACAATGTAGGCTAAGCTATGTGAAATGGTTATCGATGTGTAACAAACATTTTTATTACAGAATAAACCCGCAGTTTTCATATAATGGATTCATTACTCGAAATTGTACTTTTTAGTGTAATATACGAACTAATGTTGTCTGATGCCGAATATGTTGTTTTACCACAGAAGTAAAGTTACTGAATCAGTTGAAATTCCGCGTATTTTGATTAAGAGTGAACATAGCGATAATTTTACTGTGGAAACATTTAGTCGCCATCCATACAGAAAGTACTTATACCCTACATTACCTGTGATGTAGCAGAAAACAATCTTGTAGGAAGTTAAACAGTAAAGTTTCCAGGGTAAATGTGTAGGTGGACACAGGGAAAGAGCTAGGTATACACATAATATGAATAAGAGATTTTCACTCGCAAGTTATAATTTGCCAGTTCTACGTTTTTCAATGTGACTGTGTTGAAGGATGTTGAACATTAAACACTTTTTACACGAGGTTCGTCTTTTGATGCACCCTGTGTTGGTTTGATCATTTCGATGACTTAACTACAATAAAAATCTAAGTACAAACATGAGTAAAAAAAATAGCAGCAGGCTGCTGTGAGTGCGGCCTGTAATTCACTGTAGTGCTCAAGATTCAAGACTATTTCTCTTATGCATGACAATATGATAAAATAAAACTTGATTACATTCGCTTACCACTTTACTTTTGTGAAGGTGATATAAAAATACCAGTAACCCGTGATTGGTTAGAGATAGACAGCCATCTTGCATATGACGCAAGCTGTACGAGACGAGCTGTCTCGCTATGCGTGCTACACTCGCTTAGACCGTCAGATATAGTTCACTAAATAATTCATTCACTCGCTCATATAATCTCGTATTTACCTGGCTTACATTGCCAACAATTAATAATACAAACCAGGCTACGTGTTACAGAACACAAATATTTCAACAACTGAATTTGCTGTTGCCGTATATTTTCCCACAAAGCACATGCAATTTTCTTTTTTGACGCTCTTCTGGCAGAACGTTTTAAACGTAGACTTGTATTTCCTTTCGAAAACTTTTTTCTGCGACGTTGCACATAAAAACTAAATGTTTAGTTCATCACTGAAACATCTTGGAAATCTACGTTTGCAGGGCATGCAGTCTCCGCTATAACAGAATTGTAGTGTAAGGAAAAAGTCCATTATCGACAGAACCAATTTTTCTCGCTCCTTGCACCACTAACTCATGCGCGCGTATTGTGTGTCACACAGTCCGCCCTTGGACTCATAGTGGAAGATGGGCCTAACAAGTATGCAAGGAAATACACTAATGTAAAGATAGTTTGGCAGTTCGCTCCGTCGTACCCAGCAGCCTTAACGTCAACCGGTGTTCTACCTGAACGCTTACCAGAGGACGGCTTACAAACTAACTTATGACCTAACTTAAACTAACACCCATGACTCACCTGGTATTCGAACCCAGAACCCCCCCGCATCAAAGCAGACAGCGGAGCACTAACCGATTGCGCCACGGGAAGTCGGCTACAGGGTTTTGAGTTAGCACTCGGAGGTATCTGTCAGTCTTGAAATGATACCTGGATCTGGAGGAGGGATGTACCATTTTGATGGCAGAGACGGGAGCACTCAGAGAAAACCCACCGGTGATCAGTACCGTCCGCCACGTTTGCAACACGCGGAGACATTCTGACCGGAACCCGGCCTGGAGATCAAACTGGGGTATCTGCGACGGGATGCAGGCGAACTGATTGCACAACCAACCATGCTCTCCTGTAGCAACAAAAGCAATTTGTCAGAGCGCAGTGGTAACATACTAAATTGAGATCTAGGGGAATACGCGTTCGATTACCGATACGACCATTTTAGATGTCCATAGTTTTCCGATTGCGCTTGAGCCAAATGCTGGGCTGGTCCATTTATACAAGCTATGTTCTAATCCTTCCTCGTATTTAACTGTCAGTACTTCACCATACCTATAAGCTGTTCAGGGTTCGCTGACCATTTTCAAAAGCAGCCTTTTAATAATGGCGCTGGCTGCGACTGTTTGTATTTTAACTTAACGAATGATTTAAATATTCGTTGTAAAGTTGGCAGCAACATATGAAATTCAGTTCCATCTCTTAACCTCATACTAATAGTGAGATCAGTAAATGTGTGGACTTTAACTAATTTATTTCAGTTTTTTACTAATTTGATGCACTAGACACCTAAAAAATTTGTGAGTTCAGTGACCTACAGGATAGTCTCTACAGTCTTATGTATACATGTGTCAATATCAACTGTGTATCGGTTGTCTGCTGTCACTGTGGAAGGCGACGATTAGGCCAGCGTTCTCCAGGAGGTGCCAAACACTGTGTAGACCAATAGCTAACGTTATATAAACATACGTGTTTTGACTTCTCCCTTGTCCCAAAATAAATACGCGAATTCTTTGGATCTCTACATATGAGTAGTATTTAGTGAGCTGGGAATGTATAGTCTATTCACAGTTTCTTCATACGCCTCGAGTAAAACATTTGAAAAATCACGCCATGACATTTTTGGCTGTTTCTTAAATAGCTCGTGTACCACAAGAGTTTCATTCTTCTGTTAACATGAAATTATCTTAATTTGGTTGAATTAAACTTTTACCTATATTTAATCCACAAATTATGTTATTTAATGTATAATTAATATGAGTAAATACAGGCAGAAAATAGGTGTGTTGCCTATAGAGCGGCTCACTCTTAGGTTGCAGTGTGCGGTGTAATGGACATTCACTCTCTCTTTCCAATACATGGTTTCTGTCGATAACTCTGTCCTTTTTGCTGCGTGCACTGTTGCCTTATGTATTATCTTTATCCAGCCTAAAAAAAAAAAATGCCCTTTAGTTAAGTGCGAGCCATGCAATCACAATGATAGGGTTTCTCACAGGCTTCAGTTTCAAAAGAGCCGCTTAGCTTTGCTTTGCAGAATTGGATTCCTTTACGAGTTGGCAGGGAGATAAACAGATAAAAATTATCTTAATCAGGCCGTTTTCTTTACCGCCCATTTGTTTCTCAGCTTGCCAGTCACGTCACAAAGCTGAAGCAATCTGGCAACAGTGAGCGCTACAAGCCCTGTACTGCAATCTAAGCTTGAGACGGACTATAGTTAAGAACTAGTTCTCGTGCAAAATATTACTAAACGTAGCTTCTAATAAAATATTGAAAAAAAAAGAGCGGTTATTTGTTTTTCTGTGCATCAATTTAAGTTCAGTTCTGTATGACGACTGCGATTAGGTCAAAAATGCTTTTGTTATACCAGACTCATATAACAAACACAGAAATACAAGGCGTAATTATAAAAACTGCAATAAACAAAATTATATAAAAAAATATAATGAGTACTGATTTGGCTGGTAAAATTATGTTTTCGTATGATTAATTCATCTGATTTTGGCAGATATTTTCAGGAACGCGATAACATCACGCTTCTAGTTTCTTGTAGGTATATAATAATATTGGTCTTTATATTATAAGGGCCAATATTGCCTCGTGCACTTCCTATCAAATATGTGTAGAGTAGTAATATAATAGTTTTATTTTGTGATAAGCGCTTATGACAGTAGTTTCAATAGAGTGCCACGAACACATAACACACGCAATATGGCAATATGGAATAGTGTAGCAGTTTTTGCTATACATGAACTATATATTATGTTTTCTTACTTAACGGTTTGTTCCTTTCAGTATTGATCATATAGCCATGAGCCAACGACACAATAAATTCCAACAAAGTCTCTGAAAACAAAACCAAGGAGAAATGTTATATTGCCTAACCCATACAAAACTCCACAGAGCACGTAGGTAAACATCTTTATCAGTGCTAGAAACGATAGTGCTGTTCCTAGCTTTACTTTCAATCTCCCATACCTACCTCTAACCAATGTTCCTCGATAACGCGATTGTTTTTGTGCTGTTGTCTTCTCTCTCCCCCCCCCCTGGCTATTAATACACTCTCTTTTTTACAGCCATCCTTGTATATCTATCCTTGTCTCTCAGTTTTAAAATCCTGCGTGTCCTGTTACGTTACAACATGACTCGCTCAGGTATACGACACGATGTCCCCCTGCGTAGGCAAGACGTGGCGCTAATTGCGATTCGAAACTGGCCAGTGAGAAGGGTTCAGGGATGTAGGAGGGGGGGGGGTAGGGGTTACATTAACGCCTCCTGAAGAAGGCGTGAGATGATTGATATAGAAGCGTAGGATAAAGGAATAAATTAGAGACAGAAAGAATAAAACCTTCGTGACAGCTGAAACTCCATGCTATGCCAATGAGGGGAAGGGTCACGTTGGCTGAGCGGTTAGCCTGCTCGCCTCCCACCAAGGCGAACCGAGTTTAACCCCCGGCTGGGTCACTCCCGGATTTTCGCATTTTGAAAACGTGCCAGACGATGCCGCTGGCCAGCAGTTTTCTCGGGGATCTCCCGTTTTTCCCACCCTTTCATTCCGGCGCTACTCCATACCTCAACCACCCTCATCGTCTCTCAAGACCTCGCTGTTTAGAGCCACCCCATTCTCTTCACTAACTCACTCACTCACTATTCCAACGGCCATCGCACTTTGCTGGTTCTCCATTGCCATGTACGCGGGAAAGGGGGGGGGGGCGGAAATATTATGGTCCGCTGAGTGGTTCAAGGCAGCGACATAGTCATTTCTCAAGGGATTTGGGGGCGGGTGTGTGTGTGTGTGTGTGTGTGTTTGTCAGCGGTTGCACTGACTAACGGAGATGGGAGTTACACTGGCTTTATCTGTGCTGACGCACGTTTTTAATTACTACAACTGAGAGAAAAATTAATTCAGAGTACAATATCATGCATGTGCTTATTAATAGCACTAAAACTGATAACAATCTTAATGGCAAGGTTTACGAGAGGGAGGGGGAGGAATGAGTTAAAACTTCTACATAACTCCCCTCCCTTTCCACTGTCTATGCCCTTAAAGTGCACAAAATTCACTCAGTTACACTTGTCTTCAACGTTTTCTTTCATGTGACGTAAACAACAATTACTTTAATTTTCCACGCCACCACCATCCAAGATAACATCTCAAACTACCGTTCTGTAAACTTAGCCAAGAATGTGTTAACGAGCTACTTTTTTTAATTAGTTTTCAGGGTGGCGGCAAATTAACTTTAAACACTATTATAAGAATGTTCTGAAAGCTTATTACAGAGAGAGTTGTACCTAAAATAAATTGGATATTGCTGACTTCCTTCTCTGAAATTTAAACATTGTTCTGCTATAGGAACTAAATTTATAGTTAAGAAACAACCGTTATGTTTGTATTACTGTCTACCTTATCACAATATTTAACGTGGAACGAACAAGCGCCATATTCCTGTCCCTATATTAACAAAACACGAATTTATTTTTTCTCTATGTAGCTCAGTATGGAGTCGAGAACACCAGCTGTTCGAAATTTGTGACCTGCCCACTTTGTTAGGCCTGGGAGACAAATTTGTACAAATTAGTCTGCTTCTTTTGCAGCCCGTTACTTAAAACGGCTTTTTAAGGAAGCGGCTTGTGAGCCGTATAAATCCTAAAGCTGCCCCCGTCCATGACGTCACGACGCGCGGAGGAATGCTGAGCCAGGTTCATATGTCTTGCTTGACTCCGGCAGTAGAAGGAACTCCTCACCTTATACTCTTACAGTTCACAGTACGGCTATCAAACATAAAGCATGTTTGGTTTTTAGTTAACTAACAACTTTCGGTGGCCCTGCATAGTGTCTTTTTTTTCAGCACTTAGTGTATCATTCCGCATCACGCACTACACTCATGCATTTACAGTAATTTTCAACCATGTGGCACTCTGAAATTAAGTTTCTAAAACAAGAAATATAAAAAGGATCAAAGCAATATTTTCACCCTCATTCGTTTCATTTCTGTAAATAAAATATTTGGGTTTAGTTGCTCCTGAAACAGCTAAATGTGGGTGCTTATTTACAGGCATTCTGATCTCAGTTTCTCGTGGTTTTCTAAAATCTCTCCAATCGAATATTCAAATGGATCGTACAGTGATAGGCACAAGGGCGAAGAAGGGGGGGTGGAGGAGTTATTGTATTGTAAAGGGCTTTTTAACGTCCCCCGGTTTTATGTTTGAAAGTAGGGGACGGCTCACAGACTAACTTATAACCTAACTTAAATGAACACCCATGCCTTAACCGGGATTCAAACCCAGATCGGTGGCGCACCAACCGACTGCGCCACGGGAGGTCGGCGAAGGAGGAATTGTTTTACAGAGAAAAGTTAAGTAAAGAATTCTCCAGGACTCTCGGCAGAACGTTAGCACACGTTACTTTCTCGATACTGGACATTCCGTAAATTCCAGAAAACTTTCCAGGAGTGAGTGGAAGCTCTCCGTGCATTTGCTAGTTGATTTTTCTGTATTTTAGGCTTTAAAAAGAGATTACAGAAAAAAATCCAATTTGGAAACGCGTGAAGAGGTTTGGTACCCACGACACTTGACAACTCACCGACCCTCCAGTGGAAATGAAGGGCACTATACTATATATCGGGTATTTCAAATATGTCACATACATGACGTTTATAGTTTATGTCACAGAAACGGTCACAGTGGCGAGGATAGCTTCGTGTCGACTCGACATTGTCCGTCCCCGAAACTCGAAGCTGTATAGGAATATCGTCATTTTTATTTACGGAGCTCAGATACGTTTTTCGTCATTAAGGATCACGTTTGCGTACATTAACGGCACATTTCCGTACAAACTTTTGTGAAACGACGGATATTTTTAACAGGGCTGTGCCACATTTAATAACCCCGTTTTCGAAAAAGGCGTTAAGCTGTACCTACCACTGTGTACTGGAAATAACGACGTATGTAGACAATTTTTTCCTACAAATATTACAGATTTTTTTTCCTGGCGAATTATTTTACGACGTTAAGGGGCTCGCCTAGCTGGAGCTATTTCCGCGTTTTATGCCGAGAACCGCGGGATCGATAAGGTCGACACTGCCACGCGTATCAAGTGCTCCATCACCTCTAAGCGCAGGGCTCTGAACTGGCGGTCAGTGTTCTCGCCGTGCTGCCTCTACCTATGCGACTTTCAGCAGTGACCCTATGATTTTATTGCTGGAAAGTCTGCGAGGAGGTTGACTCAGGGCCCTTAAGTAGTTTTGAACGTATCTGGCGCGTATATTTTGATATACGTGTATGGCTTTGGAAAAAGCCACACCTTAAGTTCGATTAAGATGATACCAATTGGTGAAATAACATTCACTAAAAGTCAGTTGATAAGCTACAGCCGACTGGAAAATTGAGGAAATGAACTGGGAATAAGCGACTTACTGCAGTGGATTTCTCAACATTCATTGGGAAACACAAATAAATCTGTGAAAATTAGCCATAATTTTAATTAGTTAGCAGGCACTGAATACCAGTTGCCCAGTTTCTACTATTTTCACTGATTAGGCTCAATTCTCACTGTTTCAGATTTAGAGTGCAGTTTTAGCCATTTTGGAATACTCTGAAATGGTGTTTCAAAAGCACGTGAAGTCTTGAAAGCACTTAACAGCCCTCACTTGAATTGTGTTTTCTTTTCGTTGGTCAGCACACTCACTGGGCCTACGTTTAATAGTTTAGTGAAAAAAATTGGGTTTGGCTGTGTTGGGGACACGGCCGTTTGTTTTGCGTGAATACGTCTACGTTGACGCGCTCGGACGCCTTGATGTTTATTTTACGTTCCTGGCACCGCTTCAATCGATTATATGGAGTTTTATTATCACTTGATTGCTTTTGAGATACTTTTTCCAACCGTATACGATTTCTGTATTGGCTTTTTTACGAGTACAAGCTGAAATTGTGTTAGGTTTTCTTAATTTTTTACATTAAACGCATACAATTTCACTATAACCACGCCACACAAATATTTTTATACACCCAATCGATTGCTCTTTACGAGAGCTGTCGATAACTTAAACGAGCGTCGTAGCTTCTCCTAGTCAAAAATTACACTACGCGGAAGTTACGAACTCAAAATTGCGCCTCCCCCCCCCCCTTCCCATTCCCCTGCCCCTTGCGATGGTTCGCAGTCCTCTCAACGTAACATATTCTTTGGTCCTTTGGCAGTCGAATGGTGTAATTGAATACGACAGATTCGGAGCTGCAATGCCAAACTGTATCCCCCGATTTTGTTATCATCGGATTTTCTGGATTGCCTCTCACTATGGTTGCCAATTTAAAGACGCGTTCACGTCAACACGTGTATTTCAAATACTCTGCAATACAGTTTTAGCGCCAGGCAGGCTTGCTAACATTTCCCTCGATTTCACTCGCAAGGTTGCCCAAGAGTAACATCTGCGAACGACACGGCAATTGAGCCGTAGTTTCATACTTCATGTTCACCCCCTCCCCCCTCCGCCCCTACCCTAAATCGCAAAACCCGGCGTCTACTAAATTCTTGAATATTTCTTTGTCGCCCAGGAGCCATCCGCCGCTCACACCCTATTTAAATTCCCGGTTCATTATTACTCCATTCTATTTGTACCTGGACGTTATGGAGGGGAGTGTTTATAATTTAATTTAACTTTCATAAGAACCGGGACTGTCAACAGGAAAAAGAGTCGTGAAAGCACTTTCTCCGTATCTCAAGGAAGGAAGAAAGACTGGAAGGAAGGGGCGGTTGAAATATTGAAGAGTCAATATGCCTCCAAATACAGCACGAAGGAGAAAGGGAGGGCGTTCCAAAGCGTGTGCTGGCAGATTCATGAGATATCCGTATCGGGGGGAGGAAGAAAATCGCGAAATATCGTTGCGCTGATCGCGAGTGTTCGCCCATACGAAAGACGACAAAAGAATAATAAAAGAAAAAGACTTGCTGTCTCACGGATAGCGTTTGCGTTCTGTGTAACTCGTCCTTTGAAACGACCCTTTAAGAATCTCTTCGGTGCGTGCCTCAATTCGACAACCGCTCATGTACGCCAACTTACCGCGGAGTAACTTGGAGAACAGTTTCCGAAATTCGACTCCAGCGAACTTCTTCGCTCGTGTGAAACGGGGGGTGAAATGTTCAAGCCTGTCAAAAATATCGATTTAACCTAGTGTGTCTTGGCTATGTACAGTTTTGGTAACGGAAAAATTTCACTTGATAGCCCATTCGTAATCTAGTTCCTTACTTTATCCCCCCCCCCCTTTTTTTGTCTCACTTCACTACACACAAGTATGACTCTCCAGTTAGCAAGTAATGTGCTTAGAGAGATTATATTTGTATTTCCGTTGCATTTTAAAATTGAACACTGAGTGTCTGGAAGAAGTGTAACGAAACAATGATACGTAAACACCCCAACATCTGTCTGTCGCGGTCATCTACACTGTAAGAAATTGTTTGCAATTCACCACACCAGTGAGAAAGCGCGGATGGCAAAGTTTTTACCATGCATTTATGGTAGCGTTATTATTTGGGGATGCGTTAAACTTGAAACACGCGTTTCTTGGCTACACGTATGTCATTGGACCATACTTCAGGTGGCACAGCCTGGGTAACTCTACGCCAATAGATGAACACTTCACAATTGTGTACCCCGATCACGTGTAGTTCAACAAGGGATGGACTTCACATCTATGCAGCAGCCAATGGAGAAACAACGTTGTCTCCTTTACGTAAAGTAGTGTGAAGTTTAGCCTGATGTGAAATAATAACGCGAATTTCGCAGGTCCCTAGTCATATGCTTAGTGAAATTCCCAACTTTCTATAGTATTATTCTTATATTTGCAACCTGACGTATGGTAATTTTCTCATACAAGGTATGAGTTTAAAACTTCCATTGCAGTGTAGGAAGTTTACCAGAATATTTATTACAGTGTAATTACGTCATGGAAATAAACACTTTTACTGTCCTTCATTCGATGTAATCACAGCGCGGTGGCATACTGCATTTAAAAGGTGAATAATCATTAACACGCATATCACAATTTACTTTACACATTATCCATATGCTCAGAATTCCATCGCCAGAATTTGTAATAAGCTAGTGCTTTAGGTCCATCTTCAAAGATATGTACCGCTATTTGGATTAACTTTAGACCGCTGGTGGTATACACGTTTTCATCATCTTTTTTTTGTGATTAACCCGCAGCCGAAGTTTGCCAGTCTAATTTAGATACATCCAGTATATTTTATCAGATATTGCTGTGCGTGTCGGTTTTGCTAATTCAAATCTATGCTCAATAAAACAAATACCATCGAAGTACAATAAGTAGTTCAAAATTAGTTCTTGATTTTATATTTCGGAAATGCACGGTCGGAAGATCTTCACATGTGATATTTAAATCTAGGGACACTGAATTAATTTCATTTAGTTTCTGTTTATTTCATGTGCACAAAAGTAAGGATTATCACATTGGTAACATATTTGTGTACGTCACAATTACACCGTTTTACTTGGTCGTCGCCGCATGAATAAAAAGAGAGAGGGTCCAGGGCTGTGTTAATTTTACGTGTAGCGGAATAATAGAATATGTGAGCTAAAAAGTAGATCCCGAGCAGTGCTCACTTTGCCGTGAATGACTGGTGTACTTGGGAAGTGTACGAGGTACAGCGGGCGGCGTCAATCTAGCATTCATCGGTCGTGGGCAGCACTGTAACGCGCGAGTGTACACAAGGCGACGCTAGAACTCACAGGAAAAAGTCATAACCCGCATGCGCAAGGCACTCTACTGCAGTCTTGTTAGCGAGAAACCATTGGAGTCAAAGACGTGATTATTATTATTATAGTCCATATAATCGCAATAAAAATAAAGAAGCTAATCGGGTGACCAAAGAAGAGGACCTGAGAACGCTCAGCAGACGAGCAAAGAAACATTCCGCAGATGACTCTACGAAGCAAACCCAGCAGTATGGGATACATTACGCGAAGGCATCGATTACTGGGTAATATCACTTAAGTCCAGGATGAAGGAAATCGAGGAAAATGAAAAGGACGGGTAAAAATTTACTAAAGAATTCAAAAAATAATAAATAAAGAAAATTAAAAGGAAGAAAAATAAGGTGCTGGACATGACAAGATAGCGTACACTTTTCAGTCAGAATAACAGACCTGTCACCAAACAGAACATCTTTATAATTAAACGTTAGACCCAAAAATATTTTTTTTTTTACGTTCGTCTGTATAGGCCAGCATTCTGAACTACCTGCGAAGACATTTTAATAACTAAACATCAGCGAAATAACTACGCATTGGTATAAACCTGAGATTATCATACTTGGATGCGTTAGTGTGTTATCATCTCATTAGATTGACGTGTTAGTGAGTCTGAATTACATTCTGGAGGCGATGAATTGGATCCCGGCACTTCGGATAATTTTCCCGCGCGGTTTCTCGTGCCAGACTAGCTATGATTGGTACAGTTTGAGAATGAACCGCATGATTGGGAATATTACACGCTCTGTGTATAGAAGGTAATAATTAAAGTTTGTGTTAATCGCGCACGTATCTCTTCTCAAACGCTATTCGTAGCAGCAGCCCAAAGAAAATATTTCAGTACTTTCCCAATGAAAAGTTTACATAAAATTCTGCACAAATGTACACGTCTGAGAAATGAGGATCGTTACCCGCGCCTTTAGGATCCTCGCTATATTCTCTGGACTACTTCGGTCTGCGTGTAAGAAGCATTTTCCCAACATTTCCTGGAAAGGCCCCGCCATTTTTTCTCATTTTTTAAGAGATTAGGAATGGTTTAAAGTGCGTTATTTTATCCATCAATTTTACTTACAAATTTTCTACAGCGACGTGCAGAATACATTTATAGTTTTTTCATGGTAAACTGAGCAAAAACCCTACTTATGATTTACTTGTACGCATATTGTGTGTTCTTCCGCCATATGTACGTAAAATTAACATTGCTTTGGACCTGATCTCTCTATTTATGCATCGCTTAAGAAAAATTGTGGAATTATTATTTAAGTAAATTTTTTGTTAATCTGTTCACTATTACACGTAAATACATTAAAATTTAAAGTGAAAGAAAATATGTTACTATTCACAAATGTTTAGCCAACATTTTATATTCAACATTAAAACATGGAACTAATTTCTCTTCGTCGTTACAAACTTTATCAAGCGAGTGCCTGTTACTGCGTCCATTAAAATATGCGCAGGTACGGGCCGTGACATTTTTCAAAGATTGATTTCAAAAGTGCTCACTTTTCCGTGAACCCCCTTTAATTGTTTTTATATCATGAAATGTAAGCTTCACAGCAGAAATGACCCAAAGAGGAACTTCATCGACTGGAAGACAGCACACCAGTTTTTTTTTTTTGCCCGCTTAGATGAGATGAAGCATATGAGACGCTCCAGGGCTTAGCCTACAGCATCCAAATTCATGGCCGAGGTCCCGGGTAAATAAGCCCACGTGAATAAACAAAAACTAAATATCTGCCTCGTAGCATGTGCCAGCTGTGCAGTAACCAGATTCTCAGTTCCCGACAGTGGACGACTTGTTTGCAGGAATAATAGTCGAAACCACGTGACTATTTTTAGTGCAATGTTTACGCAAATTCGTGCTTCGAAATTTCACCTCACGTACTTCGACCTGAGCTGAAAATCCAGGACACGTTCAGAATATGCAAATTTCACCTTTCATAAAAAGACAAGTATGTGGCTGATTAAAAACTAAACTTGCATGTCGCTGTTTGTATAACGTGTTTGATCGTTACTTTGCAATTTTGTGATAGTTATGATAGTAACAATGCATGTTGGCGGAATTATTCATTCTCAACAATGGTGTGAACACCCTAATAAAACAAGATCAAAAGGGAAACCAAAAATGCAAAGTTGTGAAACTTGAAATATTTATTTGTGAACGTTGTCCAGTATTTGATACGTATGTCATCAGAAACTTCATAACACCCGCAAAATTCACGTGGTGTTCTCATGTAATTCACATATATGTTTTTCTTTATATTTCGCACTCTACAGCTTGGCATAATACTTTATGTAAATTTTGTATACACGTGTCACTAATGTAATTTCAGTAGATGTCTATAGCAGATCTTGGCGCAACTCAACTATTTAACTAAAATTCAACCAATTTCAAGCTAACTTCAAACAAATTTCTAATTCCCCGTCAAATTTTTCTAAGCGCAACTCACAATCAAAATCAGTTTTCAACTTGTGTTCACTCTTTGTGTGTGGTTCTTTAAAGACTAATTTTCGAGCTAAATCATCATATTTTTGATGAAATTCCGAGAATTTTCATACTTTTCGTGTGATATAACTCTTTTTGACCTAACTTTAGCCTCATTCACCCGGAAAATAGACCGCTGATCAAAGAGTGAACAAAGTATGTTAAAAAAAAAAAAAAAGCGCGCTTGATTGAGAATGAAGATTTGTGTCAAATTATATTGATTTTGGGGGGTCAGATTGAAGAGATGAATTATGTTTTCAGAAGAGATTGAATAATTGTTACTTGTAAGTGAGAAATTTGCGTGAATTTTAGTTAAATAATTGAGTTGGGCCAATATCTATAGTCTTCTACTAATTTCATTTTGTTTATTTTTATTTTTAATTATTTGTATTTTTTTTTCACATGTAAGGTATTTTAATTTAGCTGTTAGGTTGCATTCTTATGTGTGTTTAACTTGAGTAAGCTAGTTAGTTTTAATTATTTATTTCTTTTAATTAATTTTATTTTTATTTTTTCGGTCTCTTGTGAATGTTTCTGATTTTAACGACTTTTTGTTTCCGTTTTGAGACCACGTATTCTAGTTTTTTTTAGCAGTTAGGCAGTTTAAATTAGATTGTGATTGGTTGGAAGGGTATGCGCCTTAAGCAAGTTCCAGTCAGACGATTTTAATGTTCTCTTCCAGCAGCATCCATTGTGAACAAACATAAGCTAGGACCCTCGCCTGAAAGTAGGTTGAGCATAGGGTATTAATTAAATAATTAGATACTTTGCCTGACTACATTTTAAGAAATGTTGTTACCAGCATTAAGCGAGTGCTGAATTTGCCCCATTTCGCTAGGTTTACAGAGTTACGAGGTAAAAGTATCCTTTACTGTGTCAACATGTAGAAGAGCTGAGACCATACATGTTAAGCACCACGCCCTACCCTGCACACTACGAGAGAAGCCTACAGGTCCTGGTTTGCATAATAAAGATGATTCACACATCGAGGGCATCAAAACAACACAACATATAAGATTTTTCAAGTATGGTTTACAGATGGTAATGGTTAGCATCGGCCATTTGTTCTAGAAGAATTCAACCGACGCCATGATTTGATTTTCAAGTACTTAGCATACCAGCTTAAAATTTCTCACAGTAGACCAGAGATGATTTTTTTTTGTGTGTTTCCCTGAGCTTGGCGCAGAAACTTGAATTTAATATATTTGCATCATAATACTTTTAATTTTTGAGAAGCAGTAACATTCGTTTATTTTTAATAGTGAATATTAAGATTGACACTGGAAAGTTTATATTATGTTAGTATGGGTATCAGGCAAGCTAGGTATGATCACTTTCAGCTGAGCAGAATTTTTGTGGTTGTCACTACGGTTTTGCTGATTGCCATCAGGGTCTTGAAGTTCTTGTGCCATACAGGACGGGACATCAGGGTCTTGAAGTTCTTGTGCCATACAGGACGGGACATCAGGGTCTTGAAGTTCTTGTGCCATACAGGACGGGAACAAGGAAGCTTTTGTGTACATACAAACAGAAATTCCTACAAACCAATTTATTGTTTGTGCAAAACACTTGTTTACAATTCCAGCAGTTCCATCGAAAAAACACACAGCCCATGTTTAATTCATAGACACATGAGTAGATAATAATATGCCTGAAGCTAATATCAGATACTACAATCAATATTATCAGATACTACAATCAATATTTCAGCCACAAATCAAGGCTGCTTAACGAGGTTCAGGGACGTCAATCCTGTATCACAAACAGGTAAGCAAAATTCTCTTGAACTCAACTTTGAAAGTTTGTAAGCGACAACAAATGGCAATTCTCGCTAGTTAAGTTTACACTTTACAAAGATTATTTAAAGCATTCACACATTGCAAGAGGTGTTTTGATGCCATTCTTAATAATCCACAGTAGAGCTATAGAAGACCCACAAATACAAATTAAAACAACCACAATAAAATATTAGAGGCCTGGAATAATATTTATACATGCTTTCATTCAATAAACATTAAGTATACTAGCCAATAACCGATGAAAAGGCTCTATCTCCACATTAACTAATATCCTTTAGAATAGTAATGAAGACAGGTTATACCAAGGTTTCATTTGACACTCATAAAACACACATGTACGATTCTTCACTACGAGTACCCAATAAAATTCCACTTGAAAAACTCATATCTCTGAGAAAGTATTTCGAAATCTCAGGCAGTTTACTTATTTACCAACCTATTAAAACTTAGGCTGAATTGCCTACATAAAAAAGTCTCATTGAGTGCATAACCAAGATACCCCATTTTACATAGCACTAAGATTTACAAAATACAAGCCTTCTAGAAACTTACCACCCAACAGGTGCATAACTTAGTAACAAAATTAGCTGAGCATTAATACATGCTCTCAAGATACACACAGCTCGTTAGCAATTCGTATCCGAGCCCTGAATACTCTGACACAATGCACCTACCAATCAGTTATCTTTGCAGGTGAAAACGATCGCCAGACGGGTGAAACTATGGCAAAAATTAAACAGCTCGCTCATAAGCACCCTTCAAAATTACCGAGAAGCTAGGAATTTGGCATATGAAATGTCAAAAAATTAACTGCGATTAACGGGAAAGCACGATCGTGCCGCAACGCAATACCAAACTTAGCCACGTTGCAGAAGAAACTCCAGCAGAATTCCAAAACAAGTAACCTGTAAAATGTTCAAACTCCAGCAGAATTCCAAAACAAGTAACCTGGAAAATGTTAAAATTCCAGCAGAATTCCAAAACTTGTAACCTGGCAAATGTTCAAACTCCAGAACAGCGGGCGACTGAAACAGCCCTATCATAGCCACTATTCTTAAAGCCTGAATCTTCACACCAGCAATTAAACATCGTGGGAGTTTCAATAACATTAGGAGTGTTGAAATTCATGGCTCAAATATAACTGCATTAATGCTCAAAAATCACCAGAGTCCCAGCACTTAATAACCAATCCTTTAAGGAGGTAAGTAGCAAAATCAAAAAAAGAAGCAACCAATTTTATGAAAGTTATTTTCAGACATTGCCACGAATTAGCCAGTCAAAAGGGGTGCCCGACATCAACCACCAAGTTCACGAGAGTTTACAGAAATTATTCTCCCACTAGAAAATTCTGACTCACCAACTCAATATTTCTGCTTTTACAAAGAAGAAGGCCTGCCAGCAACATTTCTCTCCTGCACAATGAATCGCTATTCATAGCGATGGATGACTTTCGGTGACCAAACCGACCAAGTCACTGTCATCTAGAAGGCAGTCGAATGGCATCAGGCAGAATCGGCAACGACACCCACATGTCCGATGATAAACACAAACACCCACTAAAGTGAAGTGTTTTGTAGGCCAGCAGGAAGTGAAGTACCTTCAACCCTGGCTGGAGAAAAGTGCTAGAGGAAGGGAGGGAACAAGCCTAGCTCAGTAGGGGAAATGAGGGGAGGAAGGGCAGAGAACTAGGAGCAAAGGAGGGGAGCGAGATGGCCGAGGAGCGCACGCATAGACAGAGAAAAGAGATCACTAAATGTTCGGCGACTAGGTAAATATCGCATTCTTTATTTAGAAAAAATTGCAGAGTATTCAATTGAAAAAGCTGAATAAAAGTACTAGATACCAAATTAACTTTGTCAGGTGTCGACTACTTCTATGTAGAGTTAAACTACCTTGTGTCCTATCTTCCAGTGAATATATACTAATATTTTTGATTCTGATATTTGTACTGAGTGAAGATGTACACAAAGCATGTTCATAATATTTGGCCTGCAGTAAGGCAAGTGTATCTTCTGTCCTGCCTACACATGGACTGGGCTATTAGTGACTTACACCTGGGTTTATAACACACTGAAACATATATATTTGCTACTGAATATTTTGCTATTTGGTTACACCTCATACTACATGAGTTGGTTTATTGTGGTTGACATCAAAAGGTTTCACTTAATGAAGACTATAGTAAAAGTCAGCTCTGTGTCAGACATACACTAACCCACGTAAAAGTGAGTACCAGGTAGCTTGGTCCGGGCTGGTGTTAGTGAAGTGAGCCAGCATAATAGTATGTTTACCGAGATTGCTATTACATAATGTTAAGAGTGTAAGGTGGCAACAAGTTGCTTCAATACGTAATACTATTTATTTGGAAAAACCCAGCCAACTAATCTACTTAGCAAAAAAAGAAGCAGAATGTAATAATACAGAAGTGTCTCTATCTACACAGTAATAAATATCTACCAGGATAACCACAGCCAACATTCAAGTTAATGTAGATTTGAAATGTACGTGAGTATATGTACGAGGACTGTGTAAGCAAATATTTACCATACTACTACTGCTACACATATAGTATATTGTTTATAATCATTCTACAACATTCCAGTCTTTTTCAATATTTTCTTCCGTTGAGGTTACAAAGGCATAACGCTAGCCCGCTGATGATCTACATTTGTATCTACACTCTAAAAAATTATTTGTAAATTTATCATATATTTAAGTGTATATGTACAGTGGAAAAGCGCGAATGGTAAATTATTTTTTCATACATCCATGGTAACATTTCTACTGTTGCTCTGGAAACAGTCAAATGCGTATGGAAGTTCCCAACTTTGTATAGTAGCGATGCTAAACATTCCCTCATTTCCAGCCTGACACATAGTACTGATTCCATACACCGTATACACGTTAAAAACTTCCATTACAGTTTTGGTTGGCCTTTCAACTTTATTTTTAAAACTAACAGGAATTCTTTAATATGTGTGGAACAAAACAAATGGCCCGAGATCCACCAATAAAATCTCAGTTTGCGGTAACCAAAAAAGAACAACAAAGTAATTTGCTTTGAATCAAGAAAACCTTTTTCTCAGCACAATAAAAAACCATCTACAACAGGAGTAGAGCTCGCGACCCATTTCTGGTAAACCTAGTGCAAAAGTGGCCTAAGTTGAATTTGGTGCAGGAGTGGTCAAAGTGCCTAATGATAAGCAAATGAGATTAACTAATTGTTTGATTGAATAAGTAATTAGATTGACTAATATATCGATTAAATTGATTAATTCAATTAATCGATTAATAGAATAATTCTCCGATATCAAATTTCTTTGATTAAATTTTTTTATATCAAAAAAGTCATTATTTTATTGGTGTTGAAAGGGTTAAGTGTCATAAGAGCGATATTGGCAGAGTAGGATCTATGTGTCTTCTGTGATGTCCTGAAGTCGATGACCAGAGGAGTAGGTTGTAATTGTTTATATAGGAGTTAATGTTGGCATAAGAATGGTATAAGGGACATTTTTTATTTTTCTTGATTGTGACTGATATGCGGAGCGGGCTACACGGTCAGGATGCATTGTGATTATTTGACTAGTTTAGATACGGGATAAATGTCCCCTTCCATGAAGGAAAGCAAAGTAAATATTTTTTTATGAAAAGAGATATTAAAATAGGTTACCAAATGAATTACTTTAATCATTAATCAAAAGACTTTAATTATGTAACATTAAACCGACTTTAATCGTGCAGTTACGGAATGAACGAAACAAATTTAACTAAATTAAACAAATGCCCAGCTAATATAAAATTAACCTTTACCATTATTCCACATCCCCTCCCCCTTTCCACCCAACAAATGTATACATACCCCCTCATTGGCTCTCAAAACAATCAAGGAATGCCTTACAAAAATTATTGATTACACTAAGAAATTGATTGCAATAAATTATCACCCAAACTATAGGAAGGATTGCACAATCATTGTGATAAAATAATTGTACATTCAATCCCAATCAATATCTGTATGTTTATTAAATGAATATCACATAAAATATATTGCAATTAATTAATTTAGTATAAAAACACACTTTACAAAACACTGTATTTCAAACTTTTAAGATCTTAATTCTTCACCCACGAGTTATGTGCTTTTGAGAAACCTCTCCATCAAACCAAATACCTATTCTTTTCCCTTTTAATGATTTTATCAACTAAATATTCACTTGGAGAAGAAACATTTTGCAATTCATGTTCATAAAAACCGCCTTTATAGGTTCTCCGTCGCAGGTTTCGAGGTAATACACTCTTGGAAACAAATTTATAAATTAAATAATTTTCAATATTTCATACAACCAATTAACCGTGTATTTTTCCTGAAAGACACATTTCAGCTTAAACACTCATACATACATACCAACTTTTAACTTATATTTTCTTGTCAAATACTTTAACATTATTACACACAGTTATCATAAATCTATCACCCGTAACCTTTTCAAGCATCATTGTGATAGTTCTATGATATCTGGAATTTTACAATTTAAGTATTTCAGGCAAAACGTCCACCCAATTTTACATTCTATTTGACGTGAAATGCTTGTATATTAGCTGTTTCAAGCTCTCATTAAACCTCTCGACAACACTGGTTTTAAGGTCTGAATATGTTATGTAATGATTGATACCATAATTGGTCATTAGTTTCTGGGAAGAAACATTAAAGAACTTGGCTCCTTTGTCAGTTTAGAGTTAATTTGACATTCTATATTGCAAAACGGTCTTTATTGCATCACTAACCTGTTTCCTTGTCTTGTTCTTGACAGGTATACCTCAAACATATTTATAATAAATGTCTTTAGTAATAACTGGTCTTACAACTAATAATAATATATTTGTATCCCTTATTGTATTTCGAAAGCAATGTCATTTTAAACAACTCAACTTGGTAAGATAACCATCTTCAGTTATTTCTTCAATAATAGAAATATTTCGTTTGTATGTGAATTATTCCCAGACTATCGAATAGATGAGAAGTTTTAATCTTTCGACCAATTCAGTAGGATTGTTCCAATATACAGGAGAATACTGCTCGCCAACTTCATCTTTATACATTCGTTTGGTGAACAAGATCCTAATATTTTTCCCAATCGATATAGAAATAACCATTCGGAACTTTTTAAAATAATAATTCAAACAATCCTTCACTAACATCAGTTACATAATAAGATACTTGAATTCCATTCTCAGACAAAAAATTAATTACCGAATCTCCCAGAAACCGTATATTTCCATGACGATATACACCAAATACAGTATTGTGCATAGACGAAGATTGTTTTATAGCTAAACAATGTTGTGTTGATTGAGACAATTTTTTTTTCTTTATAGGTTCTTCCGATTTAATTTCCACTGGTGTTTCATTAAATGTATTTAACGTGGAATGTAATGTATCCATTCGACTCGTAACAGGTTTCAATATTTCTTCATTCCAAACATCCTGTTACATTCGAGCATGTTTAGCTAGTAAATATTTCGCCTTTACAGCAGATATGACATTATGTAATTCTGAAGCAGTCAGACATTTTCTTTGTTTACATTAAATTCCAACTTCTTATATATGAATTAAGTCCTTGGTTTTCTAACAGATGTATCAGGTCGATTAGTTTGCACTTTTTCAATCTTATCGACTTTACTGAAAAGTATGTTTAATTTACTTACCGTTTTAACACTCACATTGTTACTAAAATAGTTTATTCGAGATTCAAAATCATCAATTTGCTTTTTCAATTCCATTTGCATAGCTAAAACAGATATTTTACTGACAATTCAACACTTATATATTGCATCAGTTCGTCAATTTGTGTATTAAATTGTTCTGTAATTGTAGTGTTTACCATGTCATTAATTACATTTTTTAAATATTCCAAACGTTCGTTTATTCTACTTTCTATATTCTGCAATGCAACCATCACCTTTGCCAATATTTCCGAAATATAACTAATATTAGTCGATATTTTTGTAATAGTTTCAATTATGTTTATTAATTTCATTTCTATATCGATTAATTGTGACTGAAATACATTCAATGTAATAGTATTTAAGTCTTCCACATAATATTTATTTATCGTATTGGTGTCTTTCGCAGCCATGCCCACATTGTGTAATATTTGTCCATTCAAATCACAATTCCCATAGTGATTTCTCCTTAAACAGGTATTGTAATGTTTGTGTTTTATACCGCAATGTCCAAAATTTGAAATACTCATTATTCTTCGCTGGGAAGTAAAAAATTGTCATATCCAAACCTATAGCTGCCTTTATATAGGGAAAGCATTGGTATCATTGTCAGAAAACTGTACTTGTTTTTCCAACAGTAAAAACACATATATTTAAACTTGAAAATCTCATATCGACTAAAATGTCATCATTGTAAATACATTGTAGATTAATATTGTCCATTTTATTAACAATTAGCATATTTGCATTATCGCACAAATTATGTTTTGGAATATGTGCGTAACTTTGCAATAGATGAAAACAATCGACATTTTAATGTCTACCAAAACTAAAGTATTGCTGTATTTCACCCTGCTGTTCGCACCAAAAATCGTCAAATATAAATACGGAATTGAGTTATGCTTCATCAAGAGGCAAGATATCTTCTTTACTTCTAAAAGGGAAATGTCGCATTCATCAATTAATGACAAAATAGTCGCTATTCGTTGATATTTCTCATGTATTGTTTTATAACACACATATGTTTTCAAACTTACGTCCATTCGGATGTTCCAACAGAGACATAATAACACACGTTTTCCGCACGAAGAAGTACCACATATTATACAATGCATATTTGGTGGTAAAAGAATACCATGTTTTTGTTCAATTACATTTTATTTCTTATTTACATTTACTGGTAGATGAACATTTTGTTTTATAACCTTCATGTATACAGTATTAGGTAACATGCTAATCAAAAAACTATAAATGTGGGTCTATATATAGGTTTCTGCTCAGTTGAAAACAATGGCCCATACTAAACATAACAAAAAAGGATGAGGAGTATTGGATACATTGAGTAACAAATTACCATTTGAATTGCGTTTACCAAAATACAAATATTGCAGGCCTGGAACTAAGCTTGCAAAATGTCTGGCATAGAACAATCAAGGAATAAATGCTTTTAATAATGCTTGGAAAAAAATACGATATAGTATACGATCGAACAAACAATTTGAAAGAAAGATATATAATAGATACAATTATAGCCTATAAAGCTACAAATATAAAGAAGAATCCATCTATATGAAGAAGTGAAAAGCTCTATGCTTGGATCGTTGACAAAGTTAAGCTGCAAAAGTAAAAAGAGGCATGGGCTTAAAATGCAAAACAAAATGAAAAACCAAGAAAAGGGTATATTATCACTCATATTGCCTGCTTTATCAGCTCTTGGAGCTTTAATGAAAAGCGTTTCAGCTCTTGCTAAATCAAATAAATCAACCATATAACTATAAACCATATAAAGTCGATCAAGGATAAAAAAATCCAAATGTGGAAAGAAACACAGAAAGTCCTAAATGGTCTTTCAAAACATGTATTAACAAACAAATACATTAATGTATTTGTAAACAAACTGGATATTCCTTATTTCCAAGGTGTGTATATGAGAAACAAATTACTCAAAAAACCAAACAATCATGGATGTATGGTTTTTAGTACAGATTCGAAACAAAATGAAGGAACACATTGGGTTGCATTACTTAAAAATGCAAATCAATCATTGTATTATGACAGTGTTGGTGATTTACATACTCCAGGAAATACTCAATTATTTAAAAAAAAACATGCAATTAAGATACAATTACAAAATGGAACAATTACCAAATACAATCAATTCTGGTTTACGGTTTGTGACTATACATAGGATATATGTCAATGTATTAGTAAATCTGTTAAGTAATATGTCAATCACATTAAGTGAAAATTCATCACAATTTCAGTGAAAAACATACAAGATTGTGATACCAGTAGGATCTTATGAGTTGGATGATTTTGAAACATTCATTACAGTGACTACGTGAAAACATACATTTTCGATTACGTGAAAATCCAAACATGTTAACTAGTTCGATGTATAGTAATGTCGATATCGATTTCACAGAAGCCAGTTCAATTGCAAATGTTTAAGGTTATGAAAGGAGAGTATATCCAGCTAATCAATAACACGGATCATCAGAACAGGCTAGTATATTGTTGGTTAATGTATGTCGTATAAATGTTTAAATTGTAGATGGATCATATTTGAATTGAAAACCCACAAATACAATACATGAATTCACATGTGCAGTTGCTCTAGGTTACAAAATAATTGAAAAACTGAATACATTAATATATGTTCCAGTAATAATTAATCGAGTGGATGAATTAGTTGTTACAATTGTCGACCAAGACAGTTAACTGATTAATTTTTGAAATGAAGAAATTACCATTCTATTACATTAAAAAAGGGTATATAAACACTTGCATTCTGTGTATATTGCAATCAAAATGGGTATTGTGTATAATAGACAAAACAGTCGTAAAGTAGGCACTTCATTTAAAAACTATGTTTTTAAGAAACATGTTTCGAAGAAAGTAAAAGACATAAATAGGAGCATAAAACTATCATTTTAAACAAGATACCCATACATTTAACATGGAGCAACAAATTGTTTTTAAAGGAATTAGGATATACTGTTAATAGAAATGGAGGACAGGCTTAATGTCGAAGAAACAATAAGTTATGAAGATGCAATCACCAATACAGAAATAGATGTATATGAACCATTCCGAGCAGGTCCATACATGTTTCTATTGGAAATAAGGATTGTTATACAAAATCATGTTATTTACACATTACTGTCGAAATCAAGTTTAAGGATTAGAGGAACAATTAAAATGACAGCCGATGCAACTAATCGAGTACATATAGGAATAGTGAGAAATATAATACTTCATTTAATAGATAGAATTGCATATCTGCTCAATGGTGTTCAAATCGACCAATCACAGGATGTTGGAATTACTCCCACGATAAAACAATATCTCTCAGAAACTGTAAACAATCTTTATACAGGGCTAATGGCTGGGTGGAACAATGCTAGTGATTACTCACTACAAATAAACCCATGTGGAAAATACAAAATTGTTATACTATTAAGTATGATACTTAGATGCTGAGGACTATAAACATGTAATATTATATGCTAAACAAGAATTAGTTTTTATATTTGTTGACATGCAATTGAATGCTATATACAACATGACTAATAACAAGGAAGGTGTAACATTTGGATTAAATACTGTTGAATGGCTAATGCCACAAATTGAAATTAACATTCATGAACATGTAAAGTTTTTAAAATATATTGAAAAAGGAAAGAAACTAGATATCACATTCAGATTGTGAACATTGGAGAAATTTCCAGCCCTATCAACATCATAAAAAGTCATTAGGTAAGTGAAATCAAGTTTTTCATCTGAGAAACCATGATTTGCCATTATTTGTTATCAAACAAATCAACAAAACCATTAAAAATCTGATAGATCAGTACTCGATAATTGTGATATGAAAGCTTATCCCTATACTGATTTAAATATGAACTTTGGAAATTGGGAAGTCCTTATTTGCTATGATATGTACTTAACGTTCCAGGAAATGTATTATAGCAAAATCAGCTCACTGATCCTAGAATCGGAATCATTTAAAACCAGAAGAACATTATTTTTTTTGATGTAAGCAAACAATACAACACAATTACCAAAAGTATAATTGATTCGAAAATTTAAATTATTGCAAATACACCAATTCTGGCAAATATGCAGGCTTGTACATGGATAATTCACAATAGATTGGCCAGCTATAATGTACGAGATAAGTTGGTGAAAATAATGACCTGACTTAGTCGACAATGAGACACTGTGTTAACAACATGTTTTGAAATGTACAAGGATTTCAATCCCCAAAAAAATCTAGTGTTAAAGAATTAGTTATTACTGATATGAGGCAACACACAATGGTATTAATCTTCAATCCACCATTCCACAGGAAATATCTACTCCAAAATACAATAAAACAAATAGATGGGTTACCAAACACCACCATGGTCTAAAATGGGACAGTGGATGTATGGAGTGTGAGAATATTGAAGAAATTTGCAAACAATACTTAAACAATTGTTTAATATACGCAGGTGGAGTTGAGCAAAATCACATTTTCGAAAGTGTGTGGAATGGGAAAGTAACAGATATTCAAAAATAATATAATATTCCTTTTTTCACTCAATTGTGTAAAACATCTGGTTTTAAATCTAACTTCTTTGCAGAGGAAAACACTCGATTAATGCTAAATTGGTCATTGATGACTGACGGGTGAAACTGATTACGATGATTCTCATCCTGAATCACCAGTGGATATGATATGACTGATATGGCATTATCTAGGATGAGAAAA
The DNA here is from genome assembly GCA_029891345.1 of Dryococelus australis. Classification (NCBI taxonomy): domain Eukaryota; kingdom Metazoa; phylum Arthropoda; class Insecta; order Phasmatodea; family Phasmatidae; genus Dryococelus; species Dryococelus australis. The sequence continues at coordinate 7,842,628 of CM057001.1, forward strand.
CTAACAAGTGGAATTTAGTATATTAAAGTGCAAGCCAATACTTTGTAAAGATGGATCAAGATGAGAATGAGGTCACCTGCTCATGTGTACAGAAGTCAAAGTGTAAATTTAATATTTCCAAGTTAATTGCATGCTGGAGTAAACCGTTTACAAATGTTTTGGAAAGTAACAGTTTTAATGTATTTTTTCCACTCAACTGCTATTTTCATTTCTGGAAACTCAATTAAGAAATTAAATATAATCCAATGTAAATTAGAAGGTGAAAAATTGTAATTATTTAATATCTTGTCGAGAGCTGACAACATGTTCTATGCCCGAATACAACTCTAACATCGAAGAAATGTATTCACACTTTTCCTGCCTTTACCAGAATGTACAATACTACACAGAACAATAAAAAATATGGAAATACTACAAATTTTGTCTAAGGGAAGAAATTAAATGGTTTGACACAACTTTTTTGTGTTTTACTGACCTTACGAATGTATTAATTGTAATATCCACATATAAACTAATTCAGACAACAGGATGATTTTTGATAACATAATATTACATAACCTTCGATTACGTACATTTAACAATCGAATCTAAATGTGTTTACACATAAAGGTTTGTGGGCAGGATATTGATTAAACACTAGTAATTTTGAAAGTGACATAATACTTATAAACACATTACAAACAAATAATGTACTCCAACTGATTCCTAGAATTAGCTTTAAATGTTTATGAAAGGTTGAAACCTTCCAGTTCCATTCTAGACATGGAAAACTACAGAAGCAATGATGGGTTTGCAGTGTCATTTTTTAGGTAAAACATTTACAGTTCTATGCAGCAGGCATTGACATGAAAGAATGACCCATGGAATGAGCAATGCAAGAATGCAGTTTCGGTGTGATTTCTACCCGAGACAGTTTTCTCGTGTAAACCCTGTGCTGTGATTGGTTCATACCTAGCACCACAATCAGCACCACAATGAGCATGACAATCGACACTGCAATCAGCACCGAAATTAGCTCTGAAGTCAGCATCACAGTTAAAATTTCCTGCTCTACCCACTGTATATCCTTCAAAATGGTTGTACCTTAATTCAGGATTGGGAAGTAATCCACTTCCTGGTTTGCCCCAGCTCAATTATGATATACTAGCCACAGCTGTTGCAAGCAGATTCTGAAGTAGACTTTCAAAGATTTTTTTCAAAGTGTAGGAAGCCTCTGATAGATTTAACTACATCACCCCAACCAATAACTCTCAGTGTAAATATATCATATATATATATTTAATCCATCACAGCGGTGGAATCCTCTACAGAAACTTTCTACTTTCAAACTCAAGCCCTCCCCATTCTACATTCCACAGATATTGGTGACCTTTATAACTCTACTCTAATACCTTACCTCACCAACAGACTTGAAGAATTTAGTGCTCATGGAAGCAGGAGGACTTTACAACTAACAACAAAAATGGATGCACATATCTCCCAATATAGACAGATTACTACTGGTTGGAAGGAAACCAAGTTATTGCCAATAAGAAGATATGTAATCAAATGCTGTTCCATTACTAGCTTTACCCTCATCAGCTCTCAAGACATTAGTTTTGAGATTCGCCAAAATATCTGCACTTGCTTCGATGCAGAGATAAAAAAATTAATATTTTTTTCCCCCACAATACTACATTCAGTATTATCATAAATTCAGCTCACTCACATTCAGCGATGTATAATATCATCTACAAGTGAATCAAGCTTCTAATCACCTCAAGAATGTGTGACTCATCTAGCACATAGTGGCTTACATATAATCTGACTGTCAATGAACCAATGATTCATCTAGAATAAAAACATGTTACATATTTGAGAGAATAACAACTTTGTCTCCCTGCATCATAACGCCAGTCTTGTCTCCAGATATGAACTTCACTACATCATTACAAAGTGTATTGCTTAAATGAATAAAGAAGATTGCATATATATATATTTGTGTGTTAATAAATATTTTTAAAAGAATGTGATATTCATATATGTAAATAAATATTATAATTGGTTTGAAAAAATTAAATATATTTATTTCAAACTGAAACTTTGTTTCATTTAACTCTAAACAGACCCTATATCTTAAAGAAATGAGTGATTCATAGTTTACATACAATAAAATATATTACTTTATCAATCTATGGTCATAACTTAACAAAATGTTTGTGTGAGGACCATGTCTTTAATCGTGGGTATAACCATTTTTACATATTTATCTTGAACAAGTATATTAACATAACAAAAAAAATATTTGGTATATATTCCATGATCAAATTACGTAATTTTCATTCACTCAGTCTAATGACTGTCATATTATTTTGTTCATCCGCAATCCTATATCAGAAACCAACACTGTTATAAATTATATTCATGCAAACAGATTTCACAGTAGAATCATTAATATTGAATGAACTAAAGACTTTTGTAAACAGAGAATCATCCACAGCATGAGAGAGTTTATTTTCACAAGTACACTGAACCATGTCAGAGCTCTTCTTGTTTAGAAACTAGACCGGGACTTCGGACGGTGGGAGTGAGTGGCGGGAGTCGAGTTGGGATGTTGTAGGAGCTGTGGAAAGAATGTCGCAGCGAGAGAGCACTGTGGAACAAGCAGGACTATGCACGGCGATGGTGAGGAGGGCACGTTGATGTGTGAATGCAAGACAAGAATGAGCTGTGATGTTCACTGCAAGGAGGAATAGTTGTGGAGAGTGAAGTGGTTTACAGAAACAGTCGCTGAGCACTAGCTGCCGAGAGTTTCGGTGAAGCGTGGTTGCGAAAGGAGTGAAGCGGACAAACAGCGGGATGAAGAAAGGAGGGAGCAAGTTTGGGCGCTTGGCCGCCTAGCTCAACATACCGGATAACGTCCCCTTACCCAGTCCTTTCAGACAGCAAGCATCCCCTCCATGGTTCCCCAGGTCAGCTTGATCGCCTGTCTGTGCATGTGCGCTTCCCCATCATCCTCTGTTCTCCGCATGCCCGCGAAGACTGCACTAAGCTCTGCTTCCCTTTCCCAGTGCACTGTAATTAACTGTTTCTTTGATGCCTGTGCTAAGCGTTGACCCAAATATTATGGCGACAATTCCCCCACCCTCTGGCGACTCCCCGACTCGCCAGTCGGCACAAGTACTGTCGACTGCCACACAATATTTACCAGTTCACTACACAGCAAGGCATTTCACGTGATGTTCTACAGTTCATTTAAATACATCTGCATGCACGGTCTTCGCACTTCGTAACAAGTGAGCTGTGTTTACAATACATTTATTACTTTTAAATAAGTTATCATAGTTCGACAATCAAAAATGATTTGTTTAAGACAGTACTTTAAATACTAATTATCATTTTCAAAAATAAAAAGAAATACTTGATACTGTAAAAATTAAAGTATGTGACACCATCAAAAAATTCTAGTTTGTAACATTGTTAAAAATGAAATACTCGACAATGTAAAAAATTGAAGTATGTGACACCATAAAAAAATTCTAGTATGTAACACTCTTAAAAATTAAAGTAATTGATGCTGTAAAAATTAAATTATGTGATATTGTTAAAAGTATTTGACACTGTCAATGTTTTCTTCATAACCAAAAATTTAATAACGATTTTTGTATAAAAAGTTTTCAGCAAGGAGAATTAATCTGTTACTGCATATTTAAAACACTTAATTAAAAGTGACTTAAATTTAAAATCTTCAACAAATTGAAAAATTTATATTTTTACTACTAAATAACATACTTAATATTTAATTACAAATACCCAACCTATTTTCATACATTCCACAATCTTTAGAAATACTGAAGATCATTTGTTCATCATATGTTCATCCCTCACCATACAAATATTTCAAAATAGTGAATATGGCAGTGCTAATCACTCTCCGAATACACTAGGTGAATCCGATTCAGTTCCATCATATTTTTCTCTATTCCATAATTCACTCCCAAGGACATGTATACCCAGACTGTCTTAAAACTAACTAGCTAAATTGAAACACCTTTCTCCTCACTTATACGCCTATTTTTTACATATTTTTCTCCAAATAGTTAGTATTATATTCTAAATTGTTTTACATACTTTTGCGAGTATTTAACAGTGTAGAGAGGGCCTGAATTGTGACATTGTCTTGCCTTAAGGCCATTATAAAGATAATAGCAGTCATTCAGTATCTCCTTCTAAACTCTAATATATCCTCTTTAATATACATCAACAAACCACATAGAATTTATTGAAATGCCTTTCCCCTCACTCATACTCGCAGTCATACATCATCCTTAAATCTCTTAAAACTACTTAAAATTAAATTATATGCCCAAACCACACCATCACACAACAAAACATTTCATTTGTTAGATTTACTCAAGGTCCATTCATCCATCACACAGACATCCTTCACCAAACAATGCATTCTGAACATAGTCAGCCAGGGCTAGTAGCCCTCCAAACATGATGTGCATAGTTCCTTCTTTGTTATTATATGTTCCTTCTTTGTTATTATATGTCCCATCATTCACTTCGAAACACACAATACCCACCCTTAAACATCTTAAAAATACATTAAACTATTAAAAAATACATTAAATTACTTAAAAATGTGTAAAACTAACAAAATTATAAATATTTACATAAACCCAAATGAAATTTAACCAACTCGCGAAGAAATTCTAAAAGTTAATCGATTTTAAGTATAATCTATGAGTTTGAACTATTTCATATAAAATTTTGAGCAAATTTAATTCAAATTTAAGAAATCGCGAAGAAGGTGTGTGATAGGCTGGACCATGTCGCCATAATCCCCCATTCGAATTATCACTAATTAAAATTAATAAACTATTTAATCATCGGGTGGGACCATGTCGCCAAATCCTCGAATTATCATTAATTACCACTAAGTTTGCAGTGTACGTCACTCTGTTGGCTGGTGTGCGTCGTCCAAGCCCCTCCTTTATATCCTCTCCCCTCTACTGGAGATAAGGCCAGAGGTAGGGGGCGACTGGTGCTCTGTGTTCTCCTAGCACTAAAGAAACTTCATTTTTTGTATTAAAACCTGTCTAAACTAAAGGGAACTAACTTTCAATTTGTGTGTAAGTTCTAAAAAGCACTATATGCACTATCTTTAACTGACAAGACTGAGCAGTTCTGACAGGACTGCTTGCTAGAAGTAAACTGAAGTTCGCTGCAGCTCCTCTCTCCTCGCCGGCCGCCTCGGAACACCTGCCCGGAGGGCCGGTCCACAGCCCTCGGCGGCTGGATGAACACTGATGAACTGCGCTCCTGCATGTGTATACATAAGCCGACACCCTCCTCCCCTACCCCCTCTTGCAAACCTGGTCGATCAAGTCTAATAGCCAGATTTGATAATATTACGTAATTTTACTGAAGTAAATATGATATCCTTTAAAGAATTCAAGTATTTATAAAGAATTAACTCATTTTTTAATTTTTTCTTTTACAATTGTATTAAGTTGATACTTTAATGTGAAATATACATATTTCTTCGGAATTAGAGATTATATTTACATTTAATTTGAATTTTCGTACGTATTTTTATTTGTGATATGATTCTGGAATGTAATTGTTTTGTAATGCAGTACATATGGTTTTTAAATATCTATTAATCCTAACTTTTAGTATATAACTTGTAATTTGGTACAAGCATTGCATATGTTACTGTTTCGTCTATTATTATACTGAGTATAGTTTATAGGGACACATAATTATATTACCCAAGAAATGAACCAAGCTTATAATAAGTATGTCTAACCCAGGAATCGAACCCAGCTTATATTAATCATCCCTTAACCTTGATTCGAATCCACAACCTCTAATTATAGCGTAATCTGACTTTGCGATGGGGGTTGGCGATATAAGTCAACTATTTTTATGTATTTGTGTTGGAAAATTATTTATTAAAAATATTAAATGCTTGGAAGAGCTGTTTGTAACAGAGTTGGATCACGTCATCATGAGCAGGGAAGAAAGAGATGGTTTGGGAAGCTGGAAGCCTAGGGTGGGAAATGAATAAAAGTTCTATGAACTCTGCTCTTGGACTGAAATGCCACGAGCTGTTCGCACAGCAGTGTTTCTTTGAAATATTATTTTTTCTGGATACACTATTTCATTCAAAGCATTTCGCAGGCCTTCAGATATTTTTTAATATTGTGTAGTCTATTGGAGTTTTTCAAATTGTTAAACATTATTCTGCATTTTAGGGTGTATTTCTTTGCAGTAACTGAAGTTCGTTGTGTGTACTTTGGTCGTTCCTATTTAGTGGGCTTATCTCATAGTTGGTGTTTCTAAGTTGAGAGAGGAATTCTCTGTTTAAGGTTGCTTGTAAACCACCTGCGTGCTCGGTTCGCGAACATGCCTTGTAATAAAATTTGTGAGCAGAGTTCACTCTGAAACCTTAAATTTAAGTGTTAGAAATTGTTTTAAATTACTACGTTAGGGATTTATATAGAAGCGCTTTTAACATTAGGCCATAGAATTTATATACAGCGTTTGAGCTCTCTTGTTAAGGATAGTATGACATTTTTAAAACTGTTATTAGTTCAGGTTTTGAATACACCTTAGTATTTTTCTTGAATTTGTGATCGAGCATATTTTTACTCTTAACCCACAAGTTTGTGTTTTCTAGTTAAGAACCATCTGTTCAGTGATTACTCTCATAGTTTTACAATTTTTAATAGTGGCTAACCTTCACTTATTTTCATATGATATTAGGTTTTTCACCATTCGTTCACAAGAACCATACACTATTTTCTGTCTTTCTCTCTCTTTATTAATCAGAGTACCTTTTTTTTCTGTTTCTTAGGGAAACCAAAACATTTTACACTTCATTAATCAGAGTAATACATATTTCTTAAGGTAACTCAAAGGCATTTTGGTAAAGGGGAAAAAGGTATAATAAATATACATATTTGTCCAAAATATATACATTTCTGGTATATTTGAGTGGTAGAAATTGTAAAATAAACTTATTAGAAACATATTTTAGAAAAAATATATATATGTTTGTTAGCTTCCAAAAATCCTATCGGCATTTGAAATACGGTATCATAATGTGTTAATTTCAACTTTGAAAAGTGGCATTTCATTCATATTAGTCATATATATATATATATATGTTTGGTATAAATGTTGGTTGGTCGCGTTTGTAAAATTAACTTGTTTGTTACAGTATACGAAGATTGGTTTAACAAAATTTTACTTTCGTAAAGAATACGTGTTTTTAGAGAATATATACACACACACGTTTAAAATGTTAGCTAGCAAAAAATGTTTGGCTAGAAAAATGTTTAAAGAATGTAAAACGGATTTTAAAATATATAGTTTTGATCGTTGAACAACATAATATTTCTCAAATCGGTCTGTTTGGGCGAGAGTTTCCTGGGCTTGAAATATTTTTTATGGAATAAATGTGCTTTGCTGGAGACGTTACTGGCATGTCAGATATTCCTCGCCGAGGTAGGCTTAGGCCAGCAGGTGTTTGGTAACTTTTGCTGGCTAGGAGAGTTGATTCCCATGGCCAGGCAACTTCTGTCAACTGGCTCGGTTCCCCCACCTGTCTCAACGTGACAGATTGCATTTGCCTCTCTGTCAGTACCGTGAGCCACGCTGGTGCAGGAGGTGTGAGGGTGGTCCCCATAGGCTTTATTTAGCGCTTGGTGGCGGGAAGGGGAGCGGCGATCAGCGAAGCACAGCAGGTGTGTTGGATTGGCGGAAAAGGGAGAGAAAGAGCAGGGTGATTTGAGCGTTCACCATTGGGGGACGTTGGAAGTATTCAGAAAAATGTCTGGCTCCGCGAGGATGGAGCTCCGCTAACCCTCCACAAGCAATCTTTCCTCGGGGTTCCAGCCTTCACAAGTCTGCCTTTCGCCCGGCCAGCGTTCATGAGTCCGTCTCCCTAACCCTCGCTCCGCATGAACGGACGGGAACATCTCGTGTCTACAGTGTCTAGGTTCTCTGGTCCACTAAACTCTCGTTCATAACTGAATACAACATGGTTGTTTATACAATGATAGGGGAATATTACCCCCCTAACATATATAGGGCTGTATAATTTAATTTTATGAAAACACGATAAAAATACATACATTTAGTTAAACTTCTTGTTGAGAGCGATAAGCTTAAACGTAATTTGCATGCGTGTTTTGAGAGCCGATGACTGACAGAGTGAAATACATATTTATATTCGTGTTTGTGTACTTTTGTTGGATTGGGAAAGGGGGAGGGGATGTGGAATGATGGCGAGTTGTGATTTTATATTAGCTGGGCAGTTTAATGTTACGTGTTTAAAGTCTTTTGGTTGATTATTAAAGTAATTCGTTCAGTGACCTATTTTAACATTTCTTTTCATTAAAAAATATTTACTTCGCATTCCTTGATGGAAGTAAACAGTTCTCTTTTATCTAAACTAGTTAAATACTCACTATGCATCCAGACATTCGACCTGGCCGTGAAGCCCACTCCGCATATCAGTCACAAACAAGAAAAAATGTGTCCTTTATACCATTCTCACACCAGCATTAACTCCTATATAAAAAATTACAACTCACTCCTCTGGTCAATCGGCTCCAGAACATCACAGAGAACACATTGATCCTGCTCTGCCAATTTCATCCTTATGATACCCTTTCAACACCAATAAAATAACATTATTTGGCATAAAAAATTAATAAAAGACATTTGATATCAAAGATTTCTTATATTAGTCGATTATTCGAATTAATCCATTTAATTAATAGATTTAATAATCTAATTAATTAACCAAACAATTATTTAATCCAATTTGCAAATCATTACGCACTTAGACCATGCTTGCACCAAATGTGACTTAGGCCACTCTTTCACTAGGTGGGCCAGATGTGGGTCATACGCTCTACTGACAGGAGCCTGTATTGAACTTTGCTACATATTTTCCATCAATGGAATGGTAGGTTCAAAGTCGCGTAGGCACACGTGACACAACGAATACAATAGCGATCGCGGTTTTTAGTGGTTAGAGCGATTACCCTCTACCAAGTCGAATCTGGTTCGATTACCAGCGGGGTAGCTAACGTGAGAACTATGTGCCCGACGATGATGCGGGTTGGCGGTGTTTTTATCGGTGTTCTCCCGTTTCCCCCACCCTTGCATTCCGACGCTGCTCCGTATCCGTCTCGTTTCATCCTCGTCAGATCCCAAATTTTTCCACTTCACGGGATCAGTGCACGCCAGTTCAGATCCTTGCGCGTAGAGGCGATGGCGCACTTGATGCGCATGGCAGTCTCGCCCTTATCGCTCTCGAGCTTTTGAAACTTAAAACGCAAAAAAAAAAAAAAAAAATAATTAGTTTCAATTGAGCGATCGCCCATAAAGCATTTTTCTCCGCGTGCGTAGATGTAGTTTCCTCGCCTGACACGCTTCTCGCTGTGCAATCACTCCAATTTTTCCCGTGACGCCATCGTGCGGTGAGCAGAATAAGTTAAATCCTCTTCCCTGCTGACCTGTGGCACATCAAGTTGGCACTTACGTCTTACCCCTCTTAGAAGATAAATGATTGTCAGCATTAAATTACTCGTCTTGAAGCACAATGATGTCATAAGCATAAATTCAGGCTCAGAGCATCACACTTAATTAATTAACCAAAAATAGAGTGGGTTCGATTAAAATACACTGTAATTTATAAATAAGTACACTAAATTAAACACCCACTTAATTTACACATTCTGCTTATTTAAAGACAAAACTAAACAGCGGACTTGGTTTTTAGTGATGCATTTTCTTAACTTCAGCGTAATATTTCAGTAACAGCATTTAAATTTAAATTTTGCCAATTAAATGTTTGACAACTGTCTTAAAATTGACAGTAAAATAGCTATTTGCGTTTGTGTTATATTGTGTGTTGCCAATGTCATCTTCAGCAGCTACACTAGTTAACATCAAGGAATAACGAATTACTAGCTTATTACGCACTTAAGCCAACAGGAGTCTTCACCCCCCCCCCCCCCATTTTAAGCATTTAATGCACCTGCAGTGGTAGCAGTTAGTTTATCCGCTCCTACGGCCCTGTCTTGGGAGAGCAAAATATCGCCGGGTAGGAACTGCAAATTCGCGAGTTAATTTTCATTATCTCGTGCACTTATCTGCTTGGCATTAAAAACGATGACGTCGTGGAAAGATTGTTTCTGGCTGGGGCCAGCACATTTCGCGCTCTCCGCCTTTCCCACCCCTTTAAAACCCCTTCTGTGTTACTTTTATCTGTTTCCTTTGCCTCTTTCTCGACCTCCTCCTATTTCCTCTCCTCTTCTTCCTTCCTTCGTAATACCGTCCCTTTGTCTATAGCTTTACGACTTACGTTTTTATATTCCACCCTTGGGGCCCTTGCTTTTTGCCTGTCCGTGCCTTGAATTCATCTTTTGTGAAACTGGAGTATTTTTCTTTCTTTATGGCGTTTTTTTTTTTTTTGTATTCGCGAGCGTAGGGGCTCGTGCTAGCGCTCGACCACGCCGCGCTGGGCTCCATCGCAGCCGACCAGAGCCAGATTCCGCCCCGCTAACTACTTTTTTTATGATCTCTGCCGCCTTATACCGCGCCCACGCTTACGTAGCTCGCCGGGAATTACAGATACGGGCAGCTTTATCACGGAGGCTCTTGTTTCTGCGCGGTCGCCGTATGAGAGTGTGTTTTTGCGAGTCCGGACTTTGCACGCGAGGGAATTAAGAGATATCGCGATTGTCGCTACTGATGTAGAGCTGATTCCCTCTAAATTTAGCAGTTCTGGAAGAACCTTTTTAAAAAATAAATAAAGGCTAGCCCTAGTTACATAAATGCCAACTTAACACTCGAGCTTCACTAAAAAAGAAAATTTCTCTGTCAATGAAAACTAAACTCGCGTGGGTGTAGAATTGTTTCTTTAGTGCTTATCAGGATCTTGAAAGAACTTCACACGCCATCAGCATTAATTATCGCGAGAAAAAATTATATTTTTATTACAACGTAAGTGAACAATACAGGTAGAATTCTTCCAGTTAATTTTTTTTTTCCCCAGTGGAGTAATGGTGTCAAAAGTTGTGCGATGCATAGCCTAAAGATGAGGTGGACCGATTATTTGTCTTCTTCGCCGTGTACCCAGCACTGATCTACCTCAGAGCAAGACAATTGTAAAATGTTCATGGTCAACAGTGATGAACTTGAGTAGTAGGAAAAGGCCGATTGATGCGCAAAGGGATCGGAGCCAGAGCAACACAGTCACCATGTTGTTATGTAACCTTCCGACATATTGGAAGTCATTGACCTTTGACCTCTGCCTCATGGCCTTTCACCCTTGAACTTAACCCCAAAACCCAAAAAAAAATCCGAAATAATTCTTTAAAAATTTTAATTAGAATTTTTAATTAAAAATCGTTAAAAATTTTATAGAAAATACTATGAGAGATTTAATTAAAAACCCATTAAAATTTTATAAGAAAATGACAAAATATTATATAAAAATTATTTGAAAATTAAAATTAAAATAATGTATAAAATAATTTTTAAAACAAAATTAGGTTAAAAACATTTTAAAATACTTTTTCTAACTTACATTTCAGGAGGTCTCCCCAGCACCACACCCAGCAATTCATATAGCCTCAGACTACCATGTGTTAAGTAATCACGTACTAGTACAATTTTACAAGAACTCGATTCCACTGGACTCAAGAAACCATTTTCCTCTGTATTGACACACTATGTGCTGCACTGTTATTCCATTATTAGTAGGTTATGAGGTACTGCTACACCAAAGAATCAGGTCCCATTTCTTGCTTACACAATCTCTTTTTCTGCGCCAATTCGTTTGTCATTCTTCATTACTCAAGTCTTACTTCATCAGTAGAACCTACATTATTCCATTTCATTTTCTCTGTGCAACCTTCATTCTTTGCAGCTACAGACATATCAGAATTCCACATAGATTTGTCAAGGTTATTCATTTCAAATGTAAACGGTGTCGGTTTTGTAGGTAATTGTTTCTCTTGTGCATAAACCACTAACATTACTATTTCTATCAGTGATAAATTTTTTTTCTTAAATCATCAATTAGCTCAGAACACAAAGCAGACTGAGATAATTTGATGGGCGACTAAAACAGAGTTACTCTATTCGTCGATAATGTCAATACATGGTTTGGGGCAGGTGAAGGAACACTATCTTTACAACTCTTGTAGTGTCTTCTTAAAGTATCACTTCTACCAAATGTTGCACCACACATATCACATTTTTGTATTGTGGAGGTGGGTTTCTTTGAACATTCGCAATTTTCATGTCGCCATGCATTGTAACTTTTACTCAAGGTCTTGGCACAGTAACGACATTGTTTTCTATGTAATTTTTGAGCAATCATTGAAGGTTTTTATGTAGTTGTACACTAAATACTCGATTTCACATCGTCAGTGGTTTCCATCATCTTCAAGCATATTTGAATTCATACACTTGTCCTCCTGCACAGTTCTGGTACCACAGTGCTAACCCCACAGTGATGACCCCACAGTGATGATTCCATAGTGCAGACTTCACACAGTACCAACTGTGCACAGGACTGGTTAACAACTGAGCACTTTTCTGTGTCTGCAGTAATTTATATCATCATCCTGTCACAGAAGAACTACATCTTAACCCTTCAGCCAATATGGTACAGACCTTGAAAGAGCGAACAGCTGCTGTGACAGGATGGCGTTTGTTAACTCGAAGGAAGTATCATTGCCACAATGCTGCTACTGTAGGAATAAAAAGAAACTCTAGATGATTTGTGTTGGTACAAGCTTCTTTTATAGACCAAAAAATGGCCCTGCAGTGCTAACTCTGCAGCACCGCAGTGCTGACTCCACAGTTCTACACAAAGAAGAAATTTGTTTAAGTCCTACACGAGGTGACTAAATGTGTTCTTACAATATATATATATATATATAGGTTACATCAGGTTAGGTTATGTTAGGTTATGTCGGGTTAGGTAGAGTTATATGAAGTTAGGTTATGTTAGGTTATGTTAAGTTGAGTTTGGTTATATTGAGTTAGGTGAAGTTAGGTTATTTGTGTTAGGCTGTTAAGTTAACTGAAGTTAGGTTAAGTGAAGTTAGGTTAAGTTATGTTACGTTAAGTTAGGTTAAGTGAAGTTAGATTATTTTGGGTTTGATTTTTCTGAACAGTTATGTATGGTTAAGGGATGGTATATGTCGATAGGACAGGAGGAGTGTGGGAATAAATTTACAATTCCCAGCATGAGTGATGTGTCTTACATAGGATGGGAAATATTCCACATTCAACATAGGGTATAAAATTTTAAGTTCATTGTGAGTGGTAATGGATTCAAAGTCCCTACAGACATGAAATATTCTAAATATTTTTACAAGGCCTGCAAAATATCCTAAGTCCAATGCAGGGTTAAAAATATTCTGAATACCAACATCAGTGGGAAAATATTTACAAGTCAAACAAAGATGGCTGCCTGCAGTATACAAAATTCAAGATGGCGGTTCGAAGAGAGTGGAACATAAGCGACAGAATGAGTAATCAGACTGTTGACTAAGATGAAAAGGAATGACATAGCATGATGCCATGATAGCAGAAGTGATGGAGTTAAAGCGACTAAAGTGGAATGCGAGAGCAATACAAATTTATGGAATGATAGAGCATGATGAAATGAAATCCGAGATGGCGGGGTGGAATGAAGGCAACTATGGTTGAATGAATGTGAGTAATTGTGAAAAAAGATGGTAAACTAAATGGCAGACACGATGGCGGTCGGAAACAAGATAGCGGCGATAATACCAAAGGTCAAAGGTCACAGATCCGGAACCGGATCATGGACCCTGCCCCAGAACGTACTAAATCCCTCTACTACTGTACACGGTTGTTGGGGAAGGGGAGAAACTACCGTGGCTTTGTCTGTGTCAATATTTAGAACAAGGTCACAATTTTGTGATTGCTAGATCAGCACGACTACCCTACTTGAGCCACACGCCCATTGTTCCGGGAGAATATTAATAATGGATGAAGGGAACGAGGTTGCAGTTGGAAGGCGAAGGAATGAGTCTACGGCAGAAACAAGGAGTACCCCAAGAAAATTGACCAGCCATGAGCAACCATCTACATGTTTCGCATAGGTATCACTCCTGACTTTGATACGGTGGGAATATAATCTGGATCGCAGTGGAAGGAGGTCGACGAGTATTTTTATGGACATTTTTCAACATAGCAAAGCTTTTACGATGTCAGGATTAGGTCCCTGTTTAACGACTCACCATTTTGCGCAACATAGACGAAAACAATGGCTAACTCGTGCAAATTTCGTCCTGTACAAGAGACGAGCGCGAACAAAATACAGTCGCGAGTGTTTTGTTTATCTCATTCGTGTAAGTGCTATTAAGAGCAACTAAATGGTATTTTTAATGAGCAAAAAAAAAAAACTAATTTTTTTCCTCCTCCTGATAGCTCTGAAAGTTGCGAAAGCCCCGGACGTTAGAGAGAGAGAGAGAGAGAGAGAAAGAGAGAGAGAGAGAGAGAGAGAGGAGTTGGCGACGCAGCAGCCGAGCAGAGAACAGGAATCCCCAACGGAGCTAAACTTTTGCCGGGTCAACAGCTGTTACGTGCGATAGTAACGCCATTAGGTTTTTGCTCGTTCCGGAGTCCTCCGCTCAGCATTCACATAGCGATCAACTCGCAGAGAACGGCAGGGCAGGGACAAAGAGCGCCGCTAATTAGCATATAAATTGCCCACGACGGAGATAGTGCGGCTCGGTATATAAAGTTTCTAAATAAAATTGTAATGTCTCTTTCAGGATGAATTGCATAATATCCCCCCCCCCGGCTAGTTACACTCCTTCACGGGTGACACCTGCAACTTTTTTTCTAATGGCTTTATTACTTCAGTTATACGACCTCCCACCCAAGTAGAGCGTTTCAAACTCGAAATTTAAAGAAGAAAGTTCGCCGACCTCCTATGGCGCAGTCGGTTGGTACATAAACAAGCTTGTTTTACTTGGAGAAGTTGCAAATTTAAGACAGAAATAAACATAGCTGTCATCAATGGGAAATTTTCGGTTACGTAGTCACATTAAAACATGTAATGATGTGAAAGCCAACGTTTTCCTAAATCCACTTTACAGCCGAATATTAAACAGCATGTGGACCTATCTCGTTACATTATCTCTCTAGTACGAAGGACAAAATTTTTATAAAATAAAAATTTACTTCAAACGTGCGTCTTTATGGAGCTTTGTAGATAAGTTTATCACAGATGACATTAAACTAGCTGTTGTCAACAATATTTACCATAAAAATAATCTCACATGCAATCCAATCAAAAGTTCTATCAAACAAAACGAAACAAAAAAGGACTAGTAACAAGCGTACGGGCAACAAAAACAAGACAGTATATACAAAAAACAAGACAGTATATACAAAAATAAGCATTAATCTTCAGAGTGTAGTTTACACGCGCCAGGTAGGCTGGGGACCAATCTACCGCGGTACATATGGTTAAAGACTGTTCACGATAAAGTGACCACTTTGGAAATCAACTTTTGAAAAAAGTCACTGCCCCTACCTGCGTATATTTTAACGGGCGCCCTGAGTGACATGCGCCCAGTAGGGTTGGTAAAGATGGATGGAAAGTAGTTCCGTATCTTAACGCCGTATAAAAAGTGTCAGGTAACCGTTTCTGATAACTTAAAGTATCTCTTTCGTTTTATGTTTGTTTTAATGCGCCGAAATGTAAAAATGAGCAGATTTGTAAAATATTTACTTTTCTAACAATTGCACTGTTTCGCTTGACCGACGCATGAACAAAGTGATGAGGCCCATGGCAATGTTAATCTTACATAAAGCGGAAGAATACACAACGTGCATACAAGTGCGGTGCGGCGGATGAGGGCTCTCTCTCGGGTGCGACACCCAAACCATCATGTGCAGGGTCCGCCTAGATATAAATCAGGGTTTTCAAAAGTGATTATTTATCGTGAATAGCTTATAGAAATGGAAGGCAATGAATCCACTAAGATCCCGTAGCTCGCTAGCGAGACGATGTTCGGCTGCTTTGACCTCACAATCCAGTCCCGTTGAATCGGGCACGCCGCGGTAGAGGGGGAGTGGGCGGGGAGTCTTCACACAATCCGGCGAAAACTTGACCTCACTTCGAAAACAGAACAGAACATATTAAAATTACACCAATACCCAGCCGAAGGCCATAACTGGTCGCAGTTACTTCAATTTAAAAATAAATTTACAAAATAGTCGAAACATAAAATTTGTCGCGTTATAACATTTAAAAACAAGTTAAATTTTAAACAGAGGCTTAAAATTATTTTGTTAAAGTTTAAAAGAAAATGATTATGTTATAATTTTAAAATTTAAAAAGTTAAACTTCCTCTGCCTCCACCCTTGGCCCTCACCCCGCCATCCTCTCCGAAGACAGAGGGGCCGACGGTTGTCGTCGATTACGTGAGGTGTCCGTCGTGTGTTTGATGTCTGTGTGGGTAGTTCGACATCAATATACTGAATATTATTGTTTGTATTAATACGTGATGTATTAATTGTGAGGGTTCGAGAGGAACATTTAGTCATTTAGTTTCTAAAATTATACTAATAGTAATTATTATTCATACTCTATCTACTATCTAGATTGGTAGGTTTTCTATGATTAGTGATTACATTTCAATAAGGAAAATACATCTAGAAACCACTGCCAGGTGAACATTACTACAGGAATATATAGGTTAACAATTGTGAAGGGTTACTACGGTAAGTTTGGAAATTTGGGGTGGGTGGTCCCTGATACGGGAAGGCGGCGATTCGCCTGGGTGTTTGTCTAATAATAAAAAATAATAAAATAATATAAAAAATAATTTTGTTATTTAAATTTTGGGCCAAAACGCTTAAGTTTTTATACTAGTTCTACTATGGCTACACAACGAAGAGAGCACACTACAGAAGAACACACACACACACTACAGAAGAACACACACACACACTACAGAAGAACACACACACACAGAGTTTTATGTTACTTGCAATGGAGTTAGTTAACAAATTTAAAAAAAAAAAAAATACTTGGAATATACGCCATTGCGGAGCTATACCGTCTCCTGTATTTATATGGCAACATAGTTCCACAATAGTGCATGTTTGACGTAATGTTTTACGTCATCATTCAAATAGTATATACAAGTTTAATCTTTACTCAAGTTCTAACAAAATACAAATTAAACATTTTTATGAAAATTACATTTATACCATTTGCTTACACACCAACAAAACGTAGAAAATCTGGTAGCGCCTACACATTCAAGAGTGCTAGCTGGCAGCTAGAAATGTTATATGCCAAGCTATTATTACTGATCATCCTAACGCTGGCAGAATAAACCTTAGCCGTCCATTTGTATGATCTGCTCTCTGAACCCCGTGTCATTTTGACACCATCGCCCGCACCTGGCCAGGATAACACACCCTTCGTCCCTACAGAGAGGCGGAAGTCTCGTGTTCGCACGCTCATTCGAACTGCCTGCAGGTGATATTGAATCCCCTAGCCTAGTATCAAGTGACGCGGGTTCGCTACCTGCCCAGGGGCTGGCTACCGTTTACGCCATCCTGCGTGGGCTGTGCGGATTTTCTCGGCGATCTCCGGTTACATCTGCCGGGCTTCAATGGAGCTCTTCCGGCGATGAGGAAGTGCACAGGCTGGTCTTTCATTCTCTCTCTCTCTCTCTCTCTCTTTCTCTCTCTCTCTCTCGAAGTAGGCCTCATTAACGCCACCATTATTTCCTCTGTTACGAGTCTTCGCGTACTAAAAGTCATCCTCTGTATATGCAGTCACCATACCCCGACGAACCCGACCCAAGTGCCGCGGTGGCTGAGCTGTTAGACTACTCGCCTACAACCTGGCGAACCGGGTGCAATCCCCGGCCGGGTCACTCCGAAATTTTCACATGTGGGAATCTTGCCGGACGATTTCACTGGTCGGCGGGTTTTCTCGGGGTTCTTTCGTTTCCCCAACCCTTTCATTCCGGAGCTGCTATTTTCTCACCTCAATCACCCTCACCGACTCTCAAGATCTCGCTGTTAAAGAGCAGCCCAAATCTCTTCATTTACCAGACACGACAGCGCCAATACGACAAAATCTGAGTCGCAGCCATTGAACAGCAAGGTCTCTGTGATAGCCCGAAAAAATCGCTGCCCTGACAGCCCGACAAAAGTATATTCTATTTCAAACTTTCTGTCGTGTTGGGCTCCCTAGGGTGCGCGGAGAGTACACAAAACAAAACCGTAGTAAATAACAAATTAACTTGGTGCCTAAATCACATTTAGGTTTATTTTTATTAATTTTTTTTCGTATTCACTTTATCGTGAGTTATATAGTATACAATATGTACTATATAAGAGTGACTAGCTGCAACAACCACGTACAACAATTGTCGGGCAGATATCGCTGGAATATCGCGATCACTGAATAGAATATAAAATTACAATTCGTCGTGCTCTGAAGTCGTGTTGCGTCGGTGTGTCGTGTTTGTCGGGCTAATGACTCCAGATCTAGGTGTAGTTAGATAGAACGCCAACCGATAAAGCAAAAGTTTCTGGGCACGAATCCTGGGTAAGGTATCGATGTGAATGTCGATTGTAATTTTAGTAGTGCGTTTAGTTTGTTGCCTTCTGCTGACATAACGCGGCCTTAAAAACTAAGGTTGTAAAGACTAAACGAAAATTTGTGTTGTGTAATTTTGTAAATAAATATTTCCGGTGCAACTGGAAAAAAACACCAACAACTTGCAGCAGCATATTCATTACGAAAACCTTAGTTGGAAATAGAGGCCTATACAATAAATCTGGAGTACTGGAATAAACACTTTTAAAAGGGGGGGGGGGGGGCAGTAAATTTTTTTTGTGCATGGCAGAAACCATGGTTTGGAAACCAGCAACCAAAAATATTCTTGCATCGGTACACACAGCTTTATGAAACCAACAAAACTGCGTATGTATCTCCATGTTAATAATACGTATTTAATTCACAGTTCTTGCTTGTCAAAATTAAAAATTAGTTGTGCACATCCCACAGTAAAATGCTGCGTGAATTTCACTTAACTGGTAATATTACAAAAAATTATTTCGGCAACTGATTACCGAAGACTTTTTTTTACAAAAAATACAAAAATAAATTACCGAGTGGAAGTTAATGGCGAGTATTACAAAGTGTTATAAGCTGAGAATGTACTAAACGTTTAATTAACGAGTATCAGCCACCACGATTATAAATTAATTTCGTGTAGATATAAGGGTTGTTGCACTCATGTTGCTGTGAATGTCACTTCACGGGACACTCCTTGCCCGACTGCCGATGGCTGATCAATATACTCTCCACGCAGTAAGTCGCCATGTGCTATCTACCCGAACCTCACAGTTGCCAGGTATTTCACGGAGACAAAAACAACTGGAAATAAGGATGCTGCAACCCTTCACCGGGAAACTTCATCGCACCCATACGGATCCTTTGCAAATCTAATTTTGCATTCGGATGATTGGCCCAGTAGAAGGGAACGTTACGATGTTTCGCCCGATGCACAATTTCCACAACTCTCTACATTTCAAACCATAAATTGCACGATAAAGTTACGACCTTAGTCCACATTATCGATGCATACATACGTTTTCCATACAGGAACAAGACAATTGCATTTATGGTATTGCAGAAAAATATTCCGGTGAAAACTCGTGCCCGGCAAATTGGCCGGGCCACTTTTCGTCGGCATGAATCTCGCCAGACAATATGTTAGTGCTACGTTAGTGCTGGTCGTTGCCGAAAATTAATCGTTAGTGTTCTAAAATAACAGATTTTACAGCCGATGTACTGTGTCTGGAAAAAAAAAAAAAAAAGGCTACAAAAAGCATTACTGTATCCGTTTGTGATACGTTAGTGCTGGCAACTAGCGAAATTTCATCTCAGTGCTCTAAAATTACATATTTCAAGGCGATTTACTGAACCGTGATGACTTGACGTCAGACTCGTCCAGAAACAATTAAAATAACATCGCCATAACGGTTTCATCTTTGCATTTGTTAGTGACACATTAGTGCATTTTTAATGCCCATATTTTATCGTGTTTTAAAACTACTGTTCTCATACGTGATTTATTGAGCCAGTGTGGATTGACGGGAAGCTGGTCCGCAATTAAAGTGGAATCGTCCGAAGTTTAATTATTGCATTGGTAAGTGCTATGTTAGTGCTGATCGGTGCTCCAATTTTTTCG
Organism: Dryococelus australis; assembly: GCA_029891345.1. Classification (NCBI taxonomy): domain Eukaryota; kingdom Metazoa; phylum Arthropoda; class Insecta; order Phasmatodea; family Phasmatidae; genus Dryococelus; species Dryococelus australis. The sequence goes on from CM057001.1 coordinate 7,862,919, forward strand.
TTAGTACGATTAAATTGCGGTTTTCATAAGCGATTTACTTGTCAGGGCTGACTTAACGCCAATACGGCTCCGAAAATACGAAAATAACGTTTTAAAAGCTGTGCGTGATATACTTGTATGCATATTTCCTATTTCTCTTTCATATTTCCTTCACATTGCCGTGGTCCTAACCACTCTATTCAAGAGTCGGTCAAGTGAAACAATAAAATTATAAAAAAAAAAAAAAACAAATAAAAAAAAAGGGACTGCTTCCTACAATTTATGCATTAAAATACCACAAAGAAAAGAAAAAATGTTGGTGTTGACATATGTTTTGAATGACACTTATAATTCAAGATGAAGACATGGAGATACTTTCTCTCCGCCTACTGGGCATCCAGTGCCTGACAGTGTACCCGTTACAAATGTACGCATATATGGGCAGTGACATTTTTCAAAGGTTGATTTCAAAAGTGCTGAATTAACCATGATTGGAAGAGTTGCAGATGAAATTTTCTGTGTTTAAGAGTGCGATGGACCCCCGCGTTTTCTGTTAAATAGTTGTTTGGGCGAATACGCACATCTCGGTAAATAAAACTTCTGGAAACACGACTTTTTGTCAGAAAAGAAACAAAACAGTTATCTATGCCTCTATGTTTTTATTTTTATCATGTTAAGTGTATTCTTGGAGAGAAAAAAATTCGTGAAAATGGTCATCGCATTTTCAAAGCTTGCCTGTGCAGTTTCCTTAAACGGCAAAAGAAAAGTACAAAAATACGGACATAGTTTCATCTGTGGGCTTTGATCGCGTGTAATAAAACCCCACTGTTACAGACATAGTCAGTACAATACAGCGTTAGGACAGAAACATTGCACGTCTTGCACATAGGAGCGATGAGACCACTAGGAGTGCGTGTTAGTGTCGCCCTTATCGCTCCGTCGCTTCTCGACCTTGGACGCGGGTTTACCACGGGAGTCCATCCCACTCTTATTCTACACCTAGAGGTCCATGATAAAGGTAAGTCTAAGAACCACAGTGCTATGATAGCGCGCCAGCACTTTGATAAAGAACCGAAGCATCCTTGCAAATCCCGGAGCGCTCCCCCACAAATCTTGGAAAGGAACTTTTTTTTTTGTTTTCTGCATGACTCCGTGATCGCAACCTCGGTTCCGTTGCCGTTATCAGATCACTGCGCCGGGCGGGCCAAGTGGGGCGAACGTGATTGCAGACGGCGCAGATATCCCCCGTCGTCTTCACAGCGGGCAAAATCACAGCGAAAATAAATTGCTCCCTTCTGCCCGCGTTGTATCGATTTTATCCGGCGAGTTTAGCGCGAGGTCGGCTATAACCCGATGCCCTCCTTTCTCTTTCTCTCTCTCTCTCTCTTCCCCCCCCCCCCCCACTTTTTCCAACCTTGTATGAGCCTTTTAATATCCCGCCTCGCCTTTGTTCGGCGAACGCTCGTTTCGCCGGAGCCGGTACACAGGGTTCTGAAATCACGATGATGGCAGAAGGTGTTTGCTTTCACGGAAAGTAACGACCTAATCAATCGGCCGTCAAGTTTCTCAGTTCATACATCTCAATTAAATTTCTTTAAATGTTGCGTATTGTAGTTTCTGCCTTACGTTGGGGAGCTGATCGTTGTCCAGCGAAAGGAAACCTCCAACATAAGGAGGTGATGTCCGTAACCCATAAGCGAAGATATGGAAGTATCAGTAATAAGCACGTTGTAAGAATTCGCCAGGGACTGTACACAACACGTCGACGCATCTCGGTGGACAAAATTATTTTTTGGATAACAATTTACTTTTATTCTGGCGCCTTTTATAATCTGTTCACAGTTTCTTCAAACTTTTTGAATCAACCCTTTGAATAATCACCCCATGCATGACGTGTTCAGTTGTTTCCTAGATATGCATGCGTGTATCACAAGCGTTTATCATTTACATAATTTTGTGTAAATTATTACTAATATTTCTTTTATAATTAATATGAATAAACTAGTAGGGAAAAATAGTGCTCATGCAAAATATTATTACACTGAGTGCGCACGAATACGGTGGGCTGTCACTTTGAACTGATTTCCTAGAGTTGGTTAAGCTTAGGCGGAGGAATAACCCAAAAGTAGAACTGTAGTCGTGCTGCAGGAAAGTTGGAAGTAACTATGAGTGGACTATCCTAAATAAGTTATTTATGGATGAATAATGTATAAACACTTTCCCTCCCCCTCCAAACCCTTTTCGACCCAGGTTGTTATGCCGTTTTACGTAAGAACTTAAAAATCTATGCCTTAGCCGAGATTCTAATCCATGAAATCTTGGTCTGTAGCAGTGATGACGTTGCTTCAACCTGTGATGTAAGGTCGAAGGGAGTGGATGTGATTCTGCATTACAATCCCAGGTTTGGTATGAGTGTATCCAGGAATATAGCTTAGGCGTAATGCTACGATCACAATGGCGTGGTAAAGGCGACGCAGACATTCCTCTTATTGTGAACAATATAGTCCATTCCCGACTGGAAGAGACTTTTGAAAACGAACCTTTGAAAAATCAACCTAGGCGTAACATGTCAACTTTTTTTTTTTTTTTTTTTTTTTCAATAACCTGTATTCCACAAATATGTAACACTGTGGTTAACTTTAGAGTACTGTATTATTTAATAAATGAAACTTCACCTCAATATCTTCTATAACTTGTAATATTTATTTCGTATTAATTATGAATTAACAACAGCGAGAGCAGCGACGTGTTGGCAACGGCCGATAAGAAATTGTTCACAATTAAAATATTATTTTAAACTATATTTTTTAGTATGCTATTTGTAAATTAAACGTTGCCTATTGAAATATTTAAATATTTAGGTGACCCCGATGGCAACATATTTCATTTTTACAGTTTAAAATAACAACGCAAAATATCTGCGTATGCCTTAGTGGCACGATGTTTGTTTTATCGAGCGAGGAAGCAACATACGGCTGGGGGAGGCTTGTCACTCTCTTTCTTTCTTTGTCTCTCTCACACTCGGGAAGTTTCGCTTCGCTAATAAGCAAGTTAAATTATTCATGTTTCCAATTGTAGCATATTTCATACTTATTACAGCAAAATAATGATTTTTAAAATTTTTAATTTACAAATGAAAGAGATTTTAATATTTAAATACTTATTTTAATAAATTTAGATACGATGGCGGGGCAGAAACAAAGTGAAGTTGACAGACGTGGCGAGCCACGACATGGCATGTTGCGTTTTGCCAAACGAAGCGGAAATTCTTCTAACTCCGAAAAAATACTTCAAATTACCACATCACGTTTGTAGAAGTTGTGTTTTTTAAACCTACCTGAGCAAGTTACGATGATGTGATAAATATGTGTTTCCACGGCAGTAATAAACATACTGTTAGGTGAGTTTCGTTAACTTCTGCGTGTGAAATGGCATGGCGTTGCCGATGGTGGGCGTTTAGCTGGCCCTGTGTGTGTGTGTGTGTGTGTACGTGATTTCAAATATTTTATGTGCACTATTTATATGTTTTAACTGTGAACTGTTTTTATGACGAAGTTGATTATTTATATCCACATCTGTTTAATTATCACAACGTTGTACCATTGTCCTAGGTATTTGAAACACAGTCGTGTAACGTGATTGGCCACAGTCCCAACAAAATACTAAGCCCAGCTCGATAAATTTCAATAAACCTAATAAACAGTAAGTCGTAATACATAGAAATATGAACGGAATAAAAATTACCGTAGGCTTATTTGTGTGCATATTCACTGCTATATTTTAAGTTCATATGACAAAAATAAACAACACGAGTTATGTGCTTCAATTTAATGTGCCTTTTTCATTTGACTGGTTGTTCCTTCGTTTTAATATTTATTCCAACTGAGGCCGTCCTTTTAAAGAAATAGCCCAACGCATATCAATAACAAAAAGATAAATACTACAGTTATTTACCTCACTGTTGTAACAGTGTTAAACACAGTCGCGGCAAAATATTAACGTGCATTACATGTAATGTGAAATGTCGTGGAAAACAAATATGTCAACGTAAAATAACCATAAGAACTATCGTCAATTCGGGAATTTCTCAAACGTCATAAAGCTGACCTAAATAATGTTATAGGCCTAAACTGTGAATATACGTACGGAATGGCTTTTGGAATATGACAGAATTCTTTGAAAAGCTTTAAACAGCAAACAACTAATTTGACAGGTATAAAAGTAGACGTCACATATCAATGTTTGTGTTTAGGTGTAGCGAAAGTATACGAGCCTATGTACACACACAATGGAATGTAAACATTGATTTTGACAGATGCTACATGGCAGTCACTTGGCAATGTATGTTTACATTTGGCGGAAGGTTACGAAACTGGCCATCAAATATATATTTAGTAGGGCTTCGAGAAAGTTTCTTCCAGTTGGGAATGGACTACAGTTTTATTGTCTTGTGATCAACACTAAACAAAATATCGCATGGTAATGTTTTTTTGCCACTGCACACTTACCTCTCGAAGGAGAATTATAAACGTTTACGTTTTGATGTGACGTCTTTAATTTGCGACCATTGTGGGAGGCAATACAGAAAATCCGATAATAACAAAATCGGGGGATACAGTTTGGCATTGCAGCTCCGAATCGATCGTCTACATTTAAAATTGAGTTAAACCACTCGATTGCCAAAGGATCAAAGAATATGTTACGTTGCGTGAGGACTGTGAATCATCGGGTTCTGGAGAGAAAAAAAAATGGGGGGAGGCAAGTTTGAGTTCGTTTCGCGCGTATCATAACTTCCGCGTAGCATAACTTTTGACTAGGAGAAGCTACGACTTTCGTTTAAGTTTCAATCGACAGCTCTCATCGAGATCAATCGATTGCGTGTATAAAAGCATTTCTGTGGCGAGGTATGATGAAATTGTATGCGTTTAATGTAAAAAATTAAGAAAACGTATCACAATGTCAGGCCTATACTCGTCAAAAAGCCAAGTGTAAATACAGAAATCGTATACGGTTGGAAAGAGCATCTCAAAAGCAATCCAGTGATACCCATAAAACTCCATATGATCGAGTGAAGCGGTGCCAGGAACGTAAAATAAACATCAAGGCGTCCGAGCGCGTCAATGTAGACGTATTCACGCAAAACAAACGGCCGTGTCCCCAACACACACACCCCCCATTTTTTTTATTCTTGTGTTTACTTGACAATTCCTTCCCATACCCATTGATACTCCGCGCATGTGGCCGTGATCGCACGGGCGCGAAGAAAGGGCCGCTTTGCTTATTAATACAGGTGATACGCAGGTAAGAACTTAAAAGACATCAAGAATATGGCGGGTTAAGCCTATTCACAACACTGCCACTCCCGCGGCGCAGTTAAATTAAAAATATTCACAAATCGCCTCGCACCCACGAATTTTATCGCTCCGACTTCACTAAGTCCCGATGCTGACTGGCTGGAAAATTATTTTTTTTTTTGCATCGCGCCTATCTCGTCACACTTGTTGCGCTATTTTGATCGCACCAAAGGGACAACGCGCCGCATTCGTGCGCACTCAGTGTAATAATAATTTGCATAAGAACTATTTACTACAAGACTGTTCACGATAAAGTGAGCTCTTTAGAAATTAACCTTAGCAAAATGTCACTGCCCCTGAGTGCATATATTTTAATGGACGCACTGAGAGACATTTGCCCAGTAAAGTTGGTAATGATGGGTGGAAAGTGGTTCCATATCTTAACGTCGAATAGGACACGTTAGGTAACCATTTGTGATAAATTAAATTATTTCTTTTGCTTTCTGACGCATCGAAGTGTAAAAATTAGTATGTTTGTAAAGTATTTACTTTCTTAATAATTTTACACTTTCATTCGACCGACGCATGATGAAGCGATGACAATGTTAATTTTCCATAAGGCGGAAGAATACACAACGTGTACACAAGTAGATCCTAAGTAGGGCTTTTAGAAGTGTTTATTTTATCGTTAACAGCCTATGTACACGAGGTATTACCATAGTGTCTATTTTCTCACTCTTTTAAATAATATGAACTGTAAATTATGTATAGAATTTTTTAAATAAAATAGAAGTAAAATTTAAATTTAACCAAACCTAAGGTACTTTAATGTTAACACAATATAGAACGTTTGTGATACAAACGTACAAGTGTAATTAGGAAACAACCAAAAAAGTAATTTATTGTGCGATTGTACATGTGTCTGTTAAACACAAGTGAAGACACTGCGAACATACTATAGTATAGCGTGTGTGAGTCGTCCTTTATTAACGTATTGAATGTAATGAACACACATACGACACTTCTGAAGGCAAAGAGCTTCCGTCATCAAACGCAACACATCAACATCCAAACTATTATAATAATAAAAACTTTTTTTGCCCTATTCTCCAGACACACGTGTTAACTCTTTAATGTCGCGAGTCTGATGATATTGCCACCGAATGTATCTCATTTATAATAGTGTCTTCCTTTATATTCTACAATAAAGATTTAAAATAGCGTCTAACATCTGGACTCTTGCGATAAAAAGTGATATTAAGAGTTCATCCCCTTTCATGAATAATAAATAGTGTTAACATACGCTCAGACACAAACAGATCGCAATTGAACGGGAACAGCTTTCTTCGATATCTAGGGGGAAAAGTTATTTCAGAGATTTATTTTTTCTCACGTGGAATCTTATATTTCGCTGATTAAAATTGTTGGGTAATTCAGCAGTAAATAAAGTAAACAAAACTTGATCAGACTGTTGAATAGAGTATTCACAGTAAACTGAGCACTTTTGAATGTCCCGCTTAAGATATACTTGTATACACAATTTGTATTCTTATTACATGTGTAAAATTAACATGTCATTGGCCTGGTCACTTCAGCCGTGCGGGGGTGAAGTGAAACTGTGAGGTTATTCGAAAAGTAAGTATTTTACAGATCTGTTAATTCTTACAATTATTCGCATTACAAAGTAAAGAAAAGAAGACAAAATATACCATTCCAGTATTTATAAATATTTTCCTAGCACTTGTAATTCAAAGTTAAGAAATGGAACGACTTTCCGTCCGTCGTTACCAACTTTGCTGGACGAATACGAGTCTGTGTTCCCGTTACGATACACGTAACTAGGGGCAGTGTCATTTCTCAAAGGTTGGTTCCAAAACTGCTCACTTTGTAGTGAAAAGTCTATAGGAGAAACTCGCCTACATTGGAAGTTTTCGAAACTATAAATTTATCCCATATTATGTTACAATTTAAGATAAATTACGCTTGGAAACAATTCCGCAATGTTTATTTTGTTATTCTTTCGGAAAAATAAAAAACATATTTTTCACGAAACAAAAATTAAATTCCGAAATTGATTGCTAAACGGGCTTGCCTACCAAGCCGGCAGCCATGAACTTCGAATAGGGGATCAATGTTAAACGAAATTTCTTCTCATTGCGATTATTTTAAAGATAACTATTTCAAACAAAAAGTATTCTGCGTGAAATATGTTAAGTAATGATACTACTTTAAAATATTTTGCCTATTTTTTGTTTAATATGTTTTATTATAAAATGTAAGTATTGAAATTACATATAACAAAAAAAAATGGATAAATTTTTTTTTTTGCAAAGACGCTTTTAAGTAGCAATATTTTTCTGAGAAATCGCGTCAACATGAAATAGTTATCTTTAAAATTGATGCAATGAGAAGGAATTTCGTTTAACATTTATCCCCCATTTGAAGTTCGCGACTGTCAGGTTGGTAGCATTGCAGGGCCGTTTTAAGTTAGATCAATAATATTATGACCTCTACATATGTCCGTGGTTCACTCTAGACGCAGGTTCAGTATAGGCGACTATACTCCTGTACCTGGCTGGAATGTTATAATGCAGAAGCTTGTTCGTGCATTTGCTTCACCAATCAGTTTCTCGATTCCGCCATTTATGTGCACATTAAGAACAAGCATCATTTATAAATTAATCATAATGTAAAGGCTGTTCACGGTAAAATGAGAACTTTTGAATGCCCTGCTTAAGATCTACTTGTATGCACGTTGTGTATCCTTCTGCCTTATGTAAAACTAACATTGGCATAGACCTCATCACTTTATTCTTGCGTCGGTCAAGTGAAACTGTAAAAATTATTGAAAAGGAAAATATTTTACAAATATTTTTACAATTAGGCGCGTTAAAAAAATAGAAAGCGGAAGAAATAATCTAAGTTATCACAAACTGTTACCCGACATTTTTTATTCGACGTTAAGATATGGAACTACTTTCCCTCCACATAGTCAACTTTACTGGGCGCATGTCACTTAGTGCGCCAGTTAAAATATATGCATGCAGGGACAGTGACTTTCTTCTAAGGTTGATTTCCAAAGTGCTCACTCTAACGTGAACAGCCTTTAGTAAAGCTGTGGTAATTTAATATGGGATTATTTTGAATTATTGCACTTTGCCCTTCTGAAGGACTCTACCGCGGACTTCAGCACATTTCTTTTATATATGCAAATGGTTTTGATTTTAAATGTGATCGATGTACTCGCGTTGTTCGAACCTATACGACAGTCACTTGTTTAGTTCCCAGCTAATACCTCATTCTCCGCCACGGCATAAATAAAACGTGTTTGAAAATAACGTTCGACCTCGTGGCGTTGAAGTCTCGACACAGGAGTATAGAAGCACTTTAATCACAGGCGTGAGCTAAATTTGAGAGCTCCGCGTATATGACTTGCTCGTCGGCGGAGTAATTTGGTAGACCTGATACTGCCAACACTGTTCCATACGTGACAGGGATGTTTAGATCCATAACGGGGTCTCCATTTGTGAGCTGGTGGCGGGGTGTATTTCCATACCCGCTAATGCCTCGCGGGAACTGTGTGACGTCATGTAGCAGTCGGTCCGAGTGCGACGTGACGTGACATGACGCATGCCTCACGCTAGTGCTGTGGCAATACATTGCGTGCTTCATCGCACCATCTACACAATTATGTCCGGTTGCACCATCGTCGTTCGAAATCTCGATCCGAGATCAGCAGCAATCGTCGACTAATGGACAGATCGAACTACGTTCGATTGTTTCCTTGGGATATTAAAACAACATTATGCGTACTTGAATATTATTCAGTAAAATTCGTACACAAAAAAAAAACATTTAAAACAGATGAAACATCGCACATCTAGTTCTATCTATAGTATATACGCCTACTATATATATATATATATACGCCTACTTCCATGACATCATATATTACGAACTAATAGCAAAATTTGTCTCATACTTAATATCGATCTCTCACTTTGGAACCAAGATCTACGAATTGGAGTTCCAGAATCATAAAATTTCGTTGGTGCAACACTTTTACATTGGAACCAAGATCAAACTTGATTCTGGTTCGGAACTAAGATCATTCTATCTCGGATCGGGGAAGATGTTGGTGCAACCAGCAGTAATGAATCAAATCTCTAAAAAAAAACAACCCTAAATAGCCTATGGCATGTTTACCTGTTTCATACATGTCATTAAACAACCCAAAATAGCTTATGGCATGTTTACCTGTTTAATACATATGTCATTAAACAACCCTAAATAGCCTATGACATGTTTACCTGTTTCATACATATGTCATTAAACAACCCTAAATAGCCTATGGCATGTTTACCTGTTTCATACATATGTCATTAAACAACCCTAAATAGCCTATGGCATGTTTACCTGTTTCATACATGTCATTAAACAACCCAAAATAGCTTATGGCATGTTTACCTGTTTCATACATGTCATTAAACAACCCTAAATAGCCTATGACATGTTTACCTGTTTCATACATATGTCATTAAACAACCCTAAATAGCCTATAGCATGTTTACCTGTTTCATACATATGTCATTAAACACAAACATTCTATACTTCTGTTAACTTAAAAGTATAATATTTTTGGTTAAATTAGACTTTTAGGTAGCGTATACTGTATTTATTTTATAAATCATAATTAGAGAGCCGTAAATTTTGCGTATTCATCATGCAACAAACTAGACTCCACAACCCTTTGTGTATTCAAGTATCAGTTAGTAATCATTGGCTGTTTCTACAGTTTACCTCAGACCAAGTAGCAGCGGATTCGGTTCTTAATTTCCTTGTAAGTTATTTATTGGTTGAAAGTGATTCGGGGCGTGCCTAACAAACTATGCTCCAATGGAGGAACAGATACGTATGTATGCACACGTGAATGCATTTTAACTTGTCCTCAGATGAATCGGCTAAATTTCCAGGTCTCTAATCGTAATATTCCATTTCTAGTTAATGTGAATAAATACAGGGATATAATAGATCCGTTGGTAACACCTAGTATAAATAGTTTTCATGCAAAACGCTAGTTAACCAAGTGTACACAAATGCAGGCAGAGTTTCAGAAAAGCTGGAAGTAATTTTGAATGGACTATTGTCAGTTTGTAACTGATATTCTAGGAACTTGTATAAAAACGTGAGCTTTATTTAATACTGGAAAAGTGGCAAACATAATTAAGTGTAAAATATTTTTAAACGCATAAGCCATCGCTCCAGTGGCTATAAAGAGTTGCAATGTTGCCCTCGCGTGAAATCCGAAAGGTTAAATTTTAGTTAAGAAGTGTCAACTGGCAAAGCGTGCAGCTACTCGAAGGCAGCTGTTTCGTTTAGTTTCTATGGTCTTCGTAAAGTAACTAGGAGCACAGCTTAACAGAATGAATCAGAGCTGATTCTCTGTTGCGAATTCAGACAGTGCTCCCCAATACAATGGCTTCATTCTCCGGCTATTTTGGCTGCGCGGAGTATCGCCCAGTCAGGACTGACAAACGAACCTACCCTAAGCCAACCGAAATCACATTAAACCGTACACATTAAAGTGATGTTGATCGGGGGGGGGGGGGGGGTCTACGAAACACACAACTAATCAGCGACTGAGTAAAAGTCATTCAGCTGATTAAAAATGTAGTCTAAATAATTTTAGACCAAGTCTTTTCCAGGACAAATTACTTGTGCCATGTGACTAACAAATTTTTTTTTAGTTCATGTGATGTTAGATGCAGCCGCTCCGCGTACTTTCCACTGCCTTCTCCCTCGAGCGTGTGAAGCGCAGCGCTCCAAAGGCATCACAGAAAACCGGAGAAGTAAGCGCATTTAAAAACTTGCCGCGATAAGGCTATCGGGACTCGTGCCGCAACCGGCCTTGGAAGATGAAATGTCGTGGGATAGTCGGTACGCGAATTTCCTGCCTCTCAGCGCGACTCGAGGTGCGAACCACCTTCTGGGCCAGGGCAACTGAGCTATATAAGCTGCGGCGTATCTCTGTGTAGAGGATCTGGAACCTTGTTCGGCCATTAGCGCAAGATGTGTTATGGTTACATATGAACGACGTGCAACGGCGACAGTGAACAGCGAGTGCAGTCAGCGAGTGTCGGGATAATAGATAGAGACACTGGCCTGCTGTACTGTGGGAGAACAGAACATTTGGAATGCGTTTAATGTAATACAGTGGACATTTTGGGCGTATACATGTAAATAATAAGCTAGGGTTAAGTGACTGTAGCTAGTATAAAGGTTTTAATTAGAATTTAGTTCGGCATTCAATATTCTGCTCACTGATATGATGAAATGGTATGTGAATTAGTATAGACTAGGCATTTTAATGTTGTAAATAATATCTGTCTGTAGTTTTATAACATCGTAAATAAATAAAGAAATAAAATTTGGTTCCCTTATTTGTATTAAGACGTCCATCCTTCACGAACTCTGATACGTCGTTGGCTACTTACAACAATACGTTAGGTCGAGTGATATTTACGGCAAGTGACTTTGGACGAGTAACTTGCTGGTCGGCGACTTTACGCCGAGGGACATTTAGAGCGAATAAGGCGTTGCAAACATGCTGTGACGAGGGGGGGGGGGGGAATGTGAGGCCATACACCGTTGTGTGGTCGCGAGGTGTGTACGGGTGCAATGCAGAACACGCTCGCGTTCCTTCAGTGGTCCAGAGCCCACGTCCCCGGGCGACAAGGACAGGCAGAGGTTCATCTGTTCTTACACGATGCAAGATACATTCTAAACCCGCGCATGATAGTACTCTCACGCTTAATCTCAAGCGAGAATGCTTCGTTCAACGCAGATCTCGCACAAAAGCAGGAGCGAGGCAAGAGATTTGAGCGACTCCCAACATCGTGTTGAGGGTGGAGCGAGGTGAGTATGGAGCAGCGCCAGAAGGAAGGAGCGGGGGAAACGGGAGATCCCTGAGAAAACCCGCTGACCAGCGGCATAATCCAGCACGATTCCCGCAAACAAAAGTCCGTGGGTGACCCACCGGGAATCGAACCCGGTTCTCCCGGTGGACAAAAGTAGCAGATGGAGCGTCCTATTTTCAAGAAAGTGTTGCAGGAAACGAGTGATTCTACTGACCGTTCTCTGTTAGTAATGTGACCACCAATACTATATCAACCAGGGCGCTGCGATGGCAGAGCGGTTAGCCTGCTCACCTCCCACCAAGGCGATCCGGGTTCAATCCCCGGCCGGGTCACTCCGGATTTTCGCGTGTGGGAACCGTGCCAGACGATGCCGTTGGTCTGCGGGATTTCTCGGGGATCTACCGTTACTCCCACCCCTTCATTCCGGCACTGCTCCATCCTTACCTCAATCACCCTCATCGGTTCTCAAGACCTCGAAATCTCTTCACATAGGTATATCAACCAGCGAGGTAGCATAAAAATATACGTTGTGAGAGAACTCTTGAAAATTTCGTTTGGAAAATAGAGTAGATATCAGCCAGAGCTGTCAGAATGTTAAACGAGCACAAGAAAATCCTCTTCTATTTGATATAGAAACTACTTGTAAACAGTGTATGTTCATGAGACAGAATATCCCGAGGTAATCTCGGCCTTTGTCATGCAAGGAAATATTTCGTGGGATTCTCCTAATACAATCGCATAAGAATTCTCATGTGAGGCCTCGTACGAAATTCATTTAGCGGCGTGCGCCATCTTGCGCGGGTTTCTCGCACGTACGTTGCACACGCCGTGTGGGGTGGGGGGGGGGGGGTGGCCCCACTCGACACACACGTGCGCGCTCGGCGGACCGCGAGCTCGAGTGCCTCACGCACAAGTGCCACTGCTGTACAGTGTTTGACGGTGATGGGGGAGCAGGGGGGGAGGTTAGGGGGCCGTGCTAACCGCCCTCGTTGGCCGCAGCTGTGCTACTGCGCCCTCGTGTCGTATTACGCGCTCACAGCACTCTCGTGCGTGGAGCGAGCTGTGTGTACCATCTACTTTGCGGGCGAGCTACGTGTTAAGGCTGCTGGCTATGGTCGCTGGGCGTGAGGGGGGAAGGGAGGGAACTAAGCTAACTTATTGTCTCGTACTTTGCAGTACATTTTAACCAGTATAGTTTGTAACTAGTTGTACGCAGTACACTTGACATCTTTAGTTTTTTTATGAATAGTAATATCAACTATATAATAATAACATGAACAATTTGCTCGTTAGAGGAGAGAAAATAACTTGTAGCAACTACAAATGATACCTTTTATATACCTGAAGAACCACACATTGTGAAAATGCGTAGAGCGGGGCAGGACAATGGCCTGCCTGATTAGTTAATCAGCAGATTGACGGCGACACTGATAAGTAGTATATAAGTGGTGGTCGCGGAGCCGTGGTAGTTCGTCCCCTCAGACGCGATTAGCTTAAGTTCATACCTCGGCCTTACACTTAATACTTCGAAATATGTTAGGTTTCGCCACCGTTCGTGTGCGCAGATGGAGGCAGCATGTCGCGTCGCGTCTCTGAACACGACATCCCTTCCCAACCGGTTTCCGACTTGTGATCGCGGGAGAATAGTTGCGTATCGGGTTAGCGGACTATCTTAACGCGACATTGGTACTCGCGTTGTAAGAAATCCAGGCACAGTGAAGCGGATATGCCAAAGATGTTTTTAGAGCGAGCGAAACTTTGCGCGTGTGGGTAATGTATTAGGTTTTCAACAGTTTCACAGGACCAGTTGAAATACGCGTGGGTAATAAATACGCGAGGGAAAAAAAAAACCTACTTTAAAAACTACTCGGCAAAACCATGAATCACCTATACATAGGCGATAAAGGAGACTGGAATAAAACACGGAGAAATGTTTTCGCCTACGTTCCAATATTGATAACTTGGCACAGAAGGCAACTGCTTCAACTTGGAAAATTTACTGTTTTGGAACGGCATTTGCCCTGACGTAGAAAGCGCGGGACGAACTTGAGCTACCGCGAGGCAGTTGGGTTTGCTATTTTCCAGGGGAGTGACGTCATACGAAATACCCCCCGGAGAGCTGTATGCGAAAGTGTAAATAAGTTAGAATGCAAAAACGTGAACGGAGGGGTGGAGAATTGCAGGGGGTGGAGGGGTTGGTGGAAAGGCAAAGAAAGAAAAAGATCGGCAACAATAGAACATAACGTGCTACTTCATATTACCGTCACCTCGAAGATCACTTTAGCTGGAAACAAAATTCGCTTCATTACATTTTCAGTTTTTTTTATAGCTTCATTGAAGAATATTGATAGCTTCACGGTATTCTTAAAAACAAGTTCTGAAGTGCAGCGTAAATTCACTTCCATGCCGTCTAGGACCTTAAACGAGGAATATAAAACACCTTACTTGATAGGTAACTCTCTTTCTATTTAATACATTTATACTGTCCTATAATACTGAGTCTAGGATTGGGGTGCCGATCCCGCCATTTACTTTCCTGCCTTTTCCTTCCTTGCGTATAATAATTATCCACGTTCACTCACTCACTTCTACTCTATGATGACATTCTCATTCCTTTAATACAGACCTAATGCCCAGTATTAACAACTATTAGCTATTACCTATTTTTCTTGCACTTTCCCTTCCTTTGCATATTAAATGCTTATATTAGTTTTATAGAGTGAGTTATAGTCCAGCGATGTTTACTACTGCTTCATATTAACCATTTCGGCTTGTCCGATTTTATGCCTATGTTTTAATGTGATGAATAACGTTAAGCGGGATCAAGTACCGTAAATAACTTTAAATATTTTTTTAAGTATTTTTAATTCTGTGTTATTACATCAAATAACAGACTGGTGAAAATGCAAAAAACCATGGGAAATGTATTTACAAAAGCTAAATATGGAAGTTATGGGAAGTCCTTATTAACATGTTTTTCATCCCAATTTCAAAATTGGTCATAATTAGCATGTTACGTTAGAGATCAAAGTAATTGTTGATGTTATTAAAAAAAATAATGGAACAAACCTATAACGAACTCTAAGCAAAAGTGTAAAAAGGACACACATAAGTCGTGCCCGAAACTGCTACGAGGCCTCTGTTTACATTAGTAAATACTTGAAGATTTAGGGTCGAATTATACTGAGCTGGAGAAACTCGCTAACTTCCTAAATACTTCTGCAAAAGCGTCCACTATTGTTTACCTCATATTTCGCGTCTTTTCTCATGCGAATTATGTCAAGTTAAAACCAATAACAAAGAAGGAAAGGCCGCACGCACTTACGGAGCCAGATATAACAACTACACAAGTTATCTACATCACTGCTACTGCTAGAGGACGTGACGTCGACCGCACTTACGGAGCCAGATATAACAACTACACAAGTTATCTACATCACTGCTACTGCTAGAGGACGTGACGTAGGCCGCACTTACGGAGCCAGATATAACAACTACACAAGTTATCTACATCACTGCTACTGCTAGAGGACGTGACGTAGGCCGCACTTACGGAGCCAGATATAACAACTTCACAAGTTGTCTACATCACTGCTACTGCTAGAGGACGTGACGTAGGCCGCACTTACGGAGCCAGATATAACAACTTCACAAGTTACGTCTACGCGTGTGGCTGGAGATAATTAGGCCCATGTTGTGACACAGAGTACAATATATGAGTGGAACTTACGTGTGTGTGATATATGTCGCTCACAAGTAGCACAACAAAATTAATTGCAAAACAACAAGAAATTTCACTGGGAAAAGTATCTGCTACTACTGGAAATAATTTACTCAGCAGATAGGTTTTGAGAACGTGTTAAATTTAATTAGAATTCTTGTAATCAAATTAATTCGCTCAGACAGGAAACGGTTAATCAAGTTGCAGAACACTAGCCTCTCTCGTGGCTGAAGTGACCCATGTATGTATGTACATTTTGCCTGGCAATTAACATTTCAAACTTCCAGAGAAATAAATGAATTAATTTGTCTCCTTGCTCCAGACTAGCTTAGTGTTTTAAGCAAAACACTCATAGTGCCAGTGTATCCGTAGTTAAATTAAACAATGTCTGGTTCAACTTGAATTAAAAAAGCTCGTATCTGCTTCTATACGGTATTGGCGATCGATACAGGCCTACCTCTTCCTCAATCTTGCCTCGAGTCTTCGCCTACTTTGAGACGGCCTCTTTTCTGGTTCGAGCTCGGGGCCTTATAAAAAAAAAAAAAAAAAATTGAAACGCTGCTTGCTAAATTCACGCATATCAAGGTCCTCCTTAAACCACCAAGATGACTAGAAATTCTCCTCAAACACTAAATTAAATAACGTTATCTACAACTGACCAATCGTGGAAAGACATATAAATGTGTTTACGATAAAATAAAAATTTAAATTTAAACTAGCAGTGAAATTACATACCAATTAACATAATTAATGTGCCAATGAAAAACTGCATAGGTAAAACCAAATATATAAACAAGTAAATAATTAAAATCTGCATGTGGCCCAATTTTACGACTTTAAGCCTATAGTAACAAAAATAAAAAATTATTAAGATTGTTTTTAAATGAAGGTTTCCCTTCATGGAAAGATTATATCATACTATTTTATAACATTCCGTAATGCAGTTTTGTAAATAATAGGTTTTTAATTGTTTTTTTTTTCCCCCGTTGCATAATTTACAAAGAAACATCGAAACGTTCAGTGATATAGTTTCTAAACTGAACACTAGGAGTGCTGTTCAGCGTCGTTCGAACTTCAGCACCTCAACTTCCTAATAACCTAAATTACGAAACAACGAATTCGGACATGGCTGTATTCATTAGAGTTTTATCTGAAACAGAAATCTGGAATGTCGTAATCAAAAGTCACCTTAACGACCTCGACCATGCATGACGTCTTGTATAGAAGAGCTCCTTATCGGGAGCAGGTATACGTCCTGGGGACAATAAGCGGACTCGAAGCGAAGTTCCTGAGTGTAGTTATGACAGCGAATGAGAATCCGTCCCTCAGGTCCCAGCTTGCAGTAGTAACTTTCAAACACACTGTTAACTGTTGAAGACTATTGATATCACTTCCCTTCCCTGATTACTGGCGTGTTCAAAGTAAAGTTGGTAGCCATGGAGGAGAAGTCAATTTCTGGACATTGGGCACAGTTGGTTTAATTTCTGTTTGTTTTATGTATATAACAGCAAGAAGTGCCATGTTAGCGATATACTTTCGTCTCTGACGAATCTATAGATTCACTGAATTGACAGCAGATATAGTAATGGAATACAGGACATTGTTAATTTACATAAAGAGGAACGAAACAACACGGGCGAAACCGGAGATCTCAAACATGACTATGACAGAGCTCACTTAACCACCAACAGCCTATACAACATGTAGGTATATTACAAACTTTGAAAGGTTCTTCAGTATGGAAAAACAAGCATACAAAACACGGCACATGACGTAGACTATGACTTACAGTTATTATTAAAGGAGACATTTACCTTCGAAAATTGAACGATAAGAAACTTCTATGTGAAAGTTATTGAAACTATGTGAGATGAAACAACCAGTTCGTGGACAGTGTATTGTAATCAACGATGTACTTGGTGAACGAAGTACGATGTGAGATGAAACAACCAGTTCGTGGACAGTGTATTGTGATCAACGATGTACTTGATGAATGCAGTACGATGTGAGATGAAACAACCAGTTCGTGGATAGTGTATTGTGATCAACGATGTACTTGGTGAACGAAGTACGATGTGAGATGAAACAACCAGTTCGTGGATAGTGTATTGTGATCAACGATGTACTTGGTGAACGAAGTACGATGTGAGATGAAACAACCAGTTCGTGGATAGTGTATTGTGATCAACGATGTACTTGGTGAATGAAGTACGATGTGAGATGAAACAACCAGTTCGTGGATAGTGTATTGTGATCAACGATGTACTTGATGAATGCAGTACGATGTGAGATGAAACAACCAGTTCGTGGATAGTGTATTGTGATCAACGATGTACTTGGTGAATGCAGTACGATGTTTTCACCCTTGAAGGTGGCATTGTAGTGAGTGATAATTAAGATTTAAGTCGGAACAAGCAAAATATCTGACTTTTATTGAATATATGACTTATTTTCATTACAATAAAACCATTTTATGTTGAAGAAATCCATTTACTGTTTTAATAAAACCGCAGCCTTGAGCTGCCCGAATTGTTATACACCCACCATGCATCACCACGCGTTTTAACACTTCCGGTGATGTTTTATCGACAGCTGTTTGCCTAGATAGTTGTCTTCTTTATAAAATTACATAAATCTTCATTTATTATTCCGTTTCAACTAGCTGATTAAAACATACATTATTAAATATCGGCAAACACTCAGGATTTTATATTTTCTGCGCTAGAAATATCACTACGACCTAATTTATTCACGAAAGAGGTGATATTAACACACCAAATATTATGCATACTAGATCGTTTTTATAAAATAAACTATCCCAAAATTTGTTATTTAATCTCAAATAGTTTCGGTGTATTTCACACTGAAGCATGTAAACTTGACATGTTCAAGGGTGCATATTTCCCTTAACAAGCAATGTAAGTCATGTGTATATACGTATATATATTACACACACACATACTTGTTTTTCCGTACTTAATCATTTCTAGAACTTAGTAACATATCGTTGTACATAAGATTAGTGCATGAGAAGTATGACAAGCTATCTAATGATGTAATCTGAGTTTAAATATGCAATTTAGAACTATAAAACCTCCTTGTGATTACGTTATTGCGCTGTATTAGGAAAAATTGAGAACTTGGGTGCAAAAGTTTGGAAGCAGCCTTTCCAAATACCGGTTTTCTGATGAGAATGATGTGACACAGTTATGCATATATAAGTGGGTACACATTACCAATGAAAATATCATCAGTCAAATGCAAAAAATACATAGGATGACAAAGTTTAGAATTGGAATACAGCAATATACATTATTATTTGTTGTAGCTCAAATATATATTCAAAGAAATATTAAGTTTAGAAGAATATCATAATTTATCGTTTTAAAAAAAACCAATTTACAGTATTATAGTTTTGCGACATGCCCCATGCATGACCATACTCGCATTTATTCGACCGATTCTCGACTAGTGCATGTATAACTTGCGTAAGCATGTAAAATAGTTTGGTATGTCACAAAAACTATAACTGTATCGTTCAACATCAATAACATAATTAAGTTGCATTTGGCAGATCAGCGGTCTCGAGGAACTCAGCTGGACTTTCCAAATGTTGTAATATACGAAATTCCAAATTAAATTTGGATAGAAGGATAATTCTTATTTCCTTTTTGTTCCTCAACAAGCATCATCACTTGTATGTACATATCAAAACAATTCAAAACATGCCGCTGCTGAACAGAAAACTTTTAATTGCAAACTCACAATTCATTCAATTGCCATTATCTCTTATTGATCAGAACAAACATTTGCAATAACATTATTTTTTCTTTTAACAAAAGCAGATGCCTGAATAATAAACTTACATACCATCAAAACCATTTTACCAGAGAGATTAAAGACAAAATTACAGATAAAGACATGCAAAGAAACTCAATCATTAACATGCATTACAGAGACATTTCCAACACAACATTCAAACATATTAATTTAATTAAACACATAAGAAACATAATAAAATTAATGAAAATAACTAATTGCTCTTCCCATAAAATTCAATACGCACACTTTTCTTATTATTTCTTATCCTTCCGCCATATTTAGCTAACATAAATTTTGCTATGGACCATCTCACTTTACACATGAACCAATAGTGTGAAATCGTCGAGTTTGAGGAAATTAAAACTGTTAACACTATACTGATACGTGGTCTTATGTGTATAAAATAAGAAACACTGACTTCAGTAATGTAAGAGTAATTGATCGGACGATATAAGTTAGATCAGTTTTGAGTGAACCACTCAAGTGTGAAAATTTGTACAGGTGCTGAGATAGTGCAGCACAAACAACAACACTACACAACTCGATAAGTACATACTGGGACAGCACAAATAACAACACTACACAACTCGATAATTACATACTGGGACAGCACAAATAACAATACAACACTACACAACTCGATAATTACATACTGGGACAGCACAAATAACAATACAACACTACACAACTCGATAATTACATACTGGGACAGCACAAATAACAATACAACACTACACAACTCGATAAGTACATACTGGGACAGCACAAATAACAACACTACACAACTCGATAATTACATACTGGGACAGCACAAATAACAATACAACACTACACAACTCGATAAGTACAGACTGGGACAGCACAAACAACAACACTACACAACTCGATAAGTACAGACTGGGACAGCACAAACAACACTACACAACTCGATAATTACATACTGGGACAGCACAAATAACAACACTACACAACTCGATAATTACATACTGGGACAGCACAAATAACAATACAACACTACACAACTCGATAAGTACATACTGGGACAGCACAAATAACAACACTACACAACTCGATAATTACATACTGGGACAGCACAAATAACAATACAACACTACACAACTCGATAAGTACAGACTGGGACAGCACAAACAACAACATACACAACTCGATAAGTACAGACTGGGACAGCACAAACAACAACACTACACAACTCGATAAGTACATACTGGGACAGCACAAATAACAATACAACACTACACAACTCGATAAGTACAGACTGGGACAGCACAAACAACAACACTACACAACTCGATAAGTACAGACTGGGACAGCACAAACAACAACACTACACAACTCGAAAATTACATACTGGGACAGCACAAATAACAATACAACACTACACAACTCGATAAGTACAGACTGGGATAGCGCAAACAACAACACTACACAACTCGATAAGTACATACTGGGACAGCACAAATAACAATACAACACTACACAACTCGATAAGTACATACTGGGACAGCACAAATAACAATACAACACTACACAACTCGATAAGTACAGACTGGGACAGCACAAACAACAACACTACACAACTCGATAAGTACAGACTGGGACAGCACAAACAACAACACTACACAACTCGATAAGTACAGACTGGGACAGCACAAACAACAACACTACACAACTCGAAAATTACATACTGGGACAGCACAAATAACAATACAACACTACACAACTCGATAAGTACAGACTGGGACAGCACAAACAACAACACTACACAACTCGATAATTACATACTGGGACAGCACAAATAACAATACAACACTACACAACTCGATAAGTACATACTGGGACAGCACAAACAACAACACTACACAACTCGAAAATTACATACTGGGACAGCACAAATAACAATACAACACTACACAACTCGATAATTACATACTGGGACAGCACAAATAACAATACAACACTACACAACTCGATAAGTACAGACTGGGACAGCACAAACAACAACACTACACAACTCGATAAGTACAGACTGGGACAGCACAAACAACAACACTACACAACTCGAAAATTACATACTGGGACAGCACAAATAACAATACAACACTACACAACTCGATAAGTACAGACTGGGATAGCGCAAAGAAATTGCCAATTTTCTATTGAAAGCATGACACAGCAGAGAAGCTTCAGAATATGTGAAATATTTAATTTATCTTGTCAACAAAACTGGCAAATAAGAATCTAAAATTGCGTGCAAAATAAAATTAATCATTATTTCTGAAATAATGTGTACATCAAATTTCCAATCAGAAATATGCAGTCCAATATTTTATTAGTGGCATGGGAACGTTGACCCCTCTCATGGGTGAGTGAAGACATCTGGGCGGCTTTTAACTGCGAAGTCTTGAGAGCCGATGAAGGTGATTGAATTGAATATGGAGCGTCGCCGGAATGAAGGGGCGGGGGAAACTGGAGATCCCCGAGAAAACCCGCCGACCAACGGCATCGTCCGGCACGATTCCCACTTGCAAAAAGCCGGTGACCCGGCCGAGCCCCTCTCGTGAATAAAATACTTAATTAGTTTTAGACCTGACACATTACATATGAATTAAAACTTTGGAAAATGATTTTATACTATCTCTTCTCAAAACCAGCTCAGGGTATAGTTTAAGATGTATGGCAGAGGATACATAGTTAAACGTAGTAAGGGTTAGTTCAGTTTAAATACAACATGACGTTACCAAATGTTCTATTAAAATTCAAATGACTTCATAAAAATTAATCGGCAACTTAGCTGAATCTAAATTTAACATGTCTAAATCTCGAAGGACGGGAATGTCTCGTTGATGTGGTTCTTGGCAGAAGCATCTCCCTGAATGCTGCAGGACATTGCCCTAAGGCCTTCCTTTAACTAGGCATTCGAGCCTATAGTGCACAACCAGCTCTAACACATGAACACAGCGTGATAGTTCGGCTCTCTAATACATGTCATATTACGTGGGTGGCGATCTTGCAGGCCTCCTGCTTGCTAACTTAGCGCTACGCGTCTTCATCTGCGTCGAGACGGCCTGTTTACAGGTGCCAACTCGGTTATTTCCTAAAAAGTCTTCAGGCTGAACCCACGTGGGCCAGCGTCCTCACGTCGGAAACCAAGATGGATAAAAACTTTTTAAAAAGGCTTAACTGTCTTAAGTTAAGACTTTCTGAAGACTTTTTATCCATATAATTGCTATGGTAACTGATCGACAACTACTCAGTAACTAAGGCCTTCTAATAAAATAATATTGTAACACACTGGAGAAACTTATAAATATGTTACAAAAACAAAATATATATGAAAAATAGCCAAGCAGTGACAATCAAAGAATAACATACACGAAAATAAAACTAAGCCTTGAAGTTGCATAAATGAACAAATCATTACGATTCTGTTAATTGCGCGCGCAATTAACGTCGCCAAAGAAGCTACAATTTTTAATATTACACCTGTAATAGTACATGAAATCTTGCAACTATTTAAACTAATTCTCTGGCAATATGACTAGGATCCTGCCTGTACGCCATTGTTTACTGTAGCATACGTGTAGTTACGAGGAGCGAGTTTTGCAAAGCCTGGTTTCAATATTGATTACTTCACCATGAACACAGTCATAGCTCAGAGACAGTGTCGGAGGTCAGCCATTCACAGAAGACTAACCCACCATGGCTTTGTTTCCCCAGGAATAATGCGAGGGTGAACAACGTATGTATTTGTAGCACATACTGGCCTATTTTCAATAATCTAAGGTCCTTACATACGATACTTTGCGGTGTTATGCTTTATAAGTAGAGGCCTGAAAAATTCGCGAGTTCAATTACCTGCAGCCTAGATTCTACAGTCTCATATACAAATTTGTCGATGCTAACTGTGCAATTGTTGTCTGCTGTTACAGTGGAAGGCAACGATTGGGTCAGCGTTCTCCAGAAGGTGTCAAACACTGTGTGGACCAATGACTAATGTTATATAAACACACATGTTTAGAATTCTAACTTGTCCCAAAATGAATCCACGAATTCTTCGAGTCTCTACTTATAAGCGTAAAGCTGTTAGCCAGGAATATTTAATAAACACATTCATTGATTTATTTTGTTTCAAATTACACACAATACTACATTTTCGTGATATAATATTCAAAGATGTTTAGATATCATCAAAACACAATAAACGTTGATACTTTTACAGAGATTGATAGAGCAGTGATGAGCGCTGTGATCTATGCGTTGTCAAAATGGGTTTAAATAAAAAAAAAAACAATCAAAAGTAGTTCCACTAAAAACGAGTGGCAACTTACTCATTATTCACGTAGCTTGAATTCACGGTCTTAACATATTCCCGGTGATTTTCAGTGACGGAACAGTTCTAAGGTATTGGTCCATAGTTCGTTCAAGTGATTGGTCTGTGGAAATATCACAGGATAGGGCGTGCATGCCAGCGACTACCAGCCGTTGTTCCAGCAACGAACTAATTTTGCCCCTTTTTTTTCACCAGTAGCGTCAAAACAAACGTGACTAGGAAACTGTTTATACAAATTGGTGCTTTGAAGTGATAACAGACTTCCGCTGAATAAATTTTAATGCAACCAGATTACAATCGACTTATACATAGGAACTGGGAAATTGCGCGAATTCGTTTCAGGACAAGTTAGTCTTGGAACACCTGTGTATTTCTGTACCGTTTGTAATTGGATCAGGGTTTAACAC
Organism: Dryococelus australis; assembly: GCA_029891345.1. Classification (NCBI taxonomy): domain Eukaryota; kingdom Metazoa; phylum Arthropoda; class Insecta; order Phasmatodea; family Phasmatidae; genus Dryococelus; species Dryococelus australis. Next base: position 7,887,410 of record CM057001.1, read on the forward strand.
ACTCGCCCAGGGGGATCTGCAAGCCAATAGCACACCTGCAAGGAAACCAACACCGAATCCCACGCCACATTGTCCGAGATAGAACTGGCTACACACGCGAGCCGCAGCCAATCAACAGGAGCGAGACTCGGGAATACATAGGACAGTGAAGTTTATCACACACGGCGTTCAAAACGCGATATTTTTCTGTCCCTAGCACAAAATAGATTTATTTCTTAGGTAGAAATTATTATATGTTGGAAAACTTTTCGCTGACGTATTCTTTGCTACTTGATTGTGGCAGTTCTGACGCGAGTGTCTCTTGGGAGGCGTGCACAGAAGATGACAATCATTGTATCTCATTTTTAGTTCGCGGATAAGCCAGTCGCTCTTGTAGGGGAGGGGAAAACACGGTAGAGAGCTCGTCCAGGGTGCGCATTTGCCACAAACCACATCCCAACATTGAACTGCTTTTCTATAGGCTGTCCACGATAAAGTGAGCACTTTTGAAGCCCTAGCTGCTTTTTACTTCCAGCCATTTTTAATACTTTAATCACCTTTTAAAATAAATATCGTCATGTAAGTAGTAAACACAGTGTTTATATTCACTACACGCGGAAGTAAATGTCAAAGGCTAAAATAAAATATATTTAGTGACCATTATTCTAAATGAGAGTGCTTTCAAAAGTGCTCACTTTACCGTTAATAGCATATATAGGCTATCCACGATAAAATGAGCACTTTTTAAATCACTGCTTAAGATCTACTTATATGCACGTTGTGTATTCTTCCACCTTATGTAAAATTATCATTGCCATGGGCCGCATCACTTTATTCATGCATCATTCAAGTGAAACTGTGATGTTATTAGAAAAGTAAATATTTTACAAATGTGCTATTTCTACACTTCGATGCGTTAAAAAAACAGAAAGCGAAAGAAAATAAATTTAAGTTATTGAAAATGGTTACGTAACACTTTATATTCGACGTTAAGATACGGAACTACTTTCCTATCCATCGTTACCAACTTAACTGGGCGCATGTAACTCAGGGCGTCCGTTAAAACATATGCTTGTAGGAGCAGTGACTTTATTCTAAGGTTGATTTTGAAAGTGCTCACTTTATCGTGAACAGCCGCTATCAATACGACTTTCATAAACGACGTGTATAGGATTTGAGGTTAGAACACTGTATGTAAACAAGTGCTTTGAAATGTTCTTAAACTTCTTCTGGCCAATCTTTAAAGCAATTTGATTACATTCAAACTGGTAAAAGCAGATTATTCACAGAAAAGGGCCTGTCTTTTCAAAGCAATGTATATAAACAGACAGGTTCATCACTGTTGACCATTCGACTTCGAAAGTTGTGTTGGTTAGGGATTGGTCAATGTTGGGGTGCATGCGCAGATGACTATAATCAGCCTACCACTCCGAGGAGTGACGTCACAGAGTAGCAGTGTGATGAATTACTGATAATACGCCGGACGCTACGCGCACGTGCGGGCTTGGAATTGTCGAAGGGTAAATATTAGCCGGGGAAGGGTGTGTGTGCGGGATTAGCAGGGTGATGGGGCAATTAACCTCCCCCCTCCCCCCACATTCTACTCCCTCTCGTCTTTGCGCACGATGTTAAGAACGAAGTTGGTTATCACTCTAGGCCAACTGTGTCGCCACCCCCTCCCCTTTTTTTTTGTTCACCCTTCCCATCAAGTGGGTCGCCAGCCATTAAAGCAGGACCATGTATCGTAATGGCGACCCCTCAACGACTTCGCACAGACTCGATGAGTATTAAATGGATTGTACACTGTTAAAAACGTCCGTATATTTACGGAAATTCTAACGGAAATGAACAGTAAATATACGGAAACGCAATCCGTAGTAGAGGGGCCTGTTTTTCGCGAAAAGACTTACTCGGAGGCTAGACATCAATATCCTATACGCACACTTGCGGTCTTCATTTGTCTATTGGCTGCTTGTATTTGTGTGAAGACCGCCTGTTACGTGAGTGAACCAATCAGAATTAAGTTTCTCCGATACTGACCGTCCGTGATTCGCGGGCATACAGATAACACGCATAACAATTCATAAGGCCCAATCACAAAAGTGGGTCTGAACTTAAGTGCTTTGGAACACGACTTGTCCTGAAATCTTTTCGCGATAAACAGGTGACCCTAGCAATTCGTCATGACAAAAAAAAAAAAAAAAAAAAAAAAAAACGAGAATTCTCCGTATTTCCGATATCTTGGTGTTTCGGGGACGAACATTGCCGAGTTTACACGAAGCTTTCTTCGCCAGCGCTGTAACCAGAAAGTTATAGGCTGTTCACGGTAGAGTGAGCACTTTTGAGGCCCTAGTTACTTTCTCCATCCAGTCAATTTTAATCCTTTAACCACCTTATGAAATATATATTGCCGTGGAAGTAATAAACGAAGTGAATATATTCCACCGCACTCTGAAGTTAACGTCCAAGGCTAAAATAAAATATAATTACTGACTAATATTCCAAATGAGAGGGCTTTCAAAAGTGCTCACTTTACCGTGAATAGCCTATATCGTTTCTGCGGCACTTAAGGTTTCCCAAGCCCCTAACACATATTCTTTCAAACATTAACAAGTATCATCAGGTGTCTAACATTTAGCAGCACCTAAAATAGTATTCTAACTTTAATAGAAACTGAAACAATTAGCATGTGTGATTCTATAAAATCCGCGCAAGATAACCGTGCGAGTTGTAAGTGCGTGGTTGTAGTAGCAAACTTACCAATATTTTATACACAGTAGAACACGCGCATTACGGAAATTAACGGAGAGGTTTCCGTAACATTTACGAGATGTCCAATTCTAAATACCAACGTGTCCGTAATTTTACGGAGAGTTTATGGACAACTCTGTATAAATTTTTCCCAACACTTTCACGTAAAAATGGAAGGAAATCCGTTTTAACAGTGTAGGAACGACGGCGCTATGGATATAAGGTTCAGAAGGGTAGTCGTAATCTCTGGGGGCGCCGAAGCCTACGTCGACTGATATAAATAGCCAATATATCCTCCCCGGAACTTACAATAGAAAACTTTTATTACGTCATTCGTTTCTCGCGCGCCTCTATGCCCCTCCGCGGCCAAATTCCGCGTCCTATTTCTTCCCGCGAGGCATCGGCCTTCCTCCGCCAGTGTTGCCAACTCGGTAGATTTCCCCCGTCAGATTCCGTGGAGTTCCAACTCCTGGACAGTTATAGTTCATTCGCAGTTACCTCCAACTTTTCTGAAGCCTGCCCTGCTAAAGTTCTACTCTCTGGATATCCCTCCGCCTCATACAACAAAGCTTAGCCAATTACAGCGAAGGGACTACAAGCCGTATTCGAACACACTCAATGTCAACGTGATAATATTTTGCATAAGAACCTACTAGGCAATACCAACACGTCTGTATTCTCCCCGGTCGCATAAGAACCTACTAGGCAATACCAACCCGTCTGTTTTCTCCCCGGTCGCATAAGAACCTACAAGGCAATACCAACCCGTCTGTTTTCTCCCCGGTCGCATAAGAACCTACTAGGCAATACCAACACGTCTGTTTTCTCCTCAGTCGCATAAGAACCTACTAGGCAATACAAACACGTCTGTTTTCTCCTCGGTAAGAACCTAATAGGCAATACCAACACGTCTGTTTTCTCCTCAGTCGCATAAGAACCTACTAGGCAATACCAACACGTCTGTTTTCTCCTCAGTTGCATAAGAACCTACAAGGCAATACCAACACGTCTGTTTTCTCCCCGGTTGCATAAGAACCTACTAGGCAATACCAACACGTCTGTTTTCTCCCCGGTCGCATAAGAACCTACAAGGCAATACCAACACGTCTGTTTTCTCCCCGGTCGCATAAGAACCTACAAGGCAATACCAACACGTCTGTTTTCTCCTCGGTCGCATAAGAACCTACTAGGCAATACCAACACGTCTGTTTTCTCCTCGGTCGCATAAGAACCTACTAGGCAATACAAACACGTCTGTTTTCTCCTCGGTAAGAACCTAATAGGCAATACCAACACGTCTGTTTTCTCCTCAGTCGCATAAGAACCTACTAGGCAATACCAACACGTCTGTTTTCTCCTCGGTAAGAACCTACTAGGCAATACCAACACGTCTGTTTTCTCCTCGGTTGCATAAGAACCTACAAGGCAATACCAACACGTCTGTTTTCTCCTCGGTAAGAACCTACTAGGCAATACCAACAGGTCTGTTTTCTCCCCGGTATAAGAACCTACTAGGCAATACCAACAGGTCTGTTTTCTCCTCGGTAAGAACCTAATAGGCAATACCAACACGTCTGTTTTCTCCCCGGTATGAGAACCTACTAGGCAATACCAACAGGTCTGTTTTCTCCTCGGTCGCATAAGAACCTACTAGGCAATACCAACACGTTTGTATTCTCCCCGGTTGCATAAGAACCTACAAGGCAATACCAACACGTCTGTTTTCTCCTCTCGGTCGCATAAGAACCTACAAGGCAATACCAACACGTCTGTTTTCTCCTCGGTCGCATAAGAACCTACTAGGCAATACCAACACGTCTGTTTTTCCCCGGTTGCATAAGAACCTACAAGGCAATACCAACACGTCTGTTTTCTCCCCGGTCGCATAAGAACCTACAAGGCAATACCAACACGTCTGTTTTCTCCCCGGTATAAGAACCTACTAGGCAATACCAACACGTCTGTTTTCTCCCGGTTGCATAAGAACCTACAAGGCAATACCAACACGTCTGTTTTCTCCTCGGTCGCATAAGAACCTACTAGGCAATACCAACACGTCTGTTTTCTCCCGGTTGCATAAGAACCTACAAGGCAATACCAACACGTCTGTTTTCTCCCCGGTCGCATAAGAACCTACAAGGCAATACCAACACGTCTGTTTTCTCCCCGGTATAAGAACCTACTAGGCAATACCAACACGTCTGTTTTCTCCCCGGTTGCATAAGAACCTACAAGGCAATACCAACACGTCTGTTTTCTCCTCGGTAAGAACCTAATAGGCAATACCAACACGTCTTTTTTCTCCCCGGTATAAGAACCTACTAGGCAATACCAACAGGTCTGTTTTCTCCTCGGTCGCATAAGAACCTACTAGGCAATACCAACACGTTTGTATTCTCCCCGGTTGCATAAGAACCTACTAGGCAATACCAACACGTCTGTTTTCTCCCCGGTTGCATAAGAACCTACTAGGCAATACCAACAGGTCTGTTTTCTCCTCGGTAAGAACCTAATAGGCAATACCAACACGTCTGTTTTCTCCCCGGTATAAGAACCTACTAGGCAATACCAACAGGTCTGTTTTCTCCCCGGTATAAGAACCTACTAGGCAATACCAACACGTCTGTTTTCTCCTCGGTAAGAACCTAATAGGCAATACCAACACGTCTTTTTTCTCCCCGGTATAAGAACCTACTAGGCAATACCAACAGGTCTGTTTTCTCCTCGGTCGCATAAGAACCTACTAGGCAATACCAACACGTTTGTATTCTCCCGGTTGCATAAGAACCTACAAGGCAATACCAACACGTCTGTTTTCTCCTCGGTCGCATAAGAACCTACAAGGCAATACCAACACGTCTGTTTTCTCCTCGGTCGCATAAGAACCTACTAGGCAATACCAACACGTCTGTTTTCTCCCCGGTTGCATAAGAACCTACAAGGCAATACCAACACGTCTGTTTTCTCCCCGGTATAAGAACCTACTAGGCAATACCAACACGTCTGTTTTCTCCTCGGTCGCATAAGAACCTACTAGGCAATACCAACACGTCTGTTTTCTCCCCGGTTGCATAAGAACCTACAACATACCACACCCCTCGGTCGCAAAGAACCTACAGGCAATACCAACACGTCTGTTTTCTCCTCGGTCGCATAAGAACCTACAAGGCAATACCAACACGTCTGTTTTCTCCCGGTGATAAGAACCTACAAGGCAATACCAACACGTCTGTTTTCTCCCGGGCGATAAGAACCTACTAGGCAATACCAACACGTCTGTTTTCTCCCGGTGCATAAGAACCTACTAGGCAATACCAACACGTCTGTTTTCTCCTCGGTCGCATAAGAACCTACAAGGCAATACCAACACGTCTGTTTTCTCCTCGGTGCATAAGAACCTACAAGGCAATACCAACACGTCTGTTTTCTCCTCGGTCGCATAAGAACCTACAAGGCAATACCAACACGTCTGTTTTCTCCCGGTATAAGAACCTACTAGGCAATACCAACACGTCTGTTTTCTCCTCGGTGCATAAGAACCTACTAGGCAATACCAACACGTCTGTTTTCTCCCCGGTGCATAAGAACTCCTACTAGGCAATACCAAACACGTCTGTTTTCTCCTCGGTCGCATAAGAACCTACTAGGCAATACCAACACGTCTGTTTTCTCCCCGGTTGCATAAGAACCTACTAGGCAATACCAACACGTCTGTTTTCTCCCGGTTATTGATTAGAATACAAAATTTTTTTCTCGGTTCGCATTAAGAAACCTACTAGGCAATTACCAAACACGTCTTTTTCTCTCCGGTGCATAAAAGAAACACTTATCAAATAAAAAAATTGTGCATATACTAACACGTCTTGTTTTCTCTCGGTTTATCGTAATTAGATTAAATATAAGTTATTAATTTTAATATTGATTATAGTAAATTTTTAAATCAATTAAAGATAATATTTTTAGCGTTAACACAAGTATAACACTCTGGTGTTTGCATGGCATATCTATTATATATAAGACGAGTTTTGTCTGTCTATCCGTCCCTTCACGTTACTTCTAATCCCATTGAAACCTCAACCAAAGATGTTTTCAAATTTTATGAGCGCATCCTCAAGTTCAAATATTTCAGGCGAGTTCAGATTACGCATTCATGACTGTGGACCTAAAACTTATTTTTATAGTTATTTCCATGAAAGTTTCGTATTAATGCCAAGAGATATTGCATAGAGAATGAATGGATGGAATATAATTTTTTTACTTTAAATGTCTCGCTTCAATGCTGAGATAGTTAAGTGGGGCCATAGTGGTCAGGTGGATAGAGCGATTCCAAGTGGGGCCTTCAGCGGCTTAGTGGATAGAACTATATCAAATGGGGCCTCAGAAGCTCAGTGGTTAGATATATATCAAATGGGGCCTCAGTGGCCCAGTGGATAGATATATATCAAATGGGGCCGCAGTGGCTAAGTGGCTAGAGCGATTTCAAGTGAGGCCTTAGTGGCTAAGTGGATAGAGCTATTCCAAGTGGGGCCGCAGTGGCCAAGTGGATAGAGAAATATCAAATATGTTTCTATTTCAGTCTTTGTATGATAACCAAATTTTTAACAACGTGAATATTCTAGGCACGTGACCATACTGGAAACACAGTCACGGACTAACACCTAGTTTATGAAATAACAAAACGCGTCACAGAGAGAATAATTTTTCAAAGCTTAGATTCATTAAGTGTGAAGAAATCTTTAATATACTATATCCATTAGTGACTAGTGGACAATCTAGTGGATACACAACAATTGTTTGTTGAAAGTGGTGGGCACTTTTTTTATAACAAGAAAAAAATTATGTTACTAACTGGAGTCCCCAAAATTGTAGGAAATCCAAATGTGTATATCACAGAGTAGTTTAGTTGTAAATGTAATTAAATTCATAATACCCAATAATTTTCATTTTAAAGGGCTTTAAATCAGTACACATAAATGTTAATTAGTTACTTAATTGCTAGTGTTGTTATTCAAAGGATCATTATGTGGACTGTCATTAGCTAGTGGATTCTGGTGGATTTTCACTCGTGGGTTAGTGTAATTAATTGTGTAAGTGTTGGTAACACTGTTTCACCCTCCCTCTCCCTCCGGAAAGCCTAGCTCCGGTCGCGGGAGCAATTTATCATGCCCGCGAAATCTCCTCCCTTCAGAAAACTGCCCTGCGATCACTTCAACTCGGGACCTGCAGGGGGAAGTTTCCATTATTATTTATTCGCGTGTTTATGTCGAAATATTGCCACGCTAGGAGACGGGCAGGCTGGTCGAGCGACATCAGTAAGTCCATGTCCGGAACAAAATGCCGGGCGACTTTTTTCATAATGCCCTCCTCGGTTCACGCAACGGTAAGGTAGCCTACTGTTGTGTATTGTGCGGGATATCCCGTACCCTGGGTCCGAAAAATAAATATCCCGCATGGACAAAGAAAGGACCTCATATATCCCCCGTATCTCAGACTTCTCCGGAAATAAATTGGATATTAACCGAGTGTCAGTAATTTACGACTCCCACAATAACAGCTAAGTTTACTTCAGCGCTCTAGCACAATAGCCACAGATTTAGTTCGAATTGACGCCGCCAGATGGTATTCGACAAGTGTGTTTCTGAAAGTAGCGCGCGCTGACCGATATACGTACACTGTCTTCATTTCCAGTGTGTGTTGATGTCGTCTGTTTTAAAGCCGATTAAATTAGAAATTAAAATCACTCCGAATTATTACTTTAGCTGCAACTAATATTTTGTTTATATAGAATAATTATGTTCACAGAAAATTTTGTTGACGAAAAAGTTGGTAACACAAAGCAACGGGGTCCCTCTAAGAATACCGAACGACGGAAAGTTACTTTAGATATGTCAATGTCTCCGTATTTAAACAATTGAGAGTGAGGAAGCCAGTTTATTTCTCCAATTACGCGGTCTGCACAAGTGTGATTCGCGATTTATCAGGCTGGAATGTATGCTTTGGCTAAGGGTCCATGGTTATTCAATTAGCGACCCTCAGGCCAATAGCTGTGCATCACACTCATCACACTGGCTCACGAACAAAATATTTTATTTTATTAACAATTATTATTTCTAACACACGCTTTTGAATACAACTACATGATTTAACGACGACTGTAACTACCATTAGCATAAAACTTGCACCAAAATAAGCTGGCTATTTACAAGTGCGAAGTGAGCGAAGAGATCTGGACAACTTTGGCGAGTGCCACTCTTCAAGCATTGTAATTATTTTTCAGTGACCCGATGGGAAAACTAACTGGATTTTTCTCACGTTATTTTATGTTCACTTTTCGCATTGCGTGACAATGTCACTCCAGAATAAAATCTACGATGGATATGAGGAACTAACAAACAGCATTATCTTTTGCAGTTCAACCAACTATGGCACAGTGAACTTTGATCCACCTGGCAGTAATATGGTTTCGGAAATATTAAGATACATTCTGTTGGAAATCACAGACTCATTTTATACGTGTATCGTGCGGTATTCTTTGTCGTGTAAAAAGTTACCTTGTTTCGTTAGAGAATATGTCGCATTTTACGCCGCTTCGAAACGGTTAAGATGCTGTGGTGGCCTCAAAGTGTACTATATGACTCCTGTAACATCGGCTAGAAATTTCGCCGATACACCTTTTTACCAGCAACGTGAAATTACAATTCAAGTAAGAGAAAACCTTAAGCCAGATGAACTGTGAAATGACCTCTATAAACGAGCGTGCTAATGATCGACAAAAATATCTGGAAGCTGGTTGGTTGAAAGATATTTGTTGCGAAATAATATAACGACGCGGGGGTGAGACATCATGTCACACACGCCGTGGGATACTGTCTTGTGTGTGTTAGTCTCGTGGGTATTGTACCCCGCAGGTATACATTGATAACGTAAGACGCAAACACGAGTACCAGCGATTTATTTTATATAATATAATTTATTTTAGATATATGGACTAATTTTTTGCTAATATTCCGTACCTTAAGCAAGTTGAGTTTTGTCTGATTTTTTTCACACGTTAAAATGTTGCTCTAGTACTTCATTGTCCCGAGAATCATAAATTATAAACATGTTTCCATCTTGTGTTGAATGTTTGTCTTTATGGATTCTTTATTTCACCGAATCCCTACTGTATGTGATATCACAGAAATTATTTTAGTTAAATAATGTCAATAATAGTTACTGAATGTTAAGTATTCTGCATCTACTCGTAGTACTAACTCGAGGCAAATACAGTGTTTAATAATGACCAGCTAACTTCCGTAGTTTCGTTGTCATCGAGAGAAAAATTACAGTTACGCAAAATTTTAAATTTCAGAAATCACATAACAAAAGAAAGAAAACTTACTAAACTGGCATTTACTAATATGAACACTGCAGGCACCACATAGTAAGTTCTATTCTGCCCTTTATCATAAATAAAGATAGCGCATTGCGTCTCTAGAAGTACTGAACTGATTTTAACAAAATTTCGCAATTATTAAATAAAATACATTTACTTTTAAAATGCCAATCATATGCTGTATCTCTTAGAGAGATTTGTAATATATTTATAACTAATTTACCGATTTGAATAGACATGGTATGCTATCATTACGTGACCTAGCATCTGCCGCTTCATTAGAGTTAGCTATTTACAGAAATCTTAAGTTATACCTGTATGTTTCCGAAAATATTCAACTAGTTCGCATCAGAATTGTAACACGAAATTTTTCATCGCACATAGGTATCTATCGTTTAATCGTTTTTAATTTACAATCATTTTCAGCAATACTGAACTGTTAAGGTGGTTTGTCATATCTCTGGAAACTTTCAAACGATTTTAATCCAACTTGGGGCTGAGGAAATAAATAACACCGGAATTAAATCAAGTCCTCAATAGTATCTCACCTACCATTTTGGACAAGTGTATACAAATGTAACAACCATGTTGCCTCTAAGAAACTTTTCAAGCGATTTATACCAAATCTGATATAAAAGTAGCGCTATTAAAGAACGCTACCGCGTGTGGAATTTTAACGTACAAAACTTTTGCAAGATCTCATTTTTGGCCCAATTAATTTATTACTTAAAGTAAATATAAAGTAGACTCTAAAATGAGAATTACGAAAAAACCTACGATGTTTGTATATCATTGTCAACATGTATGTGCCAATAAATATCTGTGATTGGTGTATCTGTGCACTTTCACTACTTGGGAACTTATAAATCTCTGTGATTGGTGTATCTGTGCACTTCCACTACTTGGGAACTTATAAATCTCTGTGAGTGATGTATCTGGTATCTGTGCACTTCCACTACTTGGGAACTTATAAATCTCTGTGATTGGCGTATCTGGTATTTGTGCACTTCCACTTCTTGGGAACTTATCAAAACGGAAATATTACAGTTTCCAAAACGACCCTATCACGTCAAGAAAAGGCACTTTTACTGCAGAGATCTAAATAGAGAAAGTGAGACAAATTTCTGAAGAAACCATTTTTTCTATATCTGGAATAAGTTACGTGTGTGCTCAGTTTACTATTTTGTGTAACCATCAGTTAAGTGATCGCTATAATTCATGAAGTTTATGATCCAAAGTTTAGAAAGGAGAAAAATATTACATAAATCTGTGCAAGCATCGCCTACATGCGTAAATAAATATTCCATTAATCATGTATTTATACAACATTTGAGATATGTAGTTCGCGAGGCTGGAATTGTATATACATTTTAGGAAACAGTACATTTAGTCAAATAATTTCTTTAACAAAATTAAGTAAAATAATACTGTATTTGAAGTGTGTGTATAGATGTAAAATAAAAAGTGAAATTATTGGTTTAATGATTTTGAGATATTACTAATATAGTTTAATGAGATAAACATTTAAAATCTTAACATTACGTTAATATTTAAACATTAGTATAACGAAAGAATTTTTACATAATGGGAAAGAGTCATCAAAATTTTAAAGCACATCTAATTCCTCACTTGCAGGTACGTGTTATCAAAACAAAATAGACCAAAATATGAATTTTACTGAGTGAATACAAAAAATTGGATTTAATTATTTGCCATATTATGACTTTAATGTACAAATGATTTTTAATGTGTAGTAGTCAGAACTGGAAGCGCTTCTTAAGTGTTTTTGGAGTTGTACTTAATACGTAATGTAATGACATAGGAAACTGAGTGTGCCCAACACGATATGTAAAAAATATGCAGAATTTTACGCAAGCAAATTCAAATTGTGCACAAAAAGAACAATTTTAAGGCTTACTTTTGTTTTTTTGTGGTAGCGTCTTTCTTACTTTTCAATGTAGAAATTCATAAAGCATATACCGAGACGTTTATCGTGCCTACAAGATTTAAGATGCGAAATAAATAAATGAGAGAAGCTATTCTTGGCTCGGTATTCCGAGAATATCTTTATCTTCTACATGTCTAGCGCTTGAGATTAAACTACCAGCTTTCAGATACCGACCTAATAAATAATATGAAAGACTAAACGTTTGTCTGAAGTATCATCATCAAGAAGAAAATCGCGGCGAGCAGCATACAACATACAAGCAATTTTGGATGTACCATTGGACGTCTGAGAATGCAGTACCGAAGAAACACTCTGGCTGACGGAAATTTCGATTCTCCCCTTGCTAACATTCTCTCTGCCGAATATGACATTTTTCCTTTGAGGCAGGAATTACAACAACCGGTCGCGTTCGTTTGTCATCCGTCCGTCAATCACGTGACCAATAGCCAATCAGACGTGTCATTAATTCTATCCGTCCGTCAAAACCTTGGCAAACTTTAACTTTTGACGGACGAACGGACGAAATTGCAGCCTTCTAAACGTTCACGTTTGGTTACTCGTTCGTACTGAGTTCTTTACAAGGCTGTGTGGTGTGTGCAGCGTTTTTTTTTTTTTGGCTGTCTTTTATTTTCACATGTTTGTTTATGTAACTGTAAAATGAAATTGAAATTGCGTTACATTTTTCCTGAAGACTAATTTATAATTACGTATGGAAACACGAGCTCCTTTTGCACAATAGTAAAAGTAATAAATTCATTCTTTATATGTTATTTGAAAAGGGTTTTTCATATATTGATTTCCGTTACGTATGTGTAAGTGCGTTTTGGGTTCTTAGAAACTCAATACCGCCAGAAATTTTCACTTTTAATGGAGAATATTTTTCTATTTGTAAACAGTTTGGTTTTTATTAGTTGGCAGCAATGAACTTACGACGGACGTACCAAGTCACATGGTCATCAATGATTAAAGTGTTTGTTTATATCTTAATTTTTAAATGTCAAGTATTTTCATATGAATAAAACACTTTTAGCAATTTGCATTTAATTAAACTATATTACGAATTGGTTAGAGATAGTATACATATATCTCGAAGTATCTGTTTACAAATCAGTTTTCTAACCTAAAATCCAAACCATACCGTTTTCGCAAGACTTGTAGGCAGAAAAGCAGTTCAATGTTGGGACACGGAGATTGGTTGAGCGCAGCCAGCGAGATCGATATACCTCATATTTAGTCTATGGTTGTAAATTGGTCGGCTGGGAGACTGACAGACGGATGTGACGGGCTGTTGTAAATCCTGCCTGGGCAGGCGCCCAAGAACACACGGGCGCGCAGAAGCGAAACAGTGCGGTTTGTGGCGGTTCCTTTAATGTGGGCGTAGCCATGCTCCGGTTGGCTGCGCGGGGCTCCGGGGACAGACCTCGTGTCTCATTGGCTACTGCGTACTGCGGAAGGTTCCGTGTTTGCTGGCTTGCCGGCCTGTGTATGGTCTACCCTCCCAATGGCAGTGTCCTATATCTGCAGGGACGTTGCACAATGAAGTGGCTAGAATGGTCTGCACTGTACACGGTGAAACATGCCGTCCAATCAGAAAGGTTCCCTACTTGTGGGAGACATCACTCGCTGCTCAGACTATGTTCCGTAGCCTCGTAAACCACTGCTGCCAGTAACATGAAGCACAGATAGATGTCTATTGGTCCCGATATAAGCCAAAGCGTCGTCTTGATACCAGTAGAGTACCGAACAAAAGATTTGTTTGTTGCAACGCCTATAATTATATATTTATCTTTGACTGTAAGTGTTAACCAGCTCAGTCCCAGCGTCCATGATTGAGGACACATCGCACATGAAGAATGTTTATGGTCTGCGTCGTACACAACAAAGAATCACAGTGATCATTATTTTGAGCGTCGTCTTCGTTGTGAGACATCTGATTTGTTGAAGTTACTGCGCCTTTCATTTCCGAACGATTACTACAGACACCAACGAACACGCGGCACGTGTCCACGGGTTGCGAGAAGCAAGCTTGACACACGTGTACAGCGCCCATAAGATATTCTAACAATTGCAACACTTGAGCCTCGTAAATTAGGTGAGGACTGAATGCGATAGCCAGACGGTAATTGGCGAACGGCGTTCCGTGTTTGTGGTCGGTGACGCCATTTTGCTGGCACGTGTGGTTTGACTTCGCGGGACAAGAAGCTGCTCCACTCGAGCGCACTGGGTCGCGTATAGCTGTTAAAGGCTGTTCACGATAAAGTGAGCACTTTTTAAGGCCCCTCTTAATTTTTACTTTCATCCTATTTCCAATTCCCTGCTGCTTTTTTAATTAAGCATGCAATGTGACGAATAAACACAGTGTATACATTTCACCATCAAAATGTAATGCCGGATGCTGCAATAAGATATATTTATTGGTGGTAAAAAAACCCGTTGGGAGGGCCTTAAAAAGTGCTCACTTTACCGTGAAGAGCCTATACCTGCATATATTGTAACGGGCGCACTGAGTGGTACGCGTCCAGTAAAGTTGGTAACCATGTCTTAACGTCGAATAAAAAGTGCCTGGTAACCATTTCTGATAACTTAAATTATTTCTTTCGCTTTCCGTATTTTGAGCAGATTTGTAAAATATTTACTTTACTAATAATTTCACAGTTCCACTTGACAGACGCATGAATAAAGTGATGAGGCCCATGACAATGTTAATCTTACATAAGGCGGAAGAATACACAGCGTGCATGCAAGTAGATCTTAAGCAGGGCTATAAAAAGTGCTCATTATATCGTGAATATCCTATAATGGGAATACCGTAATGCTTAGTATTTGAAACGTGAAGTAAGGAAATGTGCGGAACGCGGTAGGCATGGATGTAAAATGTGTCTTTTGTGATTTTAACTTCATTTCGGACACAGCATGGCGGGTCGAAATTGCAAAGTTCCGAATGGTAACTGAGAAAAAAAGAGCCGATTTAGATCTTGTTTGCTTAGGATGGTTAACGTTAAGTTAGAAAGTAGTGCTAAAGGTATAACCTTTTAATAGGCATCGTCTACCCGGAGGGAAGGTTTGGTGAGGCCAGCGATGGTTCCACTGGGAACTTTGTATTCACCTCGGTGAACTGATATGTTCTGTGCAATGGCGGTCTGGTGGGAAGTACGAGTACATGGCGAAGGAAGGCGGTTAGATAAGAGGAAAGAGGGGTGCGTGGTGGTGGGTTTGGGGAGGGCAAGGTCTCTCCCTCTTTAATTTACTAACGTAATGTGACCTGCGCCGGTCTTGTATCGCGACCCCCACTTTGTCACAGTGATGGCTCCTTGGTGGGCTATTACGACCCGGCCACACGTGTTAGGGCAGCTTGGTGAGTGGGGGAGGGTGATGAGATTAGTCAACTGCGCCGTTAGTCGATATGAAGTAGCGCGAGCCAGGGCAAAGCATGCGCAGGCCAACATCTGCCCTCTCCTCCACTGACACATCTTGTACATATTCGAATTCTTCCCGCAGAGTGCTTACAGAGGCGAAGCAATCGCTTGCCATGGTGGAACTTCAGCCGCACGCGCCAGAAAAATGGAGTCACCGACCAACAAAATACTGCAAGCCGTTCGCCAATCACCGCCTGCTCTTAAGTTGGCAGATCGCTTGGGTGGACAGCCGAACGGCGCGCACGGCTCCAGCAGGAATCGTTTTATTAGAAAACCGCCCAACGTGTCTGATTGAGGTATGCTTACAAATAGCATTTAAGAAACGTTTCGTGCCTCTATAAGTCTTTTATTTTCTCAATTACTATCTAAAGCATGTTTTTGTGATAGTGAAAATGGCTGAAACGGAAAATTAGTTATTAGCAAAATGCCAGAAATTGTGTGAGATGGAACACCAAAATCACGGATAGCTTTAGGCTGATTTTATGCCTACCATATGTGAATATTTGGCGGGTGATATCAACCTTCGTTAGGAAATTAGAGGGCGCTATATTATTAAACAAAACAAGTGCGTTATGACGTAATAATAATGTGAATGTTAAAGGAACACGAAACATTGCCTTGGTTTAACACGGGAGCTGTAGTGGCTAAGCGGTTTGACAGCTTGCCTCCCACCAAGGTGAACCGGGTTCAATCCCCGGCCGGGGTTTAGGTAAAAACTACCAGATTTTCTCAAGTGGGGAATCGTGCCGGACGATACCGCTGGTCGGGTGGGCTTTTCTCGGGGCTCTCCCATTTCCCCCGTCCTTACTTTCCGGCGCTGTTCCATTCTCACCTTATTTCACCCACCCAATCTCTCTCAACCCAACAATGGTCCAACACACACAGGCGAACGGTCGGTTGTCGTCCTCAGTTCGATTGTTGTACTTAGCTGACAGGATTTTTTTTCTGACAGGTTCTCATGTTGGGAGAGTTGCAGACGCTAACGTGATGCCGTACTTTCTCGGGGTTCTTCTCATCTCGCCTCGACAAATCTTCTGGCCGTTTGAAACGACATTATGCTCTCAACCAGTGTTTATCTTGTGTGTCTACCCCTCGCATTCACGCGAGTATTTACAGGTCGACGGTCATCTAGATCAATTAAGCACGGCACAGTGGGGTGAGGCGAAGTTGTTCTTGTCACGTGACTCCCCCGTCAAAGATGGAGCTGTGGGTTGACGGAAGAGCGCGCAGGTAACCGACATCACGTGATGCCCGTCTCTTGTCACAGCGGTCTGCACTTGAACTACCGTTTCAGTAAGTCATAAACACAAGCTGAGTAATGGCTCTGGCTACTGCCCTTTTCACATTCAGGGTGTTGGATAACAAAACGTTAATTATCAACTAATTGTATATCCATTCACGGTTACTTTCAACTTTTCTGAAGCTCTGCTAAATTTCCATTTTCAGTAGTGTAATTGCAAGAGTTAGCTACCAAGGAGCAAGAGTGGTACAAGTGCCATTTCATAAAATTCGAGAGGGTGTGTTCCCCTCCCCCTCCCTCCTATAGGTCTACAACCTCTCACACCCTCCCCCTCCCGATCCTCTGTGCTGTGATTGGCTGTTGGCTGAGGGTGGAGTTACCCCTCCTTTCCCCTCCACTCCCTGAGAGGTGTGCTGTGATTGGCTGTTGGTTGAAGCTGGGCGAAACAGGCACAAAGTACGCTGAGGAGGCTGTCTGGCAGGATGCCATTGGATGAACTGCCGCCAGGATGGGCGCTTTGGCGACCGGAGTGGATGTGGTACTCGGTTAGACCCCGGTCGAAGGCAATTAGGCGTGATTGCGTAATGAGTAATTACATAGTAAGTACACATGTTCACTCTTCAGCTACCGAAACACAAATGAGGAGGTTGACAGGTTAGTATAGGTTGTGGTCAGGGGAGGTGAGGTGTTTGGTTCGATCCCCGACTATACTAAATATGTGCAATAAGTAATTACAAATTAAGTACCTACAATTATTCTAAGTACCGATACTTATTACAAGCACTAATAACATGCATTGAATATTTGCACCATTACCAATTGTGCAATTGCCCAATTGCAAATGCTAATTACAATCAATGAGTACCGAGAGAGTAATTACACTTCCACTCCCTCTCCCCTGGTTCACTCCCCATATTGTGTTAGTGGACAGTTTTACTTATTCGCTTATACATTTTACGTGTAAGCCCCCTCTTTTTCACACTTTACAACTCGTTTTTTAATCAGTATTTTAAAAATCTATAATAATAATAATAATAATAATAATACATGTTTTAGTGTTTGACACGTTCCATTTCGTTATTTACATTTGATTCCCATATTATAAATAAGATGTTACCCGCTAGCGCAGAGGTATTCGCCTAACACCCACGGCTGTGTCCCAATACAGCCTCAACCCAATTTTTCTTCCCAACCGAAAAGCAATAAACACAATTTTAAAACTTCAACGGGACTTTCAAAGATGAAGCCAAGCCTACTTGACTTAACGATTTCGAAAATTTGATACTTGAAGTCAAAATCAAGAAGCGATTTTGCCGACAGTCTATCAGCGATTATGTGGAATGAATATGTGTTCACCGTAAGGCGATTTTCAACTCTATATACTGAACCAAGGTCGTATGAATTAAATAAATGGCAAACGAATGATTTCCGAAGAGAAAATATATGGACTTATACTTATGAATAAAGCAATAAGCGAGTTTTTAGCGCACTTTCCTAAGTAAAGAAAAACTTATGAGATCACTTTCCTGTCTATGAGTGTGTGTGTCTCCCCCCCCCCCCCCCCATTTTTTCTTACACGAAACTCGGTACACGTATAGCATTAAGTAAGGATACCTAACTTTTATAGTTTTCGGCAACGCCGGGCACTTAATTCCAAAATGGCGGCCATTTTAAAATGTAGGGCGATATGTCATGTCTCGGGAACCATTTAACCGATTTTAGCCACATGTTGTATGCTTACAGTGAAACTTCTAATCGTTAATTTAAGAGGTAAATATTGTCGTTGGTCCACCATTTTGGAAGATAGCGCTACATGAAAAAATAAAGCTTTTATCTTATACCTCGAAAACTACTCAAACAATTTTCTTCAAAATTCGTCAAATAAGTAGAACTATGATAGGCCAAGTAAATATAAGTAAATGAACTTTATTAGGAACTTATTTTCAAAGTGGTGGCCCTACAAATATTTTAGGTTTATTTGATACGACTACCATACCGTCAGGCCAATTTCAGCCAAATTTTGTATCCTCGTATTTTTAAGGACACTTGTGGAGCTTTGAACGACTGTCCGGGCTCAAACTAAGATATATTTCTGAATGCATTTGTTTTTGTTACAGCTTCCAGTGACAGTCGTCAACGGATACATCTCCTCGCTGTCGGGGCAGACGCGTCGCTCATGGCCGTGGCCAGGCACTCGAGGACGTCGTTCACGATTGATGGACGTCCTTCGTATTCGACTGACGATGGCGTTAGCGTACAGGGGTTTAAGTCGCCGGGGAAATGGCGTGGGCGGACGACAGGCAAGGATATTGGAAAGTTCTGCCCCAAGAAAAAAGATTTCATACTTCATCCCATTGATTGATTGCTTGTTTAGCTGCGAGGACCGCCCGCAAAATGCGGGAGGACGAGGCACACATCCTTTTTCTTTTTTTTCATTTCGAAGTGAACGAGGATGAGAAAATGGGGGGGGGGGGGGAGTTACAAGGAGGAGAGTTCGCCGCCCCCGCAGACTTGAGGTCGCGGCAGCGCGTTTTCCTGACAGCCGCTCCTTCTTGTTTCCACTGCTCTCCCCGGAAATAACATCGCCGGAGAACTTCCCCAAACCCCATTTGTTTCTGATGTCGGGAGGCTGCGCTCGCTCGCTCGTTACTATCGAGCGGCACCCGGCGCCCGAACCACCCCGCACCGCAACATTGTTCTTCTCGCAGGACTGCAGCGCCACATTTCTTACACTATTGTGCACTCAATGTCTATTCTTTTTTAATTCTTGCGAAATTATTGTACGGAGGAAAATTCTTCCAAATATTCTGTGGAGAAAAATTATAGCAAAATCATTTGAAGGGAAATTCATGCAAAATATTATGCGGAGAAAAGTTCTTGCAAAATATTCTGTGAAGGAAAATTTTTGCAAAATATTCTGCTAGGAAAAATTCTTGCAAAAATATTCTGTGGAAGAAAATTCTTGCGGAATTCATTAAATGTCGCTCCACCACGTCACCTTAGGATAATTGGTTATGTTCAGTCAGTTTATCGCGGGCATGTGCCCTTAACCTAAAGCAAAAAAAAAAAATGGTTATATTAGGTTATGTTTGGTTAGACTAACTGAAAAAAAAGGATGTGTAGTATAAATACGTTCTCTCACCATGCCGAAGGGAGTTTCTGGAGACTGTGTAGACAGTGAATGGCGAGTGTTCCTGTGTATTCGACGAGCTACGGCCTACTTCAACACCATCACCTTTCAAACTACCGCATTTTTTTTCTTTCAATAAAATGAAATATTTACTATAAAATACTACACCATATTTCCAAGTCACACAACAATATTGTTAGGCGCTGACTCTCGCCCTAGACGCTACCTCCATGCGCGGTCGACCCTCCTCTCACCAGGCAGAACCGCTCGCTGCCCCATCGCTTACCCGCCACATGGGGAATATTGACAGCTGTGACCTAGCTGACGTCACAGCCCCTCCCCCTCCGCTGCTGGAGAAGCAGACGAGTTTAGAAGAAGTTTAGAAGTATGTTGGTAGAAGTATTTTGCCGAGGTTGGTAACCGGGCGATGTCGAATGCGGCGAAGGACATATGTGGAAAGGACGGACGAGGTAGTTGTGTTGTGAGTGGACGCGAGGAAGTGAAATTTGACGAGCGGAAGTGAAACTTGACGAGCGAAGGCTACTGGGCACGAGGGCGCTCGGAAACTTCTAGAACACTGCGGACTGGTGGAATTTGGAGTAAACTGATGTGGCACTGGATGAACATGTGATACGGACTTTGTCCATTTTGGAACTGTCAGATATGGAGATATAATTTATAAAGTAATTCATCAAGTTTTGTTGCGCTGTCTATTGTGATTGATTTGAAATATCTCGTTACAATAATTTCTTAGATGTAACTGTACGCTGTACTTATTGATTTTATAAATTGCAAATAGCAAGAGATATCAATATATTGTGAGATATTGAGACGAGAGTATTTTCTTTGTAAATATTTTTAATGAAGTAGGAAATTATAATTAACTCATTTACTTAATTAAGACCTCCATCCCTTAACGAACCTGGTTTAGCCCACTGACTTTGAGGAAATTGTAACAATATGTATAAAATCTTCTCAAAACGAACTTAGTCTTTCTACAGTTGATTTCGGACAATTTAACTGCGTTTTAACTAAAATTATACACACAAAGACCTAATATTAAATATTTAAATTGATAGCCTGTTTTTGACGAATTTTCTCACAGGAGGAATATTTTCCTCTAAATCTTGTGAAATTATTCCTCATTAGAAATTCTTCAAAAATGATTCCTAATTCGAAATATTTTTAAATTGGACTATTCCTTGTTTGAAATTTTTTGCGAAATAATTTTCTGGCGAACATTAATCTATTTGCAGTGACGACAAATATATTTGTCAGCGATTATTATTTGACGTCATATATTTTAATCACTCCAGATTCTTTCTACATCCTTGACTTGATGAGATAGCTGACGTGGCTCGGCTGATTTCAGACAAATTGTAGACGTCTATTATAAGAACGTTTTTGATTGACCCAGACGAATGGGGAAATAGTTGTACACTCAGATAATAGCTAAATATGATTGTTTATTGCGTGAAAGTTTACTTATTCTAATACTTTAAAGTACTTTGCACACGCCAGAAATTTACATCTCTGTTTCGGCCGCCGTGTGTGTACGAAGCTGCTTTAGTCAATTGAGCCAATCAGAATTTTGATAGTCTTAATAATGAACGTTTGTCATTTGTGTGACTGTCCAGTACCTCCAACTACAGCCTGTTACAAAATATTTACTTGTATGAAGTCAGTTTTCCACGCAGTGTACTTGAAATCGAAATGGTTAAAACTGATCCAAAACTATTCATTAAATTTCATATCTTTTAAAACTGATTCAGTGAAATCAAGTTCTACTAATTATTTTACTTGCTATTATTCACTAATTTAATAATGATTTCTACCGATTCTTTGTGAATTTCATTGGTCTGGCTCTAAAACATCAGTGTAGCCCACCAATTTGCCAGTAGGTAACAAATCATGAACTAAAGTTTCAGTAAGAATAATTTAGAGTGAGGAATGTATTTCCATGGTGATAACAAAATAATACATTTTTGTTATCACTAACAAAGAGATTGGTGGTCATTTAGAAATCGTTTTTGGTTGCTACGTAAACAAGTTGGCGTAGCAAATTCCCTCTAAATATTTTTTTGACCACCGATTTTTCCTCAGGATGACACTGAACAAGAAGTTCCCTCATTTTATTTATGTGCTACGGAGAGAATAACTTAACTGGATGTAATATTGTTATAATGCAATTAACTGCCTCCAACTTCACTTTGACACATATACAAACACACACATGTGAAGACAGGAAATGCGACAATCTCTCACACAGCGAATATCGCGAAAAAAAGTTTAATAATTTCACGGAGTGCATTTTTTTTTCTACAAAAACCCGCACAGTAGACACTACATTTCTGTATATTTAAAAATATGAGACGAACGCACATAAATAAGTAAATAATTACTTTACGTTAATTTAAAAAAAACATAGTCATTTAAGTGGCTAAAATCTAAAACTGAATTCACTTTAGCTAACACGTGATTCTTGTTGATACAACTGAACTATTACCGTTCAGTATTTCTTAAGAAGGTTCTCAAAGTCCGTAGTTTAAATGTAAGCTTGGAATATATACACTGATACTAGTTTACTTTTCCTCATTTATTTACAGATCCTAAACACAACATAAATATAGCGTCAATATTGTAGTAGAGTCAGTTATTTGCTGAGTTAAGACAACTTGGGCTCTGTTCAATTCGTACTTCACTTGGTCTTCAACTCAGCACGATCGTTTGTAAACATATGATATTCACCATAAATCAGTTACCGTTACGAGTACACTCCCACGAAATTCGAATTCCACTGACTGTCAATCGACGAAGACCCACTGAAAATTCAGAAATACAAAACCCGTGACTTAATGCTTGATTCTCCTACTCAGTACCACGGTCGTAAATTGCATACAGCGTTCCATTGCCGTGCAAAAAAAAAATTAAATTATACTGAGAAAATGTGTTTACGAATAACGTGCCAAAAAAAAAAAACCCCCCATCTTCCGCGTGTTGTTCTTTCGAATGTAGAAAACTTCAAATCCTTTTATTTTACTTTCCTAGTAGAAAGGCTTTGGCTATCCTGCGGTTGTGTGTATTCCCCACACCCAATCATTTTAGTAATCAATCGAACATACTAACAATATTTTGTACGTGCCTAATGCGAATACCTATTTATAAAAGATTGCATTTTGTAAGGCAAAGTGATCGTGTGGGAAAATTATTCTAGCGATAACATAACGGTTGCTTGGTATATTCACGGCGTTGCCATGTTTATTTTTGTTACAAACAATTGGAAAGAAAAAAACATATACACACGTTTATATTATACATTAATACAAGTAATTTGTATACGAGAACAGAAAAAAAAATTTTATTTCTGGTCTTGAAAATCGTAAAATTAAGTAAAAAACCTATAATCTGTAATATAACAAATTATATATGTCATTAGTCTGCTCAGTTGGCTACTGTATTCTTACAAAGTAACTCCTTGTAGTTCAACGAAAGTTTATTTCGGCAAAACAGGGTTCAACATTTTTTCTTGTAAAAAAAATTATTATTTCGTCTTTCAGAGATTCAAACTCGCTGACACACTCGACGTTTATGAGCTCTCGTTTACACTAGACGTTTATGAGCTCTCGCTGACACACTCGACGTTTATGAGCTCTCGCTGACACACTCGACGTTTATGAGCTCTCGCTGACACACTCGACGTTTATGAGCTCTCGTTGACACACTCGACGTTTATGAGCTCTCGTTGACACATTCGACGTTTATGAGCTCTCGCTGACACACTCGACGTTTATGAGCTCTCGCCGACACACTCGACGTTTTGAGCTCTCGCCGACACACTCGACGTTTATGAGCTCTCGCCGACACACTCGACGTTTATGAGCTCTCGCCGACACACTCGACGTTTATGAGCTCTCGCTGACACACTCGACGTTTATGAGCTCTCGCCGACACACTCGACGTTTATGAGCTCTCGCCGACACACTCGACGTTTATGAGCTCTCGCTGACACACTCGACGTTTATGAGCTCTCGCTGACACACTCGACGTTTATGAGCTCTCGTTTACACACTCGACGTTTATGAGCTTTCGTTTACACACTCGACGTTTATGAGCTCTCGCTGACACACTCGACGTTTATGAGCTCTCGTTTACACACTCGACGTTTATGAGCTCTCGCTGACACACTCGACGTTTATGAGCTCTCGTTGACACTCTCGACGTTTATGAGCTCTCGCTGACACACTCGACGTTTATGAGCTCTCGTTGACACTCTCGACGTTTATGAGCTCTCGTTGACACACTCGACGTTTATGAGCTCTCGTTGACACACTCGACGTTTATGAGCTCTCGCTGACACACTCGACGTTTATGAGCTCTCGTTGACACTCTCGACGTTTATGAGCTCTCGTTGACACACTCGACGTTTATGAGCTCTCGCTGACACACTCGACGTTTATGAGCTCTCGCTGACACACTCGACGTTTATGAGCTCTCGTTTACACACTCGACGTTTATGAGCTCTCGTTTACACACTCGACGTTTATGAGCTCTCGTTGACACACTCGACGTTTATGAGCTCTCGTTGACACACACCTCGACGTTTATGAGCTCTCGCTGACACACTCGACGTTTATGAGCTCTCGCGGACACACTCGACGTTTATGAGCTCTCGCTGACACACTCGACGTTTATGAGCTATCGCTGACACACTCGACGTTCATGAGCTCTCGCTGACACACTCGACGTTCATGAGCTCTCGCTGACACACTCGACGTTCATGAGCTCTCGTTGACACACTCGACGTTCATGAGCTCTCGTTGACACACTCGACGTTCATGAGCTCTCGTTGACACACTCGAAGTTTATGAGCTCTCGCTGACACACTCGACGTTTATGAGCTCTCGCTGACACACTCGACGTTTATGAGCTCTCGCTGACACACTCGACGTTTATGAGCTCTCGTTGACACTCGACGTTTATGAGCTCTCGCTGACACACTCGACGTTTATGAGCTCTCGTTGACACTCGACGTTTATGAGCTCTCGCTGACACACTCGACGTTTATGAGCTCTCGCTGACACACTCGACGTTTATGAGCTCTCGCTGACACACTCGACGTTTATGAGCTCTCGCTGACACACTCGACGTTTATGAGCTCTCGCTGACACACTCGACGTTTATGAGCTCTCGCTGACACACTCGACGTTTATGAGCTCTCGCTGACACACTCGACGTTTATAGATCTCGTTGACACACTCGACGTTTATGAGCTCTCGCTGACACACTCGACGTTTATGAGCTCTCGTTGACACACTCGACGTTTATGAGCTCTCGCTGACACACTCGACGTTTATGAGCTCTCGTTGACACACTCGACGTTTATGAGCTCTCGCTGATCACACTCGACGTTTATGAGCTCTCGCTGACACACTCGACGTTTATGAGCTCTCGTGACACACTCGACGTTTATGAGCTCTCGTTACACACTCGACGTTTATGAGCTTTCGTTTACACACTCGACGTTTATGAGCTCTCGCTGACACACTCGACGTTTATGAGCTCTCGTTACACACTCGACGTTTATGAGCTCTCGCTGACACACTCGACGTTTATGAGCTCTCGCTGACACACACTCGACGTTTATGAGCTCTCGTTGACACACTCGACGTTTATGAGCTCTCGCTGACACACTCGACGTTTATGAGCTCTCGCTGACACACTCGACGTTTATGAGCTCTCGCTGACACACTCGACGTTTATGAGCTCTCGCTGACACACTCGACGTTTATGAGCTCTCGCTGACACACTCGACTGTTTATGAGCTCTCGCTGACACACTCGACGTTTATGAGCTCTCGCTGACACACTCGACGTTTATGAGCTCTCGCTGACACACTCGACGTTTATGAGCTCTCGTTTACACACTCGACGTTTATGAGCTCTCGTTTACACACTCGACGTTTATGAGCTCTCGTTGACACACTCGACGTTTATGAGCTCCTCGTTGACACACTCGACGTTTATGAGCTCTCGCTGACACACTCGACGTTTATGAGCTCTCGCGTACACAAATCGACGTTTATGAGTCTCGTTGACACACTCGACGTTTATGAGCTCTCGCTGACACACTCGACGTTTATGAGCTCTCGTTGACACACTCGACGTTTATGAGCTCTCGCTGACACACTCGACGTTTATGAGCTCTCGTTGCACACTCGACGTTTATGAGCTCTCGCTGAACACT